>QYAJ01000221.1:0-44553 GCA_003988865.1 Phialocephala sp. D728 | reverse complement strand
TATATATACAGAGTGCCTGTCCACTGTATTTTAGAGAGTAGTTCAATATAGCACACTTAGTTTGTCACGTGCACACTAGTCCAATTTTAGCCGCAACAACTCTTAATATAGAAATTCAACACGTGATATGGCGCTAATTGGCGAACTTCGGCCTCCATTGCGATGCATACCTAGAACTAGAACTACGACACTAGAATTCGTTCCACTCAGGCTCTGCGATACTCTGTCTATCAGCAATTGGCCTGTCATACCATGGCTCAGACAAGATTTAAGTGACTCCGTGATATCCAGTATATATATAGTAGCAGTGCACTATATCCCTAAACCATGCTTCTCATCCCGTCACTATCATCGGACTTCGGTGGAAAGTTCCTTTCGCGGCCACGATGATCAGCAGATCAAAACAGAGGCAATGCTGAAGCGAAGATAAGACCGTCCGCCTTTCGCAGTTTTCTCGCCGTGTTCCTTCTGAAGACAGCCATTGACATGGTTTTCGATTTTGTCTCGGTTTCTCTGCATATTCTCCTTCTCGTCTGACCTAGCAGAAGCGATGTTTTAGATTTTAGCTATTGTTAGATGTTGAAGTGTCTTCGCTAATTCGGTGACTTTATCATCAATTCTCGCAGCTTTTGAGTGAATCCTCAACTGCTTCTGGAGTCGATGCACCATTTTCTTCGAACCTCGCCAACCTATCGAGAATGACCAGGAGCAGAATTTCGGACGTTTTCTGTTTAGCCAATTCCCGTGAATGCTGTAACGTCGCTGATTGCTCTCGTAAGTATTCCTGTACGTCATTTCATTCTTCCAAGACTAGTGGAGAGCTCTGTTTATCTTCGTACAAAATATTTGCTTCCGAAAGCACGGATTTCATTAATTTAATTCGATTTTCGGTCTATCCCATATAGTCAGTTTCTGATTGGTAATACATGCCAAAATACCTAAGTACTTCCTGAAGGGTGCGTACGCAAGAATTCGGGTAAAGATTCGCGAAACGATTTCGCTCCACTGACAATCTTCGTTCGTAATCATCTATTCTCGATTGTGGGTTGAAACCGGCCTGAGCCATAAGGATCAAGCCCATGTAATCTGCTTCTGCTTCGTAAACCTAGATGGAGCCAGAATAAACATGCTTCAAGCACTCTTGAACATCGCGGGATCATATTTTAGAGATGGAGAGTTGCTAGAGCACACGCTGATGTTGAAACTGTACTGACTCTTTTGCTCAGGAGGTTTTGTCTTAGTTCTCCTCCAAAGCTGAGCATCTTTGAAAAGGTTTCTGCGAAAGAGCAGTTGGTGACATATTCCATACCATGCCGCACAGTGACATATATGAGCTCATAGATTAACAATCCAGCAAGCTCATCAATGTTTCGGTAGTTGAGTACGGTACCTGTGTTAGTAAAAACGCGCCCTGGCAACGTATATACACAAGCATAATCTGAAGTATAGATATATTGATTAGTCCAAAAAGTCCTTTTACTAGATACCACAATAACATACCAAAATCAATAAACACATAGATTTTTAGATCGATCTCCGTTGCGAATTTCACCCCAAGAAGTCTATCCATAATTTTCCGGGCCATTTCGGACACAGCTTGATCATGTGGAAACTTCGCGATGTCTTTCAGTACAATCTCCCATGCCTCGAAATAGCTGACCTGTTCGTCATATTCTTAAATAGGCCAGATGAAACGGGCTCTATTCGTAATCGGAACCCTGTCAACACACGACTGGTGCCATATGCATAAACCTAGAAACGGTAGTACAAGGACACCAGCAAGTGCAACTCTTCGAATTTTATCCCCATGCATTTCCCTCCATGTCGTCGTATCCACCTTGGGTTGACGGTTTTTGCAGGAGTATCTAGTATCGCAAGGAATGGGTGAATCTGAATTGAGACTGTCCGAGCGGAGAGTGAGCTACAACATGTTTGCCATGGCAAGTCTGTTGGATGATAGAAGTCTTCGAGGCTAATCGCGCAAGACAAATGCTGGGTTTAAGGATTGACGATCTAGATATACGTAAAAAGCCTAGGGAAATCATCGTTGTAGTCTTCAATGTTGTACCCTTGATGGCTTGATGATAAAGTGCAAACAGTTGTGAGGTTGTAGGCAGGACAGTGTTTATAGTTGGCAGAGGATCCTTCAGATATCGACAAGCGAATAAAGCTAAGAAAAGTCATGAAAACATCTGCCTCTAAGTTCCATATACAGACCACAAGAACGAAGTACAATTAGACATATCGGTTACTTGACAGTGCTCTCTGCGTTTGTCTACGGTAAAAAATTGTCTTCTAGCCATCTAAACTCTGAAAGCAGTGTAGAGAAACCAATCTTTGTAAAGCTGAGTGCTGTCGGTGTTTTTACTAATCTCAGGTACTTCCGTGCTATAGGGTCCAGAGAAGGTTCCGACGACGACGCTGAGAATCGGTGATATTAACAAATACAGAACCAACGTTACTTTCTCGGGCTGCGAATCTCGCACACTTGTAGTGATCGCATTGCCAAATAGGGAGCGAGGATTTCGGATGAAAAGGACGAGCCCATTCATTGATGAGCACTACCAGTAAAAGGTCGATATCCAACACAAGCGCTATATCAGCGATAACGCTAGAAGGAAATGCCCACAGTGAGCTGTATTGACGAATGTAGAATCATCGTCATAGCTAGGCCGTTCAGTCTGCCTTTGATGCCTCTCAGAAAATCCTATCGCGCTGTCTAGGTAAATATAAAATTCCAAGAAATCCTGTCACTTGGTTTGGACACTAGCGACATTTCTTATCTCATTTGCTGCCCATAACTCACTTCTAAGGAGTGGATCTGGCCCAACAAAACACCTTCAGCCTCGCCAGATGGATTAACACCAAGCGAGCAAGTTTTAATATAGTTTGGAAAATGGAGGGATACTAGGTTAATAAATACCTAACCTACCTATAAAGGTACCTAGGCTGAGGAGGAGGGCGGGACCGGTCCACGTGACAGCCATTCCGTGCTACTGCAAGGCTAGGTTCCTTGGCAAAGCTTCATTGCCCTGACAAGATGAGACGAGCGAGCTTTCAAGCCCCTTGCCTTATCAGCGATCCGCTCACTATGACGTTGTGCACAACTCGACACGAAGACAAGCCCCGTCTATCGCGCATCTATAGACGCACTAAAGATACGTTTAGTTTCTTCAACTCTTATAATTTCTGTTGTTGTGCAGTTGCAACTATGCAATAAATATCAAAAATGTCGAGCGGCATTCTACCTAGCTTTCTCGGTGCATTGCAAGCTTCAGTAGCAGTCTTGCTGACGATTGCTTATGGAGCTATTGCATCGAGATACAACCGACTAAAAGAGTCTTCTTCTAGAGACATCTCGAAGACATGCGTCCGGTTGTTCCTGCCTGCGCTGCTAATCACCAATGTGGGCTCTGAATTACATGCAGATACCGCCCTCCGCTATGTTCCTATCCTTGGTAAGGGGCTCAAAAGCTATCGGAAAATAAAAACTTACATGCTATTAGTGTGGGCTTTAGTCTACACACTTTCTTCCATGGCTCTAGGTTGGACATTGAGGAGATCATTCCCTCGACAATTCCCGGCATGGACGATACCGGCTATAACCTTCAACAATGCTACCGCCCTTCCTCTTCTGCTTATCCAATCATTGGAGACAGCTGGGATATTGAACGATCTTACAATGGGCAATCATGACACGTCCTCCGCTGCTCTGAGTCAAGCAAAGTCGTACTTCCTAGTATCTTCGATGGTTGGAAACAGCTTGACTTTTGCGGTTGGACCTAAACTCCTAGACGACGAAGAGAGTCCAGATAAATATCAGGATCAGAAGAAGAAAGAACATTCACATGGACGTGTAGAGGGCGACGAAGAACACGCCCATCCAGTCAATTGTTCTGGCAGAACCGCAGAGCAGCAGGAAGAGCACGTCAACGAGAACACGACTCTCCTTCCAAACAGACTTATCGAGCGTAGTAGTGCTCTGAGAGATGAGGCTCGCGAGGAGTCCGACAAGCAATAGGACAAATGCCCGTGGCCTTGAGAAATTTTCTTGTTTTTTTCTGGAGCTTTCTCAACGCCCCTCTTATTGGGGCAATAATCGGTGCTGCAGTTGGTCTGATACCACGGCTACACAGAGCGTTCTTCAATGTCCGTCGGATGGTGGATTCTTTAAGGAGTAAGCTACTCTAAACTCCCGCTCTGGCTGAGTATCATTTATTTCGAAAGAGAACCAATCTGTCTGGTCTCATTGAGTGGCAACAGAAAACCCCTTTTGCTACAGATCTCCTTACAAGTTTTATGTTTTGTAGACTAGGATGCAAATTATGAAGATATTTGAAGCTGACCATTTTTAGGTGGCTGACGGAATCAGTGAAGAATATTGGCGAGCTTTTCCCTGCTCTACAGCTTGTGGTGGTAGGGGCAAAACTCAGCGGTGGCTTGCTCAAGATGAAGAAAGGAGAATCCAGCGGAACAGTCAAGCTCATCCCTATGTTATCTGTTTTCTTCATCCGGTTCATCCTTTGGCCAATGTAAGTTGATTTATTTTGCACGTTTCGAATGCGCAGTAATAAGAAATTCAAATACGGGAAGGCAATAACTAATCATTATCCTTAGTATAAGCATCGCCGTTATATTCCTCCTCGCCTCAAAAACGAATCTCCTCGATGACGATCCTATCCTGTGGTTTGTCCTCATGATGATGCCAACCGGCCCTCCGGCCGACGTTAGTGGAGCAGACGAGAATGAGAAGATGGCTATTGCCAAATTCGTCACGATCTCATACGCCATCTCGCCAATCATATGCCTCGCAGTAGTTGGATCATTAAAGGCTTCACTAGCTATCAAATAGCTTAGAGCGTTCATGACTGATCCGACAACGAAGACTGGACATTGAACCAGACCTTTCTCTGGCTTCAAGCCACTCCTTGGCACGGATAATGAGCAATTTTCAATCATCATGTGGATTAGCGTCACTCAGATACGGCAAAAATCATATGACGAACCCACTCAATTTTTATACTTCACCAACCTCGATCACAATGTGGAATCCCAGTGACATCATTGCACGACCATTATTTGATCCTCACAAACTTCAAACATGATATCGTGATCAAACTTGGTGTGAGGTGCGAGGAGGGTTGGAAAAAATATACGGATCGGACGATCTGAGAACCTGACATTCCCTAATTCCTGCCAAGTTCAGCGGGGTTTATGCTGTCAGAACCAGTTTCGTGGTTATCGTAAGGCATCATACTGGTGTGGAGTGCTTCTGAAGCCATGAGGCTGTATCTTGGTGAGCTGTCATGCCAATGGGAAGGGGCTTCGACTCATGGAATTGAAGTATGAAGCTGAGCTGCTTCGAAATATTAGATTTTGTCCTTCATCATTCTATTACATCTACTTCGTGCGCTGTCTTTGAAACGTTTTCGTTTTTTCCGCTGGTAGCTTTCTTTGCATAATATACCTGGAACACTCTTTTGGATATTATCGTACTCTGGCTACAGTAATTTCGAACCTATGGACGTTCTTTCAAATTATGCTCTCCGCACCAACACTGACTCTTTTTATACTCACGGCACTCTTTCCTCCCTGATACCTCACTCCTCGCCTAGAAGTAACGGCAATCTTCGATCGAGCCCTTAGTGATGGCTATTTAGTCGCCACAGGACCTTGTTACATTGCGAACACAAGTAATAAGGGGTATATATATATATAAAGTAATGGAGCTGCAGAGATTTGTTATGTGGCCAATACTGCCGGCTACAAGTCACATCTGTCGGAGCTTTAGAGAATAATTTGCTGATATTGAATGCTGCAGATGGTGCGAAGTTGACATGCTCGTCGTAAGCGCTGAGTTGGGTGGGCAGGATGGAAATGAGTTAGAGACGGTCGTTACGACTTTACAGATTATGAGACTATGTATCAATTACAGCTAGCATTTCAATATGCACATCGAGGGCCAACAAAGACGTCTAGATCGTTGGGTATCAATTACAGATAGCACAATAGAAAGTCTATCTGACTTTATTCCAGCTTCTTCAGCAAAAGCGCGGATCCCTTATTCCCAATATCCTTGAAATTTTTCGGTTTCTTCCCAGTTTCATTTCCAGTTTTCTCTGCTTCCTCTCGCTTAGTCTTTTGCTCGATAGTCTCATCACTCGCTGCTTTCTGCAGCTTTTGCTTTTCAGCCTTCAGAATCTCCAACACCTCGTCTTTCTTGGAGAAGTTGTTAGACTCAACTAGTGCCAAGACGACGAAGGAACTCGACCCAGTTGCCCATTCAATGATATAATCTTTTATATTAGGATACAGAATATCTGCAAAGTAGAGAGCAGGAACAATAGGAACAATAGACTTCGTCTTATTGTCGTATCGTCCACCAGCGATGAGGGACTTTAGCAGCCTTCCTCCAAAGGGTGTAGTACCAAGATGAGACGCAGGCTGGGCGGTCTCTGCCCCTTCCATAGCTTCTGGCTGGACATGCATTGGATCTCCCACAGCTGTTTCAGCGACTGCTTTAAGGGCTGCTGCCTTGTCCCCTTCAGCGCCGAACAGAACTTCGGTCACGAATTGAGCTCCGAAAGACGAAGCAACCAGATCCCTGGCCGCTGTCTCAATAGCATTCAACAAATACGGTGACAATGCTTTCGCCAGCTCGCCTCGTCTCACCTCTGGATCTTTCTTGCTTGTAGCTGTTCGGACCGTATCAATTTCGGCGAGGATGTTGAGGTCTGAAGAGTGGCTTGAGGGAAACAAGGCTTTTGATCTTCTCTGAAACAGGTAGAGGAGTGTTGTGCGCGCGTTGAGATCATTCGCTGAGAACACAATGTTCTCTACTTGCTTGTCGGCGTCCTTGCTTAACAACTCCGGGAATATGGATTTCGACGTCAGAACGGTATCATCAATGACCTCGTATGCAGCGAGAATGACAATGTGGCCATTCTGATCAGCGGCCATGATTTGTAAAGTATCTTTGTAGGTCCGAAGAATTTGCTTCCTGTCTTTGGCGTTTCCATAGGCAAGTGCAAGGCAGACAACTCGTGCTCCGGATTTCGTGAAAGCTAGATTCTTCAATAAATCTCCCTCCTCGTCACCTTTAATGACCTCCAAATAATCCGTGATCTCTTCGGTTCCTGGTTTGGCGTTGAGGAAGTACTGAAGCATGGCATCGTGGAGGAGGGTGAAACCAGTCATCTTCTTCTGGATAAGCTGATTGATGAGCTCCTGTAATGAGCGCATGATCGGCGTTCTTTTCCCAGGGTTTTCGGCCAGAATCTCAGATAGTTCCCCAGATACTTCCTCTGATATATCCTTCTGGAATAGTGCGAATTCCGCACCATACCATTCACGAAGAATAATGGCCTTTTGCTGCTTCGTAGCTACCCCACGGTACACATCGTCCAAAATCCAAGAAGCCTCGGGGTGTTTGATCAATCGACGGACGTAGCCGAAAAACTCTGGTACAATCGTATCCCTGATCTCATCGTCGCCTTGGACCAGAAGCTTTCCAATCAAGAATTTGGCGTATCTGCTCTCAGCAAGTAATCGATATGTGCCTGCAAGTTCCTTGGCAATCATTCTTTTCTGCTGAGGGTTGGCATATTTGATGGCAGTTTGAACTACTCGAACACTATCATGCTTCAACACGAAGTCCTTAACCCTGCCAGTGATGATCTCAAATAATTCCGTGACCAGAACCTTGCGTTCTTCCACCGGGACATGGGATTTTCGGCGTAGTCGTTCCCATATCTTCTTCGTCCGGGCCAATTGATCTGCTAATGGTTTGGCAGCTTTACGTTCTTGTGCTAATTGTTTCTGTTTGGCATGTGCCTCTTTTGAACTTTGGTCTTTGCAATATTAGTCGATATTCGTCTGTGGGAAGGAGAAAATACTTACTATTCGTTGAAACAGCTTTAGCGCGGTCCGGATGCAGGCCGTCTGCAGCTTTGGGAGTATCTTCAACCTCACCCTCCTCTTCTACTTCTTCATCTTCCTCATATGCAGTGAGGGAGGCACCTCCATCGTCGTCTGAGTCGAGGTCATCCGAATCACCATCGCTGACAGCTTCGACCTTCTTAACCGACTTCGCTTTAGACTTGGTTTTGGTGGTTGACTTCGATTCGAGCTTCAGTTTCTTGGTTTCCTTGACATGTCCATTTCTGACTGGCGCAGATTTTCTCTTGATACCTGCCATTGCAGATTTCGTCGTTGTCGCGGTTGGCATTTTTGCTCAATGTTTTAGATTCAAATGGACTGAGTTTGGAAGTTTTTTTTTTCTGGATTTGGTTATCTTATCAGCTGAGTCTAACCTATTTTAGACACCCCACGACCAGGTCAGAAATCTCGACTTCAGCAGTCACAACTAGCAACGGCGAAATGGGGAGAGAAGAGCAGGTCGAGGAGCGAGAAGTGCTCGACAGTATTTTCCCAGATGAGATTCAAGGTGAGCTTAGCATTGTGATGGCGCTGGTACGAGCAGCCTGCCGCAACCCCGCCTCAAGCATTTTCAAGCGCACCAAAAGTTACTGACACTTCAAAGACATATCAGACACAGAATTTCGAATATCGATTCTCCTAGATGTTACAAATGACAATGGCGACGAGTCCGAGTCGCCAACGATCCTCTTACAGGTCAAATACCCAGATGCTTACCCCGAAGAACCGCCAGTTCTGGATCTGCTAGCCCCTCCAAATGCGCCTGTACATCCATACTTCAGCGTCGGCGCCGACAGAGGCAAACTTTTAGATGGATTATCGGAAACTATCGAGGAGAATATGGGAATGGCTATGATATTCACTCTTGTTTCTACCGTGAAAGACAATGCAGAACAACTTGTCGCAGAACGTCAAGCAAGCGCGCGACATGAGCACGAGCAAAGAGTCCTAGCTGCAGAAGCGGAGGAAAACAAGAAGTTTCATGGAACGCCTGTGAACCCAGAGACATTTACGCAATGGCGAGAAGTATTTAGGAAGGAAATGGAGGAATTGAAGACCAAGCAGGAAGAAGAAGAAGAGGCTGTTGAAAAGAAGAAGAATAGGGGCAAGGATGCTGTCACTCAGTTGACAGGGAAGCAGCTTTGGGAGAGAGGTCTAGCTGGCAAGGTTGATGAGGACGAAGATGACGAAGATGAGGTTCTAGTAGGGGGAGTTGAGAAAATGAAGGTTGAGACTTGAGCGGGAAAAGCGTAGGTTTTAAGGATGGCATGAGGGAGTTACATTGCAGGCGTTCTGGTCTTGAAGGTTTTGTAGGTCTGTGGATATTTTTTCATTGTCCATAGTATCTAGAAGTTATACATGCGTCTCTTCATGGAAGCATTTATAATCCCATAGCTGGCGTTACCAGCAATATTTTGTTAGCCCTAACGCTATATCTACCTAAGGAAGCATTAACTCTTGATGTAATCATGACTCGGTCATTTCTTCATCTTTATCGCTGCCTTCATCGTCTTCCCATTCATCTCTATCTTCTAGTTCGACGTCGGCCGTGTCTCCCAATTCAGTATTCAAAGTCTTGAGCAGCTCTTTGGCGTGCTCCCCTAACCTCTCATCCTGATAGTCTTGCTGCTCAAATAAACGCTGGCTATGTTGAAGCCATTGTCGACTCGATATCCAGGAAACCTTCGAGCTGTCTCCATCCCCATTTTCGACCTTGACTTCCCCAGTTCTTTGTTTCTCTCCCGTAATGTATAGCCCCCAACCACCAAGGTACCAGACTTCGACACTACTATCGTCCTCCCCCACCAGTCGTTCCAGAACTTCGATAGCTTCAACATCCATATCAGCTTCCATCAATAGCCTGGCTAAGCTAACGCGTGTAGGGAAATCCGGTACTAAAGGATCTTCTGGTGGTAAATCTTTCCATAGTTCCAGACTCCTTGTCAACGCGGCTTTGGCATCTTCCAATCTCTGCTGAGATATCCTCACACTCGCAAGAGTTTGCCATGGCTCCGCGAATCCTGGAGCAACTATAGTAGCTTCCGTGACCAAGGTTTCGCACTTTTGTTCTGCATCGTCTTCCCAACTCAAATCCGTCATATACACCTCCACGACTCCGCACAGAGCCACAGACAATTTCCTGGTCTTCTCTGCGATTGCCGCTTCGGTATCAGCATCTTTCTTCTTGCTGTTAAGTAGCGCTTGAATTTGTATTCGCAGACACAAAGCACCTTTCTCGAACCAGTCGACGCTGTCCTGCCCTCCTTCTTCACTCAGCTGGGCTAGCCACAGAAACTTCTCTGCACCACCACCAACTTCTTCGCTGATGAGCCCATCTTCGTCAATGGTTGCAGCCTGTAGAAAGTAGCGTCGCGCCGCATCAATGTCTCCTAATTCAACGTGGATTTCTCCTAGCAGGTTGAGGGCTGGTAAAGCTTCTTCACTCTCGGTGGGCAGTAGGGTTAATGCACGCTTTGCCAAAGGGACAGATGCTTCGATATCGCCTTGTTGAAGTGTGAATGCCGCCTGCACAAGAAGTTCCGCTGGAGATATTGAGGATTTAGATGGGCTTCCTGCCACTCGGTTGAGTGCAGACTTTCCCTTCCTCCTCGCCTTCTTGTCTTTCTTGTCTTTCTTATTGTTAGGTTTGGTTTTGGCCATTGCGCGATATCTCGTATGACAGTTGAGCGTTACTGCATGGAGCGTCAAGCTCAAATATTTATTAATACTAAAATTATTTTTTCTATTTACGATAACCTTTCAGATTGGCGAGATTGGCTGGATTCGATGACGATGCACGCTAGTCCCCGCTTTTGTCTGACTTGGGCAGGACCCTCGAATGAATTCGGCGGGTGGCAGAAATATCTTGATAATGGCGTCTAGAGTTTGAATATCGAGTTTCTGAGAAGTGCAAATTGGCATCGTCAGCATCTCTAGTTTAAAAAAATACCTAGGACGTGCCATCGGTCCCGTGTGTCCAATCTACCCTTAGGGACTGGTTGTTGTATGGCCCCATCTTTTTGGCGCATCATAATATTTCGGATATTCTAACATATATTTCTAAATCACATATTTCTCACGGACCTTCGAGTGCTTCATATTGCTGCTGCACAAGTATTCTAGGAAATGAAGCCGATGATAGCATGTTCACAGCGAATTTATAATTGAATATCGTAGTTCATCTTCATTATCATTATCAGGATCATTACCTATATACTGTAGATGTATTACCAATTCCGATGGCGATCCTTGAGCGACTGTGCCTCTGCCATAGCAGCAAGTAACCGACGCCCCATTCCCACCCGAAAATTAGACCTAACTAAATATGTGAAGTGAAAGGGACTGCGAGTATCAAGCTCCCAATATGCTTCTTTAATGAACTTCCTTCACTTCTCGAGATCCAGAAGTGCTAGGACGTTGTATATTCCCAAGCTCTTCTCCTACGCCGCTAGCACCTCTCTTTCTTCCTCCAATGTGAAATCTAGAACCAGTTGGAGCTTGAGCGGTGGGTTCTGAGTTCTCTCCCAACCTTGAGAAGAATCCTTTCTTCTTCGTTTGTTTCGCTTCGTCATTTAATCCGACGTCCTCAAACCCTTCCTCTGCCGTAGGGGGTTGCCTTTCGAACCGCCGCTCGTTCATTGCTGATCTAGGAAGTCTGGGAAGTCGCGCCGAGTCGAGACTTTGTCGTCCGATTTCATGTTGAACCACAGGAGATCTGGCTGAGATATCCTATGAAGTGATCAGTAAACGAGACTTACGGATTCAACGGAAGCACGCTCACAAAGGATCTCCTATACGAGTCGAAGGATTCGCGTGAGATTGAGAACGGTTCGATGTCTGACTCGCCGTTGTTGGAGCTGTTCGATGTGCCAGATGGGTTGGAACGTCGAGGCCAGAAGCTCTTCTTCTCGGGAGGGGACGGCTTACGGGATGTCAGCAAGTATGGAAGAATCCGAGGGTTAGACTTACTGGCAGATATACTCCACTATCATTGACAACTGTTTCAAGTATGATCAGCCAAGTCATGACGAAGACCGGTTTTCGTCTCTGAGGGATCTCCGGCGCATACCGGACATCTTGTATTCAACTGGTTCCTGGCTCTTGCTACTACTAATAGACATGGCAGACGAGCCCTTCGACCCCATCGTGTCAACCTTCTCGAATGTCGGTCGCGTGCCATTCTGCGATGACGGACGAATGCCTTCGTCGTATGGCTGCAGGCCTGTCTGCACATCTGGGCGCTTTGCGAAGGGGTTTCTGATGGGCATTATGGGGTGATAAAGGGAAGGAAAGAAATATCAATTGTGGAGAGATTCGAGAATTTATGTGAAATTGATGTAAAATATCGAGATTCAATTGAAAATGACTAGAGGGTAGCTCAAATCAATCTGGTACGGGCCTCGTGCCGTTATTTCCAGCGTCGTTGTGGGAAATCTGGGGATGAACTCTCCCTGCTGACTTTTAGTGGGCTTAGCCACCCGCGGAAGCTTTGATGCCGATGGAGATCACTTTTCTGAACCTACCGAGATTTGTGATGGGTTAAGAGCTCTCTCTACCTTTGACAACAGAAGCTCTATTTGGGCGGTTTAACGAGCTAACATTGTTACGAAACGCTGAGGAGTGAGTAGGCGCTTGCTCCTTCACGAAACATGACATCGAGGCGCCGTCGGAAGGTAGACGTGAAGCACGCCGTGTGACCTACTTAAGCAAGGTCGGATGCCGTCAATGTTATGCTGCAGCATGTAACACGGCAGATTCTTGCTCGTCTGCCCTGGGCAATTTTTGCCTCGCAGTCAATGATAACATACGAGTGTTGTGGACAGCAGACCTTAAGCAGCCTTGAAGCAGACGATGCCGCCGAGGATCCTGTCGCGAGTCTCGAACACGTCGAGAAATATCAATATAAGTGAGTCTTTTCCTTGGATACCTCGTGAATGCAGGTTGAAGTACTTGCGATATACAGCTGAAGAAGGTGGGCGTAGCTCAGAAGTGTTCAGAGCTGAATGGCGTTGGGAGGCGAAATGTCTTGTATCTGTCCCGCTGCGTTTGCTTTTCCACTCTCATTTCTGGATTCGATGCCTCGTTTTCCTTTAAGGGGTAAGGTCACTCCTCCGGAAAGGGTCTTCTGATTGTACGTGGCAGGAAACCGCATTCACGACTAGGTATAGGGTATCAACGACACTCCAGGGCAGCATTTGGCATCCAACGAGAGTTCTTGCTCTTTCCAAGACCAATATGCAGGTTCTGACTGAGCCATGATACCCACCGTTCTTGAGTGATCTAAGAACCTTCGGCAGACTCAGCTAGTTCCATGGTTTCCCATCATCGCAATGGCTTCTCGGCACGCTCCTTGGTCCTGCATCCTAACACGATATTGCGAGTCCACGCAGAGTATTTTGTCTGACGGCCTGCTTGGAGTTGCGTTTCCTGCAGAGGTGCCGAAAATAGATAGCTGCTCGGCCCCTGTCCCTGAAGCCCTGAGCTCGACCGAACAGCGCACTGGTCCACTGCTGCAGGACTCGTATGAAGTTGCTTTTTTATCATGCACCTCAAAATGCCCCAAATCCATAAACCCTAGTCTAGGTTTGATGGATCCACAGTGCATGAGGTGATCATCCGAATACGTTCGCCTTCTGGCCCGAACCTGCGTTCCTGAAAAAGCCTGCAGCCTGGCTTGAGCCCATGATTGACACATGGTGTAGACAAGGGATGCGGATGGCTGAGGTGAAAAGGCAGCGATTTCGATGGCTCTTGTATAGAAACAAAAAGGCCCTCGATCCAGTCATACCTCGATCTGACCGTCCCTAGTCGGAATGATCTGGAGATCACTCATTCCGTGGATACCTCTTTCAGACGTTCGTTAAAACCCGTTGCAATAGTTTCGTTGTCATACCTTGTACATATTATTCACTCCAGTCGTCATTTCGTCATTCTTCCAGATACTATCATACACCTCAGTAGCCCGACATCGTCAAAGCTTCCAGATCGAATCCGGATCTCGAGGTGTCACCGTCTGCAGGTATCCGAAAACCAGCACACAAGAAACAGATGGAAAGATCCAAGGGGATCATCGGGTTCCGTGATTCACATCTATCCAACATTCTCGGTGCCCCACCGTAAGAAAAAAAATAGTTCTTCTGCCCTTGCGAAGGTTGCCAATCACAAAGCCCACACAAGGCAGCCTCACGTTTTTGCAGCAAAAACGACGCACCGGGAGGGCATCTTCTCGCTGGTTGCACCTTCCTGCTCTACGACGCGTACCAATTCCGGTAATTGGGAATCCCACCAAACTCAAAAATCGTCCCACGTGTCAGAACAAGTGCAGAGAAGTTCCACATCATCAAAGTTATAGATCGTTCCTCCGTTTCAACATATTTCAGCCCAGTGGTCTTCTGATGCGAGTAAACTCGACAACCACCGAGTATACATAATATACACCAATACTCAACCACAAAAATGTTCTTCGAATCGTGGGCTTTGTGGGAGCAAATGACTTTTGTGAGTATCGAACCTCTTACCTGCGGTTACCCTGCTGACTTTTGTAGATTCTGGGTCTTGCAATCCTTGTGGTCTTTGCGATCGGATATGGTAAGTTAATCTACAACAATAGACTTGTACACAAGCAAGAAGTCGTCGACGAAGAAAAGAGGATACGGATCCAGGAGTTGAGAAGCAGTGGTCAGATCGTCGAGTCACGAAAGAGCCACGACATCCCATTTGGCGTAAGAGCCATCCAAAGCGGGATCCAGGTGGATGGAATCTGGATTTCGCATGGAAATACACCGATCCCAAGCGAACTGAAATTAGAACACCTACGTGGAGGCTTCACAGATATGATCGACCCGCTTAATTCAAGCAAGGAGATTCAAGTGTTGAACGAGGCGACCTTAGAACAACCCCGGCCAACTTCAAGACAAGGAAGGCCACAATCCAGGACCAGCGACTCAAGAACTCTTATCCTCGGCAAAGCTTTTGAAGCTCAAGATACGGAACGATCGACCACTGCTGGAACACGAGCGTCTTACAAACCTCGCCAATTTTCACATCTACGCCATGGCAGTAATGGTCAATATGACGAAGAGACTCTTGGTCAGCTAGAAGGGACTTCGCCGGCATCAAAAAGAAAAGTCCACGCTCATCGACCCCGTAGCTCTCGTCAGCTTGATGCGGAGGCGGATTCTTCAGCAGCAGACAACGAGCGATCTTCTTCAGGGGCATTGTCTGATTCAGATACTTCATTGTTTCGCAAGCCAAAAGAGACGATCAACTCTTCGCATGCTTCCTTGTTGAGCGAGTCAAACATTCGAAGCGCCACGTCCTTATCGTTCTCTGATAATTTGCCAGGAGAAGCAGTCCGAGCATCTCTGCCTCTGCACAGCTCGAAAGCGGAATATTTTACGGTCCCCTTGGACTCTCCCTCTGAAGCTTCGGATCCATTTGCAACTCCGCTCGCAAGCCCACTGGAAACGATTCTAGTGCTGAATATAGAGAATGATTTCTCTGGTTCGCCTGAGGTTTATCCGGTTCTTCCATCTCAGCCAAGTCAGCCACCATCTCCTTTTGTACGGGGAGAGCTCCATGTCAACAAGACAGTACGCAAGGTCAATTCTGGATTCGAGGTCCTACCTGCGGGTACGTTTGGTGTGCCTCCAGAATTCAAAGGGAAGGGAATAGACATAAGCGATGATGAGGACTCAGGAGAGCGGAGACAATCAAGGCTTCAGAAGAAACCACGGACATCGATGACGAGACGGCGACCCTCGAGTACGCTCGAGAAAGCATGAGAACGGGCCAATGATGATGATTATATCAGCATTTACGGCGTTTGGCAGCACATAAAATGAGTAATATTCAAACGTGGAGAAAGAAGTTGGCGCAGGAGTATACATAATTGCAAATGATGTTGACAAGGATGCAGCCAGATGACTTGTCTCCAGAGCATGCGCGCGCCAATTTATAAGTAAAAGTAGCGGGCACAAGTCAAATACGTCGATGCATGGAATGCATGCCACATACCGTATTCTCATTTCTCGATATAGAAATGTGTGACCTTCCTTCTCTCTCTTCGATTTTAGATGATTGTAATGCACCTGCAATTCCTTGACTTGAAGGGTTAGATGATAGTTTTGACTCGAAATGACAAGGCATATAATAATGAGCAAGGGTGATACTATAATACACTACTCTTTGATGTGGTTTCCGAAGTTTACCTAGGTACTTCTTAGCAGTTTCAACCACGTGATGTCGCGCGCCCATCTGACGCGATTGCTTTGTTTCTTTTCAGTCGCGTCGTCAACAACACATTTCTTGATTCTTCGTACAACAACCTTGATAACCACAAAGACGACTCTCGCACATCTTGGTGTCTAACAAAAAATATGACGAATGAAGAAATTGAGGAGTCGCAATCCGGCGTTGAGGAGGGAGGTATGGGTGGACCTGGGGCTCCCACGCCACTCAGCGCGCTGGAGGTACGTTCCTATGAATTGCTAGATTTGGTACTTTCTGATATCTACCAAGGGCGTCGCAGGACTTACCAAGAGAGATATTCAACTGATCATTGATGGAGGATATAACACTGTGGAATCTGTTGCCTACACACCTAGAAGATTACTCGAGCAGATTAAGGGTATCTCGGAGCAAAAGGCGACCAAGGTCTTGACAGAAGGTAGCTTTCAATCCCGCAGAGGTCTGCTCATGACTAACCTTTACAAGCATCGAAGCTTGTCCCTATGGGCTTCACTACGGCTACAGAGATGCATCAGCGCAGAAGTGAACTGATTTCCATTACGACTGGCTCCAAGCAGCTCGACACGTTATTAGCAGGAGGCATCGAAACAGGATCAGTCACTGAAATCTTTGGAGAGTTCCGCACCGGAAAGAGTCAGATATGCCATACCATAGCCGTTACCTGCCAACTACCTTTTGATATGGGAGGCGGCGAAGGAAAATGTCTCTATATCGACACAGAGGGTACATTCCGACCAGTCCGCTTGCTCGCTGTTGCAAATCGATATGGCCTTTCTGGTGAAGAAGTTCTCGACAACGTTGCATATGCTCGAGCATATAACTCCGATCATCAACTGCAATTATTAAATCAAGCATCGGCTATGATGTGTGAGACTCGGTTCTCGCTCCTCATCGTTGACAGTGCTACTGCCCTGTATCGAACAGATTTTGTTGGCCGCGGAGAGCTCTCTTCCCGACAGACGCATTTAGCTAAATTCATGCGGACTCTTCAACGATTAGCAGATGAATTTGGAATTGCTGTTGTAATCACGAATCAGGTCGTTGCGCAGGTCGACGGAGGGCCAAGTGCGATGTTCAATCCCGACCCAAAGAAGCCAATTGGAGGTAACATCATTGCCCATGCTAGTACCACCAGGCTCAGTCTTAAAAAGGGCAGAGGAGAGACAAGAATCTGCAAGATCTATGATAGTCCTTGTTTGCCAGAGAGTGATTGTCTGTTCGCGATCAATGAGGATGGTATTGGTGATCCAAGTCCAAAAGATCTGGAGAAAGATTGATCCGCTAAGGAATAGGTGGAGATATATTTACTAGTTGAAAGGGATGATTATTGAATGATGGCATGAAGCTCTTGTCTTTCCTATGTTTGCATGATTGTAACGTTCATGGTATTGGTGCTTTGGTAGGGAATATTTCCGGTTGTAGATGGTATCAATAGAGACGTCTTATTGTTTATAGCTTAGAGCCAGGACACATAATGGCGTATAATACTCTCTGCGAACTTCCACTTTAACACATTTGAGATTCCTTGGTGCCTGATCCATCACGTGATTGGTGCTACTTCGCTTGGAGCTCCAGCGCGAAAACGCGTCAAACCAAAATCTAGGAAATGCGGCAGCGAGAATACGACTTTCAACGACTTTTAATCGACTGGGCTTGATGGGGAAGAGATGGAAATCTCTAGCCCGTCTTATTCCTACAAGGAAACCCGTCTAGACCTAGATCCCACCGTTCAAGGCTCCACCGTTGTCATTCGATTACCTTCTCACGGTGCTACAATAACGAGAGCTGGACAGAAACGACCTCATGTTGCGGACATTCCGCTCGCGGAAGACGAGAATGCTTTCAGGCAAAGACACCTAGCTACTGCGTCATCGATCTACCATCGCAAATACCACAAATCACCTAGAAGCTTTCTATGGAGGGTATTGGAAGACGGAAAGCTCTTGTCCATTCGAGCTGTCGACGTATCTAGGCAGGGCTCTGCGGCAGATGCGAACCTCACCTTGCGCCTCATCTGTCCAAGCCCAATAAAACCTAGCTGCATTGCATTTTCCGATTCGAAAGACCATGATGTTTTAAGCGTATTCATTCTCATGGAATCAAAACACCTCCTTACACTAAGCCTACGTCCGGAATTCTTTCGAAAGTCAACAAGTACGGAAGATAATGTGTTGGATTGGTGCAAGTCGTACTTCCCCTCATCTTTTGGGTTTAAGCATGCACACAGATTGGTTGCTCTTGGTCCAAACGAACTCCTAGCATCTGTTGCCGATGGTGGCCTGGTAAAATTCGATCGGCATTCTGGTGCGGACGGTAAGGTGGAATTGATAATAGATTCTTTAATAGAAGTACTGATTGTGGGTAGGACTAGTCTGGCAGGAGACACACTACAACGAAGGCGGCTGGCGTAACACAGTACGAAGCGTTGTACCTTTTCAAGGTAGCAACGCCATTCGGTATGGAGATCATAGCTTGGAACTATCTACAGCTATATCGATTGCTTCACCAGTCACCAGCATGGACGGAATGCCCTTCGTCTTCACTGTTTCCTTGGACCACAAGATACGGGTTTGGAATCTGAAGACCAGAAGGATTGCATACATGAGCGACATCCTTGAACAGGAGCTTGACCCTCATGAACAGGCGAAGAGGGTGATCGATCCCTCTCAATCGCAATTAGTCAAGGTCATTGGAAATAATGAAGAAAGTGTGCTTTGTGTCACATTCTCGCCTCTTGGCTCCGGTCGATTCAAATTCTGGAGTGTGTCGCCTACCCAAGATGGAAGCGTCAATTTTACCGATGTATTTCCTGGCAATGTCCTCGAGCCGCAAGCACCTTCATCCGAGATTTGGACACTGGCAGACTTCGCCGTTGTAGTAGACAGGTCTCAAATCAACAGCTTCGGCCTGTGGGTGCTGTGGAAGAACAACGTCACGTACAGACTGCACAAATTAAACTTCCATAGTGGTTCGACTGCTGCTGTGGGAAATGCCTGGCAAGGGAACTGGATGGCGATGGCAACGGAGACGTTACGGGACACCCTCCTCCCTACGATCCTTCCTAGCGGTTCTGCAGATGGGACCGACAAATGGCTTAAGTTTATTCTCTCTCCTGGAAGATTTACGGATGCAACCATCGAGACGGGACTTGCGATCTACGGACGCGGGCTGGGAGGTTCGAAAGAGTCGTCTCGCAGAACTGGATCCTTGCCTGACCGCATGTGTACCGTCATTGCTTCAACTACTTCTTTAAGCCGAGCGACTGACGGTAATATGGACTTTGAGCAGTTCCGCTCAGGTACTGATGCTCAATGGCGGCGTTTCTATCGGCTGCTCCTTGAGCTTGACAAGCAACGTGGGGAGGCTATGTCTTTAGTGATCGACGACCAAGGTGAAATGCCGTGGGTGGTTCTAGCTGATGGTATCACGGCTATTCGAACTTGTAGTAATCTTGAGCGAATATGGCACAACAATGGCATGGCGCCATCTGGCACCGAGCATCTAGCACGTCCTCTCTTCGCTGCAGCCGCTTTCAGAGACTCATTATCCGACCAGTTCATACATAGCTGTAGGGCTAGATTGACTGAAGAGGTCTTTCAGGAGGCGTCTTTGACTGACCCTACGAGGATGCGTGCCTTTTACGAAAATTGCAATTTCTCAACCCAAATAGGGGATGAAGAATACACCCAACTTGTCAGTGGCCTTGGTGGAGGGTTTAAGGATGTTACACCACAAGTTTACGAAGCCATGCTGGATTTAATGGCCGCCTCCAACATTTCGGCTAAGGGGGACCCAGTGCTACCTCTTGCAGAGTTCGGAAAGAAGCTGGTAGTAAAGGGTGTACAAGAGATAGTCGAGCTGCATCGCAACGTCTGCTTGGACCAATTTATTCTTCTAATACTTATCGAAGCAGAAATCAACCATGGCGAAGAGGGTCTTCAGTTTGAAACCGCAGCAGTCTTCCGTCAGCTGATGTTAATGCTGCAGAGACTTGAACTGATTGAATGGCTTGTCAGTACACAGATCTGCCAGGAAATTAAGTCTAGAGGCGAACGCTCAAACTCTATTACAGACTTGACGTCGAGCCTCAATAAGAAACCGGCACCCATCGTGGAGACAATGACCGTCCTTGAAGGTGTGATGCGCCATCTTTTTGGGTTGGACTCACGGAATGATCAAACAATGTCATTGATAGTCACAGACGTTGTGGTCCAGATTTGTGCTCCCAACAGCGTGTTTGAAGCACCTCCAGCGGTCATTCAATGCTTTCTATTGAAAGAAAATCGTCATGATCTTGCTCTGGAATTCTCCCGCTTCACTGGACCTGATGCTTTTTCAACGTATATTCAAGGGAGAGCGTGTCTTGCTGCGAATGATGCACTTACGGCCTCTACGTATTTCAAGAAGGCTGCTTTTGGCATGGGTAAGTTCGATGGATCCTGATGAATTGAGAAAACTGCTGATCAAGCTCCAGCACACCCTAGCAAGCATGCCGAACATCGCAGTGCGGGCTATTTAGATGATGTGGAAAGAAGCCTACTCAATTCTGGTCTGCCGGAGTACTATTCTCATATTGTTGCATTGTACGACAAAGAGAAGATGTATTCCTTCGTGATCGACTTTGCAAGATTATCCCTCCAGTTTATCAAACCCAGGTCCACTGAAGCACGTCATCGTCAAATCAGGTCTGAAATGCACAGCCGTCTCTTTAATGCCGCCATACAAACCTCCCGTTACGAACTCGCGCATTCCATACTCACCCTGTTTACGGATACTGCTCTACAACACTCATCACTTCGCACTCTTGTGACCAGGATGTGCGAATCTTCCAATGCTCTACAACTTGTGGACCTTCCATTTATTGAGCTGCAAGACAAAGTCGATGAGATTTTAGCTCAGAAATGCCAGGGAATAGTCGACGTTACTGTCGGTGTTCCGTATCACAAAATTCTTTACGCCTGGCGCATCAAACGCAGCGACTTCCGCGGTGCAGCAGCAATCTCGTTAGAACGCTTGCAAAGACTGCAGCAGTCTGGGGACGGTGGTAAGATCATCGGAGATGACGGACTCGAGACGCCTATCACCAAACAATACATTGCCCTCATCAATGCCTTGAGCTGCGTGGACCCGAAACAAGCGTGGATCTTGTCAGAAGAACCTACTCGAAAAGGCAGTGGGGCTGGATTGGTGAGCAAGAACGCTCAGCCGAAGAGAATGGTTGTGACGCTGGATGATGTAAGGAGAAGCTACCAAGCGGAACTTGATAGGATTGCAGCGATTCAAAATGATCAGTTTCCATTTGCTGGGGGGGATGAGATGGATGTTTTATGAAATGGACGGAAAAGGTAATAGCCCAGGCGTATTGTGGAGTAAAAGGATGTAAATGCTGTACAAAATAGTTGGGAGATACTGCAGCTTCTGCATGAATTTGAGAACTGCTTACATTTCATGCTTATGGTTCATAGAGGTAGCGTCCGAATCAATAGCAGATACATGACGCTAAGTCATCTAAGCTGCTTTTTTATTGAATACAAGATTCAGATCCAAGAGCCATCTGTCCTGAATTTTGCAGAAACGTGTTTCCTCGTAGACCATGTCAGATAAGTTAAAGAGGAACCAAGATATTGGTCAAATTTGTGGATCTGATATTGCTCATCGCATCTCCATTAACCAGAGTGCGCCATGAGTCTATGTTACAGGAGACACTGCTACGCTTATTATTCTTTCTTTCGTGACCATGCTATTATCACTATGCGACTTGTGGGACCTGTGCTCGCTCTGGAGGTGGCGCACCGGCAATCTGGGTCTGCTGGCCTGCACCAGCCGCAATCTCGGGTGCTTGACGATATAGAACAATTTCGGACTGCTTGAAGTAACGTCGTGCATCTGGGAGTGTCAGAAAGAGTTAGTCTAAACTAAATAATTTTGCATACCTTCGTCAATGAGCACGAGACTGAGGTAATATCTAGTCGAGTATTTCTTGTTGACTTCTCGGAACGTAGGTGTTAAGTCAAAGCCTCCAAGGAACAGTCTAATTGGGATTGTCTCTCCTCTAGACGGAGAACCATCCATGATCTAGGAGAATGAGCATATTTCGCGGATCAACATGTACAATATGACGTACCTCAAATCGAACAAGAGTCTCGCTCTCGTTATACTGGTTTGGTGCCGCACCCGTAGTCTCTCGTCTTATGATCGAAAGTTCCATATGCTTGATCTTCAGTCTCACTAAGAGGAAGTATATCCGTCCCACGATAACATCCTTCAAGTGGTATTTCGATTTGGAGTATTCGAATTCGATATGAAGACAATCCTCGATCCCAACATCCATTTTGATCGAACTGTTCATTTCAGGGGGTATTCTGTACGAGTAGACCCAGATATCTTTCTCTCTAATGACATCCGCCATGCGCCTCGATACGGTAACTCGTACGAAGTACCTGAGTCTGACATTGATACCGCTATAGGACTCGTATTGCTTCTCGACATTCTTGAAATTGAATTCAAAAGCTTGGGGATGCTGTAGGTCGCCGGGCGCAGCTAGTTCTTGGCCTAAGGATAAGAATTCGTAGTGGTTTCCTCGATCAAAGAACATCTCTGTACCTTAATCAGCCAGTAGTTCTTCCTCGACTTTATTCTAATTCCTACCAATTGTCCCGATGAACTGAACCTTGATGCCAGTATGTTCTAGTCGTTTTCCATCCTTCGGTCTTACCGTGACAGCTCCTTTCACAGATTCTCCGTCCTTGTAAAGCGGTGCCTTTTCTCTCCGCCCCTTCTCCGTCTTCATATCCACCATCTGCCTATCGTCGCCATCCTCCAGAACAATATCAATATCGACCGGCGTTGAGAAGAAGAAGGCCGACATATCGTACGACGCGATTCTGACCCCTTTCAATGTCCTTTAGAAAGTCGAATGTGGACGCGCAAGTCGTAGTTGATTGATGTTGAAGCTCTGGCGGGAGCTGCGGTCGCTAGGCTATCGTCGTAGCGAGCACAAGGCTTCAGCCTCTTCCAGCACAGACTTTTTTCTAGCAACCCATTGTCGAGCTTTACATTTCACCACGCGACAGGATATACATCAAATTTTGACGTGTCTCCTTGGACGATACTCAAGTCAAACTGCCCTAATTACATCGACTTCGCGCCGCACAGTCGGCAGCGAGAACGAAAGCTTCCAAAATGTCTCTCCAGCCATACGTCAACAGTAAGCTTCCCTGCTCTTTTGCTTTACCCCTCCGCGCGCAACTAGTCTTGCAAAGCTTACAACATATTCTGACAGCTGGCTAGAGAAGGTCTTGGTTCTGACTAGTGATTCAAGAACGCTGGTGGGGACTTTACTCTCTTGCGATCAAATGACAAACTTGGTACGTTTTTTTTCTTCACGCATGCCAAGATGGATGATAATAGGAAGTTAGGTACTGTCACAAACTGTAGAGCGTATCATACGACCTCCAGATGATCCCGAGCCTTCCAGTGAGGTACCACATGGGCTTTATCTGATTCGAGGGGATAATGTTGCTGTGGTTGGCTTGGTGGACGAAGAGCTGGATGACAGTATCGACTGGCTACAGGTTAGGGGAGCTATTGTAGGAGGTGTCAAGCATTCTTGACGAACATATTCACAGCATCATTGTGAGGTGCCACACACGTTGACCACTAGTTGAACGAGGGAAATAGTGGGACATTCTTGCATATACGGCGTTCAGGCGGCGGAATGACAATCCATTTGACAGACTATTAAGAGGGAAAAATGACAAAGCTACCTCCTACCATCATGTTTCTTCGGCAATAAGAACAATGAGAAATGCGATGAGAATGAAGCACTTCTGACTCAAGATACGAATAATCCAATTGTTGCAAATCATCGTATCTATTCTTGTGTACGATCCAGCTCTCGTCTCAGCTTGTTGTCTCTATGCTAGTCCACGTTTGCCACTATGCATGATATTTCCCATCTCCAATGGCATTTTCCCACTTTTCACAAACAACCAAGAGAACTGATCTGGAATCAACCTAGGGTCTCACCCCCACTTCCCGAGTTTAGCCAAACACTCTCTCCAATAAATATGGCCCAAAAACCTCTTCTCCAGGACTGCCCACAATTCTGTTTATTCTGTTCCCCTTCTGCGAAGAAAGCCAGCCACCATTATCGCCTGGGGCATCGCCACCCTCTCCACCGGCATTAGCGACGACAAGCTTCTCCATAGGATTTGAGATGTCGACGGCTCCAGGACTCTTGACTTGTTCTAAAGCACTTCCTTTCTTCCGCTGGCGTCTATCAACGATGTGCATGCCACGAGTCCACTGGCCCGCCGTCTCAACTCGAATGTCCTCGAGGCCCTTGGGGGCTGACATCCACTGGGGCGCTTCCCGAGTAAGCATGTACCAAATTGTTAAGGGATCGTGTAACTCCAGCCCTGGATCAGGTTGCTTTCTTGTTAATGACTCGATCTTCTCGTACGTCCTGTGCACAAAAGCAGAAGTCCACTCTGCTAGAGGACTACCTTGCTTTATCAATGGATCCAGTTTGGCCATGAGATGAGAACGCTGTAATGTGTGAGGAGTAGTAATATCAAGAGGGAAGAGAGTGAGCTTGAGTTGTCTGGAGAGTTTGCTCGGGTAAGTAGGTAATGTCGACATCTTCAATGGCGGTGGTGGCATTGTTGATGCAGGACTTGGGGACGTCAGAGCAAATACTCGGGCGGTTGCCACAGCATCGGCATATGTGTTAAACTCTGCAACCGGTGTAATGTTACCTCAAACAATAATGTCAGCAGATCATTGAACGTCATGTTCTTACATCTTCAATCATACCCTCAACATCTATAGCGCCTCCCATAACAACAACTTCTTTAACCCTGAGGAAAGTCTCAGTATCCTCTGCAGCCGCTAAGGCTAAGTTGGTCAGAGGTCCAACAGCAACAATAGTAATCGTGTCACGTGGGTTATCTTTGAGAAGTCGCAGTATCTCCTTATGGGCCGGAACTTGCGAAGCTCGGAAAGAGGTAATTGGCGTAGAAAGCTCTCGGGCTTCGGCGACCTCTTCGGTACTGGCGTTCGCCTGGGGTGGCTGGAATAGAGTTTTCCACGCATCTGACGGAGAAAGATGAGGATGCTGTTATAGTCAGCAATATGCCAAGCGCAAGACAATAGTAACAGACGCTCGTGTGTACACCAGCTAGGCCATCAACACCATCTGATGGTTATGTCAGATCGATACTAAGTCTGGAGAATGATATACGACTTACGAAAGTAGTCGGCCATAAGTATCTCGTCCTCCAGCGGATGGTCAGCCCCTACCGCTACGATTGGCTTGGAGCTTGACATGCATCCAAATCCTTCTAGCTGACCCCTTGCTCTTCGCCACTCCATCTCCTTTTCAATGACATGGAAAAGGGCAACCACATTTCGTAAACAGCTGTACAGTGCCTTAGCACTGCCATTGCAGTTTGAGGATTTACTGACCTCTGAACCTCTACGTTTCCATAGGTCACGGACAGGAGCAGGACTTCGAGTTCTTCAGGCTTTGCAGCTAATGCCAAAAGCATAGCGAGAACATCATCCACGCCTAGAAGGAAGTTAGATGAGAGAGCTCTGGGAGTTCTTTGATGGCTAGATGAGCTTACCTGGGTCCGTATCTATGATTATCCTGTTTAAAGGAGCCATCTTTTGGTGTGATGAGGGGTAGGTGCTAAAGTGGGGGAGCTCTATGGCCGTGCCAAAGTCGAGTGTAATGTTGCGATATGGAGATCTAAAGGTCCCAGATATATGAAGACTAAAGTTCCTTCGCCAGCGCAACTTCTTTATCCGTGTGACCAAGTTGGTCAAATAGTTGCACTCGGTATTTCTCTGCAGCTGCAGCGGTAGCCTTCTAGCTTCAAGACATTATGTCAGCCTCGGAGGGGTAGCACCATACCAGCCCAAATATTCGTTGAATAGCCGAACTCGGCATAATGCGGCAGAACTCTATGCGGTTAGCGTCATCATAAGCGATAGCCCAATTCTCGTGTTCTTGGACAAGGGTAATCTGCACTCCCCTTGGCCAATCCACACCTCCTGCAGATACCTTGTCGGAACTTCAAAGCCGAAAGCGACACGTCTCGATTTGCATTGACATCGACGGCTGTACGCGATCATTCACACCCTTTACCCAGAAGTTCTCCTCATTATATCTCTTTCTATTGTTGGCCATCAGCTGGTTAAGTCGAGCCCGTCCATCTCACGCTGACGACTTACCGTTTTGACATCGAACCACAACCGAACCTTACATCTTCCTAATACGATAACTCCGAAGACACATCTTCTGATACCACGACGGTGGCATCTGCCATCATGCCTACAGCTACCACAATCGGAGGCTGGGCGGTTGTTCTTGCGGTCGCAGGCTCCTTCTATTGGGTCAACAATCAGAGAAAGAACAAGAACCGTCGTGCTGTTGACACCAAGCAATCGGGCAAGGTTGTGGAGACTAAGAAGGACCCGAAAGCTAAGAAGCTGCGCAAAGATGGTGGACAGAGCAGTGGCGATCAAAAAATAAAGCCAGCTCAGAAAGGTCAGAAGAAGAATGCTCAAGTGCAGAGCAAGCCTGCTGGAGAAAACCAGGCGTTTACGACAGCTACCGCATCTAAAGATACCGATGACGATGATGTGGACACCAGGGAGTTTGCTCTTGCGATGGCCATTGCAAAGGCAGGCACCCTCACGGCTCCTAAGTCACAAACAACCACTCGACCTAAGTCTGTCAAGCAAACTCGGGCTCAGGACAAGCCAGCCGTGGAGACGAGTTCCGACAATGCAACTGCCCCCTCGTCCACCACTGGGGGCGATGCCGACGATGATCAATCACCAATTAACTCACCCGAGTTTGGGGCGACCAACATGGCCGAACCCATCGCTAGTGGAGACGTTTCTGACATGTTAGAGAAGCCCGCCGATGGCCCTGCCGTTCTGAGAGTTACTGCTCCAACAAAGCCGTCTGAGCCGAAGAAACAAAAACGACAGGCGTCCTTCGAGCCAGCTGAGACGAAGAAGCAAAGACAAAACCGCAAGAAGGCTGAAGAGAAGAAAGCCGCACGAGAGGCTGAGGAGAAGGAGAGACAGACCCTGCTAGAGAAACAACGTCGCACTGCAAGAGAGGCTGAGGGTAGGGCTGCGAAGGACGGGAGTGCATTCATGGCAGCTCAAGCACCATCGAAGTCCGCTTGGACTGCTCCGTCAGAGGTCTATAGCAGCAACGGCAAGAAAGCTACAACTGCCAAGTCTGTTGAACTCCTTGATACGTACGAGCCAACCAACGGCAAAGTCACCATGAAGCCTACCAATGTGGTCTACTCGGACAGTGAAAAGGCTGGCAGTCAATGGGTGAAGGACTATGCACACATGACGGAGGATGAGCAGATGAGAAAGGTGAAGGAAGACTCTGCAGCTTGGGAGACCGTCAAAACCAAGGAGAAACGCAAGAAGAAGACTAGCGGTAAGGAGAATGACAAGCCAAGCTCTACTAGTGAGCAAAGCGACTATGGAGTTCCACCTGTTACTGCCCCCACGGTACCCGGCAAGAAGTGGGACATGACTGCCGTTCACGTCGATGAGAATAACGATGTTGTGGAGCGAGAAATCGAGGTTCAGGATTCTGAATGGGAGGTTGCTTAGGTTTCAGGCAACGCTTGATGAATCGTCGACATTAATGTTCATCGCATCACCCGCTGGTCATCGACGCCAAAGACGACGACCAACAACCAGCGCTGGACATCTCATACCCTTTGCTAAATCTAGGTTTTAGCGGACAAAAACCGGGGCGGAATCTTCTTTCAATTATAAACTGGGGCTTGGAGCTCTATGTGCATTTGCATGGCCGAATCTCTGGCTCATGCGTCTTTGCATACACTGGCATTGGGAATCTGAGGATATTGCATAGGCCGTTGCATGTAATTTGATCTCCTTTGATTTTACTGGTACGGTGTTTATGGCCGTTAGTACAACACAAAGAGGTCAACAAAATTTGCTGGGTGCATTTCTCTACCAAAGGGTCATTTTCCATCGATCAACTCATATCACCTGTATATCACATCAGAACCACTGCTGCTGAGCATGCTCAGGTTCGCTCTTAGCACATACAAACCATCCAAGTAGCTTATTCTCATGCATGACTTGATTGTGCTTGTGATATTGTGTCCGCATGTCTTGAGTCGGTGAGTAGACAAGTTGACCGGAATGACGGGCGTGTGTTGCCCCGTGCAGAAACGATTCGCAGCGAGCTGCAAACGTCGCTAAAGCCAGAAGAAGGCCTAAAAAGACACACCCCACACCTCTTTATATCACCTGCCCATACAAGAAGGTGCTACCGCCAAGACAGGTGCGCCATTCAACTGCACAGCTATTGGCCCGTGGACACTCTTTGTTCCTGAGTGGCATCTCTCAGAGAGATCCCACTTCGTTGAGTCGTTGTCCATGATGAAGCGTGGCCAGTCCGCTCACCCCTCGACCGGCATGCAGCCAATCAACCCCACTCTGGCGGTCTTGGGCTTCAGGGGGCTCTGCGTCCGGCCCAAACAGGCTGCAGTTCCTAGTCTCAAAAAGGACCCTTTATTCTGAAACATTGCCTTCATTTTCCCATGTGTGAACTCGAGGAATGCTATCAGCGGTGAAGTGGACCGATGACATGCCTCTAGATGTCTAGCATCCTCGAGCCTGAAAAGTGGACCTCACAAGCTAGCTTGAGCCAGCGCAATCGTCCCGTGGGTCTAGTGTACTGTAGAGACAGACAATACAAGGAATCTTCAAAAAGGAGAGGGGCACGCTGATTCGGCGGAGGAGACTCCTTATCATACAATACACCAAGGACTTCATTCATAAAGCCTAGGACCATTCTTAGCCAGCAGTCTTGTCTACACTCTAGTCTGCATGCTCAATTTGTCAAAACGCCCTTGGGAAGAGTGAGCTCATTTCTTAACGCCGCTGCAACCTCGCTTCTCGCAGTCCTCTCGAAGACGAAACGACAGAGGCGACCAACCAGGAACTACCAGCCCAATTGTGATCCCACAGTCTATGTCGATATATACTTACACACAATTGCTGGTTCTATTAACAACTATTGCGACTTCCTCCGCCAGTCAGACACGCGGAGCCGTTGTGCTCTTTATCCGCAGTAAGAGCATACTTCAGCCACCTCCTTCGAATACGGTTCAACGTCACTCCTTCGCCTTGCGCAGAGGATACAGAGCACGGTCGAACTGGGCAATTCCCGAACTGGAGATCCTGATCGTCTTTCGAAACACCTCTCACTAGGGATAGACGATTGATCTGAGCAAGATCTAGGACCTCGAAGTCGTGCTTCATGCATTCGTAGTCTCCAGAGTACCTCGAGCACGCGACAACTCCGCAAGCCCGTCTGCGGTCACACAAGATCGTTATGTCGCTCCACGTTGCTCTACAGTCCGTCGCCTTCTATGTTCTCTCGTGCAGCACATGTGCCAAGATCAATCATCGACGCAAAGCAAAAGTACAGGCCAAGCGCGAACGAGCTGAGAAACATGCGTTGGAAACAGAACAGCCCGGGCTCTACAGGCACCCATCGCCCTTCAATACGAATCCATATTGGACGGAAGAGATCATGATGGGTCCTGGTCCACCGAAGCAGAAGAGCGGAAGTAAGAATGCAAGCCAGAGAGCTCTGAACACGGCAGGCCAGGGAAGCAGTTATGCTGGCAGTACTACTATGAACTCCGAACCTCCAAGCAGTCCTACAAATATCACAGAGGATTCGCGAATATCTGGGGATGGGTGGAATAGGAAGAGATACCAGAGAGAAGATGAGGCACTTTGGGGCCATGACATTCCTGGACCAGGCCAGAGGATCATGGATGCTATTGCCCGGGCTGGAACTTCGGCGGGCCGCTTATTAGAAGGACGATTGAGTAGAAGTGGCCCTCTCAAGGAAGAAGAAAATCTGTCGAATTATTATATAGCGAAGAATCCCCCTGTGAACGACCTACACCCTCCAGTTGTCAGCACAGCCCCCTCAAGCAGAGACGAAACTAGGTGGATGCTCCAGCCTCCCCCTGCTGCAAAAATTATGGAGGGCAAAGAAAGAGTGAACAGAAGTAGAGCAAGTAGCAACGGTAGCAGCCGGAGAGGCGGAGACGAAATTCCGCTCAGTCGTCAAGTCACTGAACGACTTGTCGATGCGAGGTTACAGCGAGGCGAGACACCAGAATGGCGTCCTTTGTCGTCAAAAAACACTAAATCAACATTATTAAAATCAAGTCCAGACAAAGGGCAGCAAAGTGAAGGAAGTAGGAGTCCTTCATTCGACTCGTCTGGATCCTCCGATGCAGTATTAAGAAGGAAGCGAAAGCCACTACCAATATCCTTATCACCGTCTGGCGCAAGCTCTCGAGATACAATCGAGCATATACCAATTCCTTCAACCCCTCCCACAATGTCATCTCAGCTCGAGATGACTGAACACCCAGCCAAACCAATGCTCACTACAATATCAAGCTCTTCAACTGCAATTCCCCAGCTTCCTACAGACAATGATAACGCATTACAACCTTCCACCAACAGCGCACTCAACTCACGGGCGTCCTCCCCATCTCGTCGACTTTCACCGAACGCAAATTCTATGCCGGCATCAATTCCAAAAGTGGAAGCAAAGTTTTCTGATACATCCACGTATCAGTTTCCACGGCCTGCTTCAGTTGAAAATGCAGAACCTAATAGCCATATTTAATGAAGGAATACACAGCGTCTCGCAACGACCTTTTTCTTGAGTTTCCTTCCTTCTCTTTTTGGATTCTTTCATTCAAGCGATCGTTCGGCATTAGGTGCAATCATGGGTTTTGCATGCATGGGTCCCGGAGTTTTGGGTGAACTAAGCATTTGGCAGGTCATGCATTAGGTTGGAAAGCATTGAGCGATTTTCTGATGCCTTTGGACCCAAGATAGCGGGATTAACGGCAAGATAGCATGAGAAAAGTGAACAAGTCAACAGTAGCCTCCAATCATTGATGTATCTTGGAGTACCGTCCCAACCCTTTGGATTGAGAAGGCTTCAGGATGCTAGATATTTTTATCTTACAAACGCGACATGGTAAGCATTGCTGGCGGTGCCTATTTTTCAAATTCAACACCAAAATTGCTTTTGAAGGTGCCGGATTCGGTCATGGTCCCTCGATTTGCTTTTCCTACCAGTGGTATCTAACGCGAACAATGCATTTGACGATCCCCGACATATTTAATATTTATTCCCGTACCCTTACAGATGCATACCCTCATCATCATCGTCCTCTTCACCCAATACCCTCATTCGCTCCTCCATGGCCCGTCTTAGAGATTCATCATCAAGGGTTCCACCTGTGCTCGAGGTCCCATTCGTAGCTCCGTTAACTTGTCTCGGCCCATCGATCCTAACTTCCCCATTAACAATCCGTCCAGTCTGAAATGTCCCATCTCTCCACGCATTGCTTCTCTCCTCTTCAGCACCCTCTCCCCCATGTCCCTCACCAGTACCATTGACAAAAGCTTCTTCTCCCTCCCCATCCTTAAGTTCCTCCGCACTCTGGAACTCCAGCCAACTGCTTCCTCGTCCCTCTATCTCCGCTCTGAGTAATGCTATCCTCTCTTGCATGCGCGCAATCACAATCTCATTCTCTTTAATCGCATCAACACAATCTTGATCTGGTCGTCCATTGACTGATGACTCCGTACCATCTGCGAAGGGTTTGAGTTGCTCATTTGAGTAATCCAGGTGTGCTATGCTGTTGCGGAGCTCTGCAGCCTTAAGATGGAGTGTACTGAGGGGTAGGTCTTTGAGGGCTTCGGCGAATCTGGCGGGCGAAATGGGAGTTGCTTCGCTTGACATTGTGTACTTTAGGGAGTTTCGGGCTTTCGTACTAAATTTGGTTAATTGGAAGGCTCTTTTGAGGTAATGGTGGATTGCGGATATCTTTTACGTGTTGTGGGCTTTGGAGGCATTGAGGGAAGACGCGGCAACTTCAGGCGACGCGGTCTGGTGGTCAGTGCACCAATTTTCTGACATGATGCTCTTGGGACCAGAACTTTCTTTCTTTGTCTGCGTACTTCACAACAGTACGTTCCGGATCTGAGTGCTTCCCCGATGGTTGGTCTTGTATCTACTTAATATGCCACATAAGAGGGGTCAATATGAATAGCCTTGCACCGACAGCGATACGGATTTCGTGCTTCAACACTCGAACCATTTTCCGAACATGTCCTAGTATCGACAGCCTCGCCACGAGGCTCGCTCGAGGCTTCGTACACCCCTATTCAGTAGCTTCCTCCCCTTTCAAGCAGACTCAGATTCGATCGGTAGATAAGAAGCTATCAGGTCAGCCGTGGCACACTGTGAACCTGTACGTTCTCCCAGCTAGAGTCAGAGCGTTCGCCTCCCAGCGAATTATTATAAGATTCGAGGACCTACCATCCAATTACAGGGTCGAGGACGGGCTTCCCTTCAGAGAGGAGCCTCTCTCACAGCTGGAAGCAGTGGGTATATTTGGGAAGACTATTAATGCCGAAGCTGCAAATCAACTACTGAGATTCATACATGGACGCAGGGTTGCTGGCACGTTGGAGGACCCCACCTTGGCAAATCCGTACCAACAGCAGGCAGTCGAGGTTGGATTAGCATGGCTTAGGAGGCATGCCCCGGTGGACGAGGTTGGATGTGCGGGTCTTAGAGCTGAACAAGAGCTCGCAGAAATGGAACAGGATGTTATGGTTAATGCCGAGAGAATGAGATTGTACAAACCGAATTCAACAAGGCGGAAGAATGTCTACGGTGAAAGCGGACTTGATGCGATCCGGAAAGCCAAGGAGAAAGAGCTTGACAAGAAAGAGACGAAAAGAAGAGCACATTTGGGCCAAGGAGACGAGGTTCCGCAAAACATTGGTACTTTGGAGAAGCTCAGTGCCAGATCACAAGTTGAGCTGCGAAGACCGGGCGAAAATCCAAGACTCAAGTATTATCTAGAACGAGCAAAGGTTTTACCAAATACTCCACCAGAGATGACGAAGTTCCAGCGCCTTTGGCCATCCGCACTTGTTGTTCTGGCGTTTGTTACTTGTTGCGGGTTGTTTGCGTACGTATACACTCCTCCGAGGAAAGAGTGGAGATGGTGGCCGGATATACCACCATCTGCTGCAACAATGATAGGCATTATGCTCGCGAACACCTTGATTTTGGGTGCCTGGAGAGTACCACTTCTATTCCGGGTGCTGAACAAATACTTCATCACCGTACCGGGATATCCATTTCCACTGAGTCTTATTGGGAACGTCTTCTCTCACCAAAAGCTCTCTCATTTTAGCGTCAACATGGCCGTTTTATGGTTTGTCGGCACTCGTCTACATGATGAAGTCGGACGAGGAAACTTCCTTGCGATCTATCTGGCCTGCGGTGCTCTTGGAAGTTTTGCATCGCTTGCCTCTTGGGTATTGAAGAACAATTTTGTCTCATCCTCGCTTGGTGCTTCTGGGGCTCTTTGCGGCATCTTGTCCGCATATCTGTTGTTGAATAGCTCCGAGAGGGTCACTTTCTTTGGACTTCCCCCTGACGATTGGCCATCGATATCTGCAATGACACTCTTGATCTTTTTGATTGGCTTGGATGTCTTTGGAGCGATGCAAAAAAGGAAGATGATCACTGTGGATCACTGGGCACATTTGGGTGGGTATATTTCTGGCATTGGGGCTGCAGAAATATTAAAAATGAGAGCGCGGCGGAGGAAGCGAGCTAAGCTAGAACAGAGGAAAAATCCAACTGTTATAGACAGGATAAGGGAAGGGAAGGCTTAGACAAGTAGCTTGTTGTACATATGCAACAGTATGTTGTATGTATAATTTGTACAATAGAGACTATCAGTCATGAATATGTTGAACACGCTACTCATACGTTCGGTGTAAGTTTAGGCAATTACTTCGATGCTCTACTCTCTATTCCTATTGTGACGCCCCCGCCCCCGCCCCCTCCCCCTTTTTTTTAGCGAGCTCTACGATTCAATACTTCACTATCAAAACACAGAGCTCGAGAGGCCATCAGTCAGGCTATTGTCCGCCAGCTTATCGTTTTCGTGCATCAAAATTATCTTAGATTCAAGTCACTTTGTAGTTTTCATTCGCAATGTTTTGAAAACATAAGAACAAGCTATGACCTAATCTCCCGGAATTGCAGATTTTGCGCCATCCGAGCAGAAATATCGATTGTGCAGACTGCCGCGTTGTAAACCCCTTCATATCTCATCTCCAAGTTCGTTCATACTGAACCACATTACAGAGGTCCGAGCTTCTGACTACAGCATCGCATCTCGAACCTTGTGATTTGTCCAGCTGAATGTGGGCTCTGGTGATCCACCGCACAGGGATATTGTCTTAGAATGGGCCCTTGATCTGCACCTAATTTCGAAGCTGGTGCAGGGTTGTCGCCATCATCATTTTGCACCAATGCTTCTGTCCACGCAAAGCACAGCTCTATTTCTCTTGGCTGTGTCTTGGCCCAAGGCAGTTTCTTATTTTGATCTGCTTGATGAGGTGAGGACGGCGAAGTCAACGAAGCCCGACCTCAGATTCCTCGTTGCTTCCGGACATCTTTTATCTTTGAACGATTTGTTATCGCTCTTCCCACATCAGAGCTCAGTGAAACGATTAGAGCTTTGTGCATCTCGCTTTGTTGACTCCGGAGCCACTCAACCAATAAACACCGAGCTGACCATCCCATCTCGAGTCTGCGCCTCACCTCGTACCTTCTAAAAGGATCAATTGATGCTGCGCTCGTAGCTCGACCTTCACCAAGCGCCTTCTAAACAAACTACGGACGATTCCTCGAGTCGCGTCGAAAAATGGCTTCCCATCTTCGAGATGACATTCTACATGGCCGCGACCATCCCGACGCTCATGCCTCTGCGAATCGTTGGCGCCATCAGGAATCGGGATCTTTTGCTCGACATGCAGGCCCGCGCGAGGCAGACGAAAGAGGTGGCAGCAAAGATCTGGCAGAGTTCCTAAATACCATGAGAGTAGAGCCCCCAAAATCAGCAGGCTCTGGAGGCAGATCCGTCCCTATCATGGTGGCTGGGAACGCACACAATAGTGCTGCTGAAACTCAGGCACTGGATGCACAGCATGATGGGGTAGCAAATACTCCACGCACTTATGGGTCGCTGGACGTCAGATGTGGACCGCTGCTCAACTACAGGCGCATGGAAAATGAGACGTGGTTTGGCAGCGTTTTGATTGTCACAAGAGGCGGAGGACTGGGAGAGAGCCCCATGATTCCCGAATTACGGTTGCGATTTGGTCGGGCTAGCTTGAGCCATGGAAAGTCGGATGAAAACATTGCTAATATCAGTGGGACGAATGGCGCTGGCAGCGAAGCCTATGGAGTTGTCAATGGAGTCAATTATTCGCGCGGACAGCAGTCCACAGCTGGTTCGCGAGAGTCGAATAATGGCATTCAGACCAATGTTGACAATGGCATTGAAGCTGGCTCTGGGGAGACCAAGATTTTGGGTACAAAGCTATACTCTGATCCCTCAAATACATTCTGGAGATTCGACTTGAAGGTTCCTATGCAAGAGTTCGAGCTGCATTGCCATTATGAGATACCCGGTTTAAGTTTTGAAGCAGGAAAGAAGACAGACAAGCAGAGCTTCTTTGTCCCTGCTAACTCGCAATCTATGAGGATCATGTTTCACTCCTGCAATGGATTTTCTGTTGGTACTGATGAAGAAGCCTGGAGTGGCGCAGCGCTATGGAATGATGTGATTCGAGTACATGAGAAAACTCCATTTCACGTAATGTATGCCCCTCCTGTTCACTGGATCCTGAGTGGAATCTGATGTTAATAGGATTGGAGGTGGAGACCAAATCTACAATGACGGGATTCGCGTACACGGACCTTTGAGGCCTTGGACCGATATTGGAAATCCCATCAAAAGGAGAGACTTTCCTTTCCAAGAGGATCTAAGAAAGAAATGCGATGAGTACTACGTGAATAATTATGTTCGATGGTAAGTTGGCGATTCATTACTAAGACAAGTCAAACAAAATGAAAAACTCCTAACACGGAACAGGTACGGTACTGAGCCTTTTTCAAGCGCCAATGGACAGATCGCTCAGCTCAATCTATGGGATGATCATGATGTTAGTCGTTGACATCTCGTTCTAATTCGAAATCATTTTGCTCACAAGTTCAGATCATTGACGGCTTTGGATCATATGTCGATGAATTCATGCGTTGTTCAGTCTTCCGAGGCATTGGAGGTGTTGCGAACAAATATTATTTGCTCTTCCAGCATCACCTAGCTCCACCGCTCTCAACTTACACCACTGGTAAGTATCCAAGAAGTGCCAAAATATACTTGCTGACTTATTCGAGATGCGCAACAAACCACGTCTGATCATGGCGTTGGCACGGATCCTCGACAACTAGAAAACACATATGTGCTACGAGAGGAGAGCATCGATCCGAGTTACATAATTGGTCACAAGCCAGGAGTATGCTCGGAGTTATTCCATAGCTTCGCATGTGCTAATTTTGTCCCAGCCATATGTTGCAGAGCATTCACGGAGCATCTATGCTCGTCTTGGGGCAAGGATAGCTTTCTTTGGCATCGATGCTCGAACAGAGGTAGGGTATATTTTCAGCACGCATGCCTTGATACTTACAATTTCAGCGAACTCGAAAACAAGTCAACTATCCAGAAACGTACGACATCATCTTTTCACGCCTTCGAAAAGAACTCTCGGAGGCCAAAGCTTCCCCGTCACCAATTAGGCATCTGGTCGTGCTTTTGGGCATTCCTATTGCTTATCCTGTGAGTGAAAATCTTTCACAAAATTGACATTTCTAACACTAGAAACAGCGTCTGACTTGGCTGGAAAATATCTTCTCCAGTCCATTAATTGCACCGATTAAGTTTCTTAATAAGAGATTTGGGTTTGGTAAGTATCATCACCTCGGATATGAAACTGCTGCAAAGCTTACTCGTTCTAGGCGGAGGCTTTTTCAATCACTTTGATGGAAGTGTAGATCTTCTTGATGATCTTGACGATCACTACACAGCCCGCACCCATAAAAGAGAACGGCTATTCATTGTCCAGCAATTGCAAGCACTTGCTGCAGAATTCTCTGCACGAATCACGATTCTTGGGGGCGACGTTCATCTGGCTGCAGTCGGCCGATTCTACTCGAATCCTAAACTTAACGTCCCTATCCTCAAAGATCATCGATACATGGCGAATATCATATCTTCAGCCATTGTCAACAAACCTCCACCGCAGGCTGTTGCAAACCTACTCGCTAGACGAAACAAGATCCATCATCTAGATCAGAATACTGACGAGACGCTCATGAGGTACTTTGACAAGGATCCTGGGACGTCCAACAAAACCGCCAACTTCAATCATGTGACAATGCCAAGTCGAAATTGGGCTATGATCACTGAGAACGCTAGACCGTCGATGAATGGAAACGCTCTAAATGGACAACAGGTAGACGGAACCGAATCGCTCAGGCAGTCAACACCAAGTCCGAAGGATGGTCATTCGTGGCTTCATGAGGGCGAGGTAGATGCAGGAACTAAGCATAAAGCTGCTGACGAAACTCAACATGGCAAAGGCTCAGACGGCAGCCTTGATGTTGCTATCAGAGTTGAGATGGATCAACATAGTAAAGAAGGGAGGACAGAACATTATGGTATGACGATCCCTCTATTGACGTACGAAGGCGCAGCAGAAGACACATTGAGGAAGCGAGATGCAATCCCAGGCGCTATTGCTCAACGGATGTGATGGCTGTAAGTAGAAGCAAACGTAGGGAAGTTTGAACTTGAACGGCTTACAAAGGCGGTTTAATAACGGTAATCACCAGTTGGGTAATCTCACTGTGCTACTTCCGGTAGTTGTCTCAATTAGAAGGGCGGTGATTACGTGTAGAGATATTCATTTGTATCAATAGCATCATCTAAGAAAGCTTCAGGCAACCTGTCATTTCCGTCTTCGTCAAACAGCACCTGTTACACGCACATCGTTAGACAATCTCGCTCGCTAACACCAGATTGAAGACAGAAATCTGTATGTAAATCGTGGTTTTTACTCCGTGTCTATTCAGATGCTAGAATGCCCAAGGGTCATCAGCAGGTCCCGTACAAATAGTACAATATTGCGGCTTGTGAGCTGAAATGCAAGATGAATCTTGTCGAATATCTATTTGTATTACAAGCTTCGACCACCGTTTTGGATAATTTTCCTTTCTAATGTCAGTCGAAGGAGGGGAGATTATAATATATCCAGATTGAGCATATGTGGTCAACGAAAAAAGTAACGGAACACGGGCAAGTGAAAAGATTGAAAGTGAATGATCGCAGAGCCTCGACAGGGTACATGAAAGATAGCTTGGCTTCTGCGACCTCGGCATTTACCCCAGATTAGCCGAATTCAGAATAGCTCCACAAATATCATCTCAGGCCAGACCTCATCGTAAAGCAGCGTCAACAACGGCGGTCGAAGAACGAATGTTCCGTGCACAAGTCGCAGAATGGAGACCGAATCTGTTCTTCACCAGCAATTACCCAGTGCATACCGGGCATTGCAGCCGCAGGCAGCCCAAGCAATTCAGCATGGGCAACCTCATCTTGGACACCACACTCTCGCATCTCAGAGCGGCCTCGACCTTTCCGGCCTCGACGACAATGACCCTGTGTTTCACCAAGACCTGCGACTGCAAGATCCTAATGGACATGCATTTCAGAGCCCGCACCCGTTCGATCGGAATCATGGACACGGGCAAATGCATATGCCAAATGATGGAAGCCCTCATACCCCTCAGCAGCACGGCAATGGCGGGCAATTCGGTATCTTAACCGCAGGGCCAGTACAGCACAACTCAATCAGCAGGTTGCAGGAAGAGGATATATTCGGGAACCCAGAAGGAGGAGACCAGAAGAGCAATGGTCATCTGAGCACAAAGATTGTTGTCGATCCTCCGAATCTCGTGGAATGGCGCCAGAAGCTATTCAACGTGGACGAGATGATTACCTTGAGCGAGGACGAGTAAGACATCACGCATGTACATTCAAAGTCGCAGAAAGTACTAATATAGCGAACGTAGGTTTCAGACGTACTTTCCTCATGTGGACAATGTCTATTCGCATCGATCCACGCAACGCTATAAGCGCAAACCGTTCGTATCCCATTACTGGGACTGCCGTCTCAAGGGCAGACCTCCGGGAACTCCGAAGTCGAATGATCCGAACAAGAAGAAGCGAAAGCGTACGGCACGGGAGCGGGATCTTTGCGATGTTAAGATCAAGATCACCGAATACTTTCCAGGTGCTATGCTACGGGCAGATTTCGTGCCAGATGGGGGCCCAGTCCAGCAAGATCCCGGACAAAGTAACAATTTCTTTGCGCCAGGACAACCAGGGAATCCAGGCATGAACCAACAGCAGCAGTTTGGGCTTCCTATGGTCAATAATTCGCTAGGTTCAAGTCATCCCGGAGCAACTGGCCAACGTTACTACACAATCCAACGTGTTAATGGCAACGGCGGAAATGGTAAAGGCGATGGTGTGCCAGGACCGCATAAGCATGTTTTGGCAGAGAGCGATCGAGTCAAGAAGAACAGTGTCCAGAGGTACATCATGAAGAGAGATAAAGAGGAGAAGAAAACCCAGGTAAGAGACATTTCCACTTTAGCCTCCTTGCTGCTTGTATCCATGGTTTCTTGGCACTATGCGGAGCGCGAGTCCGTAGATCAACATGGGGGCTTGATGGGTCCGGACCGGTCCTGAATAACATGGGTCGTCGTCATTGGACTTTAGAATCTCACAAACCATCTCGTGCAACACAAAGCTACATCATGGCTCCTGCAAAGATGCCCTATATAACTTCTCCGGTTCTTATAGCTTTTTGCGGCATTTTAAAAACTCCAATTGCCTCGAAATTGCAAAGAACGGACTTATTACGCATCCGAACAATGGCTGATAGTGCAAATCAACAGAAAACATACCACAAGAAGGCAACTGGTGCTGCTCTGGCTACGGTCAGAAAGCATTCCAAGGACCATGAGTTGAAGTTATTTGGAAGCTGCTTTTGGTGAGTTTTCTTGACATATCATTGATGAACATGTGACGTCAGTTCTACCCTTGTCAACTTTACTGATTGGTGGTATTTAGTCCTTTCGTTCAGCGTGTCTGGATAGCTCTCGAGGCCAAAGGCTTGCAATACCAGTATATCGAAGTCGACCCTTACAAAAAGCCACAAGCTTTACTTGATGTCAACCCTCGCGGCTTGGTTCCTGGCATCCGTCACGGAGACTGGGGTTGTGGTGAGAGCACAGTCCTGATGGAATACGTAAGTGCACGATTCTGTGAGCTCTATAAAAGCATTAATAAATTTCCATAGCTTGAGGACCTGAACTCGGGGCCTCCATTACTTCCTCCAGATCCTCGACACCGTGCAACTTCCAGATTGTGGAGTGATCACGTGAGTAATTGTACCATCGACCAAGGTGCGCAGTCTAACCACTTGAGTAGATTAACCGAAGAATCGTACCAGCTTTTTATCATCTTCTTCAGGCTCAGGAGTTCAACAAGCAAGCAGAGAATACCAAGAAGCTGCAAGATGAAATAGCCAAGATCGTCGAGCAATGCGATCCGCAAGGTCCTTTTTTCCTTGGGCCTCATATCTCCTTTGTGGACATTCAGTTTGCCCCTTGGATGATCCGCTTGACCCGAGTCATGAAGCACTATCGTGGCTGGCCAGATTCAACACCTGGTAGCAGATGGGGGCGGTGGTTGGATGCCATCGAGACGAATGAGCATGTTAGGAATACAACGAGCTCGGATGATCTTTACATTGACAGCTATGAGCGATACGCACAAAATCGACCAAACACTTCTGAGCTTGCAGATGCAGTCAATGGCGGCCTCGGCTTGCCTTAGTGTAATAAAAATATATGTTTAAATGGTGGAACAACAGGACTGTCATTCTAGAGGACAAGATGCATGGCATGGGCGAGATATACCTGGCGTTCGCGTGGACTCTACTTTTGACGGAACCTTCTTGATTTGGACAACAATTAGCCTAACGAACTGCTCATAGCTCTTAAGGCATGAATAACGTTAGACATCTTGTGCAGTAAGGCATTAAAAGAAGAAAACAAAGTTCTGCATTCACAGAGCCTGTTTATTCCATCTATATCGGGAAATCGCTTGTACAAAGTACAAACCCGATAGTGGATCTTACTCGAAGCGGAGCAAATTAAGCAGCTCCTAATCTCGTTCTAATTACAAGAAAAGCTACAGGCCCGGACTGTATCATCCAAAATACGTATGGAATGCCTTACCACCCTGGGAATTTTGAGATTGTGCTTCTTGAGGGCTCGAATCTAGTGCATGATTATCTCTATAGTTCGAAATCGTACGAGTGGGAATGGAAGTTCACCAGTATCATTACGGATAAGTAGCTATAGGGATAATTCCGAAAGGGAGCTCAACTTAGAAAGTCAGTGGGATTCTTTTGGGAGCGCATTAAGGTGATACGACAGATGCTTAGTTTCCACCATGGAGAGTTAGATGGAACTCCCTGCAACACACGTTTTTGGCTATCCTGCTCCTTCGTGCCTTAATTCTTTAAAGAGTACTTCCAAAGTTGGACTCGTGAACCGGACTTTTGTGAGAAGTGTATGGTCAGTCGACAGACATTGAAATGCCCATATTTTTCGAAGACAAACTTGATATTCAAAGACATTTGAGGACTTACAATTGAAGAGACATTGGGCTCCACGCTATTGATTCCGAATTGGCCTCTACTTCATTGGCAAAAGGCAATTGAAGTCACTCTCTGAACGGTGGGCGACTTTGAGAAGACACCTGAACGAACCACAAACATAAACAGGTACTTGGAGCATCAGAGAAGAAGGATTACAGAATCAGCTCAGGAAAACTAAGTGAGTTTTTTCTAAGATCTTTACTACATTAGCTTATGAATTACTGTAAATCCATAGATCATCCTTCCCTCCTTCCCCTTGAAGGTGATTTAGTTAACAAAGAAACCATCTTCCCTGCTGTCACTCTTACCCTTATCCTTCGACACACCCTCGAAAATAGTACCCTCGAATTTAGGAATATCAAATGTACCTTCCGGGTCCTTACCAGTAGCCATAATATAGTCGTGCACCTTGGAGATCTGGTGTCTGACTTCGCCCAAGAGACTGGTCATATCCAAGGCCACTTTCGGGTTGTGTTTAGCACCACCCTTGATTGCCGCTTCCATAATATGATATCTGCTTACGTTGTTGCGGAGCATCATATCGAACGGTGTAGTCGTGCTACCTTCTTCCTTGTAGCACTCGATAGAGACCCTATCTAAAGCAGGACGCCCAAACAGGAGTCCTTTGATCTCATTCGAGTATCCGTGGTAGTTGACATGGATAGGTCTATCAGCAGCGAATAAGGCGTTGAATTCTTCGTTTGTCAAGGAATGAGGGTGTAATGTCTCGGCTTCCAAGATCATCAAGTCTATGACGTTGACGACACGGACACGGAGTGTGGGGCATTTTCGCCGGAGGATGGAGGCTGCGACTACGACTTCGAACATGAGTTCAGAGCCGATGCCGACGAGGACGACGTCAGGGTTGAGACCGTCGTCTGTGGAGGCGAATTTCCAGATCGAGGCTCCAGCTTGACAGTGCCTGTCTGCTTCTTCAACTGACAGGAAGACTGGCTGGGGTTGTTTGGAGCCGACCATGAGGTTGACATAGTTCTTAGACCGCAAGCAGTGGGCGATGGTAGACAGGAATGTGTTCTGTGGCATGTCAGTATGATATCTTCTCGCAGCAGATGCATAAGCTTACAGCATCAGGAGGTAGGTAGACTCTAGCAGCAGTCGCCTTCAAGTTCAAGACTGCGCCGATAAAAGATGGATTCTGGTGAGAGAAGCCATTATGTTCTTGTCGAGTCCAAGTGCTTGTCTCGAGATAATTAATCGAAGAGATGCCTGTTCGCCATGTTGTCTCTCTGGCCATCTTGTTGAACTTGCTGTACTGCACCATCATGGTGTGAATGATGCCCAAGAAAGACTCATAACTTGGAAAGAGACCCGTTCGTCCGGTCAAAGTATAACCTTGCAAGAAACCTTGGCAAGTGTGCTCACTGAGAATTTCGATAACTCTGCCTCCTTTGGCGTGAGAGAATTCGTCCCATTGGAAGTCACGTCCAGTGTGGTTGAACACAGCATCGAGTTTGTTGCTGACCAACTCGTCCGGTGAGAAGATCCTCAGAGACTTGGGGTTGTCTACAAGTGCTTGATCAAGAAGGTTTCCAACAGCCTTCATGCATGATTCTTCAGTTCCTTTCTCGACACCGAATTTGCGCCAGTCTGGGACATTGAGCGGCTCGTGGCACTTGTAAGTCTCGACTCGTTGTCCCAGCTTCTTATGAGATTCGACAGGAATGATGCTCTTGATCGAATCCACTGCATCGCCAGTCTCAGTGAACAGCTTTGCTGGTCCATATGAGAGCAACCATTTCTGAAGATCAGCCAGCTGATCTCTACTGGTCTTAGCTGCCATAAGAGGGACTTGATGGGCATGGAAAGACCCTTCAACGTATTCGCCATCGACAACCTTTGGTCCACTCCATCCTTTGGGAGTGCGCATGATCAAAACTGGCCACTGAATATATGGTCAATCCAATGTCGGTAAAGTGGCCTGAGAATAAGCTTACTCTCGGCTTCATGATAGGTTTTCCAGATCTTGCTGCTTTCTGGATTTTGCGAATCTCATCAAGAGCCCACTGCATGCTTGTAGCCATGTCACGATCCTAATCACAGTCAGTATATAATCTTGCTTTCAATTCAATCCCCTTACGATGTCTTCGAGATCTTCAACGAATCGGCACTGGTAACCGTAGCCAGTGAAGAGTGAAACAACCTCGAGATTATCCATACATCCATATATTGTACGCTCTGAGATCTTAAAACCGTTGACATGCACAATAGGGATGACAGCTCCTGATTCGGTCGGATCGATGTACTTCGCAGCATGCCACGCAGTAGCAGTTGGCCCACTCTCAGCCTCTCCGTCACCAACAATGCAAGCTACGATCAAGTCTGGCTTGTCCATAACGGCTCCAAAAGCAACAGACAAAGCATATCCAAGTTCACCACCCTCGTGAATAGAACCTGGAGTCTCAGCGTTGATGTGACTAGGAAATCCGTGAGGCGTGCTGAAGCCAGTGATCAGAGTGGACTGTAAGCAAGCAAGTCAGCTAAAAGCGGGGGATATTTCTGAGCTGACTGACTTGTACAAATCTAGCTACGTAGCTGACTTGCTTTGAC
>QYAJ01000023.1:0-276061 GCA_003988865.1 Phialocephala sp. D728 | reverse complement strand
GTATCGCTTCCTTTGAGCCTGCAGGACAAAGCATGGAAAGCGCTAGTCCTAATCTGGCAATCCTAACCCTTTGTATGCTTTGGTGACCGATATTCGTTATATCTAATTAGAATTTCTACGTTTTTTAAAAATAATATAATTAATTATTTTTAAATAGTATTTTAAATAAAAACTTGCATATAGGAAATATAATTTAGGAAAGATTACTCCATATATCGTTAGCTAATAAATACGTTAATTACGCGAATGCAATTTTATATAAAGTAGTAAATTAAAAGTAATTCGCACGATTAAATAGCTCGATTATAGCTTTACTTCTATTAATTCTTTTATTTATTAATAATTTAAAAAGAAAAGGAAAGGAAATAAAATTTCTAACTTTCCTTTAAAATAAATTCCTTTATTACTTAATTTCCTTACTATAAAACTATTTAAATAATTCCTATTTTCCTTTTAAATATCGTGCAAATTAACGAAAATCGCTTTCGATTTAACCGTTTTAAATAGAAAAAAAAGAAGTAATTACTTTTCGAAAAACCATTACTCTATTTCAATAAAATCTAAAAGCTAGAAATTAGTAATATTCGTAATATTATAAACTTAAGTAAACTTCGCAAAACTTATTTTATTTTTTTATCTTTAATAAAGTTATCGAATTCTAGATCGTAATACTAAGCAGCTTTCGATTAGATAGTTCAATTATCGTAGAGCGCTGTCACGGTCACGTGCCGGGCCCATGCGCCCCTTAGTGCATTCCATTGACTGGTTTAATAGAATCGAGCTATAGTTTAAATTACTTTGCTTTTTTAAGATTTAGTAATTAAACTATTCTGAACTATTACTTTTTAATCAAATTATATATAATTCTTTATAAATTTGAATTTTTTTTAGAATCGGCACGGTAATTATTATTTTCGTTTTATAAATCTAAAATCGAAAAAAGCATTATATTTACTAAAAATTCCGATCGTATATTTAATACTCGAGACTTTCCTCGGAAGAACTTTCGAAAGCTTTTTAGCTAAAGCACGTCGATAAACGAAATTCCTAAATAAATTACTATATAAATATTAACTTTTCAACGAATCGTTAAATTCGAGATTAACGAAATAAAGGAAATCGAAATCGATAGCTTTTAATTAAAGTAAAAAAGAGCGAGAGATTTAAATTTAAATATATTAAATAATAATCGAATCGATATTTTAAATAACTCGATATTTCCAAAATTTTTAATATATCGTTAATCGAAGGAAATTAAAAAAAAAAGCTCGAGATTTTTTAAAAAACTTCGAACGAATTGCAAAAATAAAAATAAAAATAAGAATTCCTTTGCCGCTTTAAACATTTTTAATCGAATTTATATATCTCGATTAAATTCTAATATATTATAAAAAAGCAAAAGAACAAACTTTATATTATAAAGAAATAAAATAATAATTTAAAAAAATATCTCGAAATAATAAAAAAAGTATAATTTAGTATTTATACTTTTAAAATCGGAATGCAAAGCATTTTAGTAATAACGAGTAATTCCCCAAAGCTAAAATAATTTCCCCCAAGTTTACAAAATCTACTTTCATTTATTACTCTTTAATATACCTTAGCATTTAGCTTCTTTACGTCCCGAGATCGCTCTCGAGTTAAAATACCCTTAATTTTTATTTCGCCAAAAAACGATGTATAAATTTAAATTATAAAAATAAAGAATTATTTTATTGCAAAAAATATAGCAAATAACTAAATGCAAGCCGTTATTACTAAGAACTACATCGCTCTATAAATTAAGAAAAAAATAATAATATCCCGTTTAAATAACGATTCGATAAAAGTAATTAAATTTAATAATTAGATTTTATTTAAAGATTAGTTATTCGCAAAATACGAATTCCACGAGAGCTCGATAAAAGCGAATTTTAAAATATCGAAATGCAAAATATTCGAAAATTAATTAATATAAAACTTCATTAACTATTTCGAGTTATATTTGTAAAATATATTATAGAAATTCGAGGATAAAGCAATTTAATTTAGTTATTAATTAAAGTTAATAAAGTTAATTTTGAAATAAATATATAATATATCGAACGATTATTTGCTATAGATTTATTTTGGATTAAAGAAAGCGGCTCGCTTTGCGAAAAAATTTATTCGTATTATTGGAAAATTATTTAATTCACGACTAATACTAATAATACTATTATTGGCAAATAAAAAAGTTAAATTCGATACTTTAACGATGAATTCTAATGCCGCTTTTTCCCAAGGACTTCGAAAGCTTTTTAGCAATATATTTAGAAATAAAAGGAAGTAATTACTATACTCGAAGATTTTAGTAAAGTAAAGAAAAAAACTTCGATAAAAAAAAGCTTATTTTAAATATAAGTAAATCGATTATTTCGCAAATGTATATTTATAAAAAAACGAATACTTTTCTCGTTAATAAAAGCAACGAATTCGTCGAGGAACGTTTTTATAATATTACTATTATAAAAGAAATATTTGCAATATTTATTAATTTAACGAAATATTATTTAATTTATATATAATTAATACTATTTTTTCGCCACGCTTTTGCAATATAATAAAATATAATTTCTAATCTAATTTCTAATAAATAAACCTTTGGAGTTCGAACGATTAGTAAAACTAAAATTAAGCGACTTAGGTCTCGAAACTCCCGAGATTAGAAATTAATCCCTAATTCGTTTAAATCTCGAATTATAATTAAATAATATTTTTAACTTTATTTAAATTAATTTAATATTTTATATAGTAAATATTAAAGTAAAAAATAAAAAAAGCAACGACCTCGATGTAATAAATATAGTAAATTACGAAGTAATCTCGAATTTTATTAGTAATAATTTATTCGAACGAGTAATATACAAAAATAAAAATAAATACTCGCTAGCTATAAAAAATGCTTAAGGCAAAACTTTAGCGCCAGCCTTTACATTAGTAATGTATTTAGTAGAAATAAATTATTTTTAAATAAAAAAAAAGACTAAAATAACCTTTCGCAATATAGACTTGGCCGCCGTAGATTTAATTATAAAACGATTATAATTGCAAAAATATAACTCGAATATCGATTAGCAAATCGGTTTATTAATAAGAAATATCGAAAAGCACGATTTAAATATATTATATACTAGTTTAGTAATATTTAATTTATTCGAATAAAATAAAAATAATATAGAAATATTAGTAAATAATATCGTTAAAAATATTATATATTTTAAAATATTTAATATTTTAAATTCTAATTTTAGAAATATTAAAAAGTCGTTATCGAAAAAGATAAAATTACCGAAAATATATAGTAAATACGTAAAGGTTTTTAGTAAAAAACTAAAAGAAAAACTATTATTATATCGCTTTAAATTAAATTATAAAATATTATTAAAACTAAAAAGCAAACTATTATTTAAGCCGATCTATAATTTATTCGAAAAAGAATTTCGAATATTAAAAAAATATTTAAATAAAATACTTAATTTAGATTTAATTAAACGATTAAAATCATTCGCCGTAATATTAATATTTTTTACATTAAAAAAACGATTTACTTCGCTTCTACATCGATTACTACGAGCTAAATAATATAATAATCTTTAATAAATACCCGATTCTATTAATTTCCAAAATTCTAAATCGTTTAAATAAAGCTCGAGTATTTATAAAGCTAGATTTACGAAATACGTATTATTTAATCTAAATCGTAAAAAAATATAAATAAATAATCGTATTTCGAATACATTTCGATTTATTCAAATATTTAATAATTTTATTTAATTTAAATAACGTTTTCGTAACGTTTTAAATCTATATAAATTAATATTTAAAAGAATTCGTGAATATATTTATTATTATATATTTCGATAATATTTTTATTTATTTTAAAATCTAAAAAAAATATATTTTCCACGTTTACTAAATTTTAGAATAATTGCAAAAATAAAAATTATATATAAAATTAGAAAAATGCAAATTCGATATAAATAAAATCGAGTTTCTAGAATTTATTATATTATTTATCGATATCGAAATAAATTAAACATAAGTAATTATTATTCTTTTTTAGCTAATATCGATTAGAACTCGGGAAATTCTTCGATTTTTAAATTTTTGCAATTTTTATAAAAAATTTATTAATAAATATAGCAAAGTAGCTTTATTTATAATTATATTATTAAAAAGAAAATAAATATTTAAATAAACGAATTTAGTAACGAAAGTATTTAAAGAATTAAAAAAAAAATTTATTAAAGTTTTTATTTTAATATATTTTATTTCTTTATCTAAAGTATAAATAGAATACGATATATTAATTAACGCTTTAATTAATATTCTATTATAAAAGCAAAAAAATACTTATTTTTATTTTATCGTTTTTTATTTTCGAAAATTTATATTAGCAAAAATTAATTATTCCACGTTCGATCAAAAACTATTAATTATTATAAAATCGATTAAATATTAAAAATATTATTTAAAGAAAATAAAATATACGATTATAATTATTTTAAATTATAATAATCTCAAGTATTTTATAATAATAAAAGTCTTAACCCGTCGCTAAATTCGATAAATAATTATATTTTTAATAATCGATTTTGAAATTATTTATCGATTAAATAGTAAAAATTTAGCGAACGATTTTTTTAAAAAGCTAAATTATACTCGAGGACTCGTCGAGAAATAGTAGCTATTATTAAAATTAAAAGAAAAGAATTTGGATAATTTATATACATTAGTTATATTAAATAAAATAAAAATTATTTTATATTTAATTATAACGATCGCTTTGAAAGAAATTATTATTAAATTAAATTATATTTTAATAGAATTAAATAATATATTAATAAAAATAAATTAAACTAATATAAAAACGTTATAAAATAAAATAGCTTTAACGAAATATAATTTGGAAAAAAAAATATATAATATTTAAAGAAATTATTACAATTTTAATAAATCGGGATTTATTTTTAAAAACGAAATTTAGTTACGAAATAATATATAATTATAAATTCTATTTAACGATTTTTTAAAACGGAAATTAATAAATAAATTCTATAATAATTCGATAATCGAATATTTTAGCAAAAATCTAACGTTATTTATATTAAAAAATAAAAATAAATATCGAGAATTATATAAAATCGTATATTATTTACTAAAGAAATAAACTAAAATATAGCTAAATATAAAGCGAATTAGTTTTTATTTTAATTCCCGAATATTTTTAAGAATTAATTATATTAAATTTAATAACGAATTTACCGCGATTTAAAAAATTAGCGAATTTCGTAAATAAAAAAAACGAAACGATTTTAATATATAATATAAAATTAATTATAATTTATAAATTAATGAAAAAAATAGAAATTATCTCGATTTAAAAAAATATAATTTTAATGCATTTTTCATAAATATTTCTAAAGTATGTATTTTTAAAATATAGAATACTAAATAATATTATAACGAATCGAACCGAATTATTTACATTAAATTTTTAATCGACTTTTACTAAAGCGATCGATATTTCGCGAAAAATTTTAATATTTTTTTATTTTTAAATAAATAAATTTATTAAAAAAATAAATTTTATTATTAAATATTATTTTCGAATATTTATAAACTTCGAATAAAATAATTAAGCAAATTAATTTAATTTAACGAAATTTTATTAAAATAATAATTTATTACTAACGACGAGTATTTCTTTATTCGAAGTAAATAATAAAGTAATTAAATTATATTAAATCTATATTTTTCCAAATTATAAATTCGAGTTAGCATGAAAATTAATAAAACGATTACGGAATATTTATAAAAAATTTCAAGAAATTCTTATATATATGCAAAATATTTAAGTAAAGTATTATAATACTAAATATAAAAGAATGGAATTTAAAATCGAATAATGTATAATACTAAATATAAAGAATTTCGTATTTAATTAATTATATAAAAAATTTAATTCTAAATATATCGAATTATTTCGTGTAAAAAAAAGAATCGGTTTTTAAAATTATTAATTAAAATTACTCGATATTTAAAAATATTATAACGTTTTTTATATAAATTTTTTATTCGTTTTTTAAAAGCGTTTTTAAAACTTTCTCAACGATTAAATAATAATAAATTCAAATTCGAAATTCGTTATAAATAATTTAGGAAACGAAAACGAGAAATAAAAAATAAAAGAAATAATAAACTTTAAAAAAAATATTATTAACGTAAATTATATTATTTAATAAAATAGAGAAATTAGATTTTAAACCACGATAGTTAGCATAAAGCTAAGGATTTAAAATATATCGCCGAAATTATTACGAAATTTTATAAAAAATATTTATTTAAACTAAAACTTAATGCCAAGGAATAAATATCGTATTAATAAATAAATAAGTAAATTACTAAAAAAAAAAGCATTATTTATATTATTAAAAAGCTCGACGCTAAAAATTATCGTTGTAATAATATTAATAATAAAGAATAATTATTTATATATTAATTAAAACGTCGATTAAAATATAATAGGAAAAGCTTTTCTTTTATATTTTAAACCTCGATTACAAAGTTCTCGCTAAAAAGAAAGATTTACTATATTATAACGCAAAAATGCAAAATTAATAAAAATGAATTTAATAATCGAGTTTAATTTTAAAAAAGAATTTTTTCGATTTATTATTTTAAATAATTACTATATTAAATAACTACGATTTCGTAAATATTTATTCTATTATAATTATTTATAAAAAAGAAATAATAAATTTAAAATTAATATATTTTATAATCGAAAACGAAGTTTTTATTAATTTAAAATTAATATATAAACGAAATATATTTCGGGAATTCTCCGATATTTTTTAATTAAAGAAATTATTTAATAATCTCGAATTTAGCGCTATTTTAAATAATAATACTATTATAATAAAAAAAGCAATATTAAAAAAAAGGAAGAATAAAGTAAATTTCGTAATAAAAATTAATAACGAGAAATATCGAGCATTATTAACTCGATTATATAATAAAGGAATATTTAATTATATTAGTAAATAATTAGTAATATAATTATTAAATAATTAAATTATTATATTAGAAATATTTTAAATATAGTACTAAAGCCGTATTAATAAAGAATATTATAAAATTAACGATATTTTAAATATATATTATAATTAAAATATTAATTTAAATAATAATAAAAAATTAAAGAAAATCGTTTTTAAATCGCTAAAAATTATTATAATTCCAAAATCTTTTAAAGCTTTAGTAAAGGTGGGAAAAGCAAAGTAGATTACGCTATTTAAAATTCTATTATTAATAGAAAAAAAGTTTACGAATTCGGCATTATCGACTTTAGCCCGCGTCGCGAACGAGATTGCAAATAGGGAAACCTTTCGGAAATCTTTACTTACTCTAAAAGAGAAGCGGATTTTAAAATCGATAGCGAAAATAAAAAAAGGCCTTTTAAATATAAAGTAATTACTAAAGGCTGCGAAAGTTTTTAGTAAAGTATTAAAGCTAATAGCTAAGCTAAAGCTAAACTATAGAAATATTAAAAAGATTTCAATTTCTTTAAATAGGCAGAAAAATCCGGGAACTTTCGAGAAGAAAGATAAGGTATAGTAGTAAAAGTCGAGCGAGGCGGGAATTAAAAAGGTAATAGAGAAGGAAATATTAAAGGAAGAAATATTAAACTCGGTATTTATTATTAGATGCGAGAACGAGTCGAGGAATAGAATTTATAATAAAGCTTAGGGAAAGTATATTCTTCGCCGACTCGAGGAGTTAATAAAATAAAATATTAAAGTTTTAAATATAAGAAATAATTATTTAATCGCTTTAGCAGCAAAATAGATCGGCTTAAGCTAATATAAATTCCTTCTTTCAATTTTCGAAAATAATTAAATATCGGCGACTATAATAAGCATTATGCCGGAGAAAGCTCTCTACTTAGCTTTTAATTTAAATATAATATACGAATTATTTATTCGCGATTTATATAATAAATCGTAACGTAGTATAATAGCGAAGATAGGAAAATCCTCGAATATTTTTAATTTTTTCGTGCTAAAAAATAAAAGAAAGGAATAATTAATATTTTTAAAAATCTTTCTATTAACTTTTAAAATAAAAACGGAATTTGTTTATCGAAAGCAAATATAAATATATAAAGAAAATATTGCATTAAACGAAGGAAAGGTTTACGAAAATTATTTTTTGGTAGCTTTTTTAAATTATAATGCAAAGGATAATAATAATTATCGCCGAACTAATTTCGAGAAATTAGTATAAATAATAAAAAACCACTTTTATATTTAATACTTTTTTTAAAAAGCTTGGAGAGTTGGAGAGGAAGTTTTGCATTACGTATTATTAAACGAGGTCGAGTTTGTACTATTACGATCGCTTCGCGCGGCACGATAAATATTTAGCTTAGCTTTAAATACCGATATTCGAGTCGCCGAAAGCTTAGCTTTTTTAGCTAATGCCGGCATTTCAAATAGCATTTATAAATTTAATCGATTAATCTTTATAAAACTATTTCTTTTAGTCGATATCCGCTATCGAAAAGTAAATAAATTATAAAGGTTTTTAAAGATAAACGACGATAAGTATAACGACGATAATAAAAACGAGAACGATAAAGTCGAGGACGACGAGGAGGAGGATAATAAAAACGATAAGAACGATGAAGATATAGATATAAATTAGTAATGGATAATTATATTTAATATAGACCCCGGGGCCTCCAAAAAGGGAGGGGAGAAGGGGGAAGGCAATCTATCGTAGGGCGCTGTCACGGTCACGTGCCGGGCCCGTGCGCCCCTTAATGCATTCCACTGGCTGGTCCAGTAGAACCGAGCTGCGGCTCAAGTTACCTTGCTTCTTTAAGATTCAGCAATCAAACTGTTTTGAACTATTGCTCCCTGATCAGATCGTGCATAATCCCTTACATTAATCCCCCATTTAAAATAGTTTTCGCTATAGCTAAACATAGTCGTACTAACGACTAACGACTAATATTTAACTACTATCCTCGATAGCTCGCTCGCAGCTTTCATGCCATTAAGCTAAAGTATCCAATTACCTTACTTGCCCCGATAAATCATTTCATCTTTATTTTAATAAAATCGAACTTTCGTTAAATAAAATATTTTTGCGAATATATCGATCTAAAATTATAGTATTCGATACTTTAATTATTTATAATTAAGGCCTACGTATTAAAGCTTCGAATAAATAAATCGATGGATAATATTTTAATTTATTAAAATTATAAATTTTGTAAAATTTATTTTCTTAAAAATATAAAATAAATAGAAATAATAATCTAACTTTATTTCTTTTATTAAAATATCGAGGAAAGTTATAAAAAAGAATTTAATAATATTAGTTATAAAAAAAAAGGAAGGAATAAAATTATAAAATATATAAAGAATAATTTACGCTTTTATATAAAATAAATTTAATATATTTTTATTAAAATTTTTAATATCGAAATCCATAGTAATATTAACTTTATCGACGTTATCTAAACTTCGTTTATTCGTTTTCGTGCTTATTATTAAAGTATCGACTATCGCTAAAGAATCGGTTATTTATTTATTAAAATATTAATCTTTATTTAGATCCGATATAAAGCCAAAGCTTTTGCTTAATTAAAATAGAGTTGAAAGTACTATTATAATAATAATACTATTTCGAGATTTAAAATTAAAAATTTGAAAATATAAAAAAACTTTAAATTCTCGATTATACGGAAATTCCCTTGAAATAAATTAAAGCTATTCGAATTCTATTATGCAAAGGAATAACGCGTGTATTTATATATTTGTAAACGACGTATTACATCGAAATTCGTATTTCTATACTTTTCGTAATAATAGTATTTCGCGACCCCGGGCTATATAAAGCGTATATATATTATAAAGCTAGTGGCAGCAGAATAAATCCGCTCTTTTACGTAACGATAAACTAAAATAATTAATGTAATAGAATTTTATTTAATATAAATTAAATATTAATATACGAAATTTTAAATACGTTTTTATATTAATTAATTTATTTTTATAATAGTTTGCATTTCGAGAAATCACGATTATATATATCGCAAATATAATTCAAATATACAAAAGTCGAGTATATGTAAAGGTCGTGCGTATAATTTCAAAATAGCTTTTGGAATTAAGCTGGAAATATAATAATAAGCGACGAATACTTTGCCGTCGTCTCGAGTTTTCTAATTAAAGGCTGGATAAAGGTATATACGAAGCTTAAAGAATTTAAATTAAAGAAAAATAATTTAAATCGCTACGATAATAAATTATTTAGATTTTTTATTTATAGGAAAGTTAAATTAAAAAAACAAATACTTGAATACATTCGAATCGATATATTATATAATATAAATATAGCACGTGCTATGCAAAATCGAAGAATTATATTAGACTAAATTAATAATAGTCTCGAGATTAATAATATAGCTTATAATATTTATTTCTTTAATAATTTCCATCGTAATTTATAGTTTTAAAAATATATAAAAAAAAATTTTCTTAAAAATTATAATTATATACTATATTACTTTTCGCAGCACGGTTTTAAAGCTATTCGCAATCAAATCTTATTAAAGTTTTTATTAAACGAAAAAATATATTTTTAAAAAAGTAAAACTAAACTTTTTAATATAATTAATATTATTTGCGTAATTTTAGCATTCGGCAACTATATTTAATACCGAGGAAAAAAATTTATTTAAAGTTTCTTAAATTGCTTTATAATCGTGCAAAGATCGAATACTATTACTTTCTTGAAAAATGCATTAGTAATAACTAATTTCGCAATTATAGCCTTTGGCACGAAGCTTCCTTCAAGCTCGACTACGCGAGTAATTAATAAATGGAAAACTTTACCAAATTTATTTATTATTAAATAAAATCTATAAGCTTTTCTATAGCGATTTATTTAAATCAATTTGCGAGTACTATAACGTTGCAATATCGATCGAAAATAAAAAGAATTATATTTTTGTAAATACTATATCCAAATTACAAAATCTAGCTCTTAAAGTTAGGAACACGATTCGCGCAAAAACTACCGCAATTAATCAAAGTCCGGTTTCTAAATTTATTTACATTAATGCATATTCAAAAATTACTACAAAATATTATAAAGCTTATTACTAAATCCATTAACCACGATTTATTAAATGCTATAATTAATAAAAAAAAAAAAATTTTTTTACTTTAATCGTTATTAATTATCGATAAATTAAAAATTATTATAAATTAAAAATATTTGCATTAATCGATAAACTAATATAAGTAAAGCCCGAATATATTATTATAGTAATACTATTCCTTGAAATAGAAAGCCCAAGAATTATCGTAAGGAATCGGTAAAATAAAATATATAATATTATATAATATACGAGATCGATTTATTATTTTAGTAAAGATATTTCGTTTAATACGAATAAAAATAGCAAAGTAATATTTATATTTCTACTATTTAAAATACGCTTATAAAAGTTAGCGATGTAAATACTTAAATTAATAATTTAATTTCGTTACTTTTAATATATTATATTTCGTTTAAATATAAACTTGCATTAAAAAAAATGCAAATAATTTTAGTTCTATAATTAATAATATATCGAATTCCATTTTTATTATAATTATTATATTAAAATCTATCGTTATTATTAACCTCGCGTTAAAGCTCGATTTGTTTATGAAATTACTATTTGCTAGCGGCTATATTAGTGCCTCCGCCTCCGATATATTAAACGTAGTATATAATTTGCCTCTATATAATATAAGTCCATTATCGAATTACCGAGGACAATTTCTAAATATAGAAATTATATTTAATTTAAAAAGAATTCTATTTACGATTTCTAATAAATTATTAAATCGCTCGCATTATATTTAAAGTCGGCTTTTAAATATTATTATTCCTATTACTTTATTACTAAATATACTCGATAACGACGATGTATTTTATTGCCTGCGACCGAAGGCTTAAATAATTAGGTTTAGTCTAATAAATATACTTTAAGATTACGCTACTTTCTTCAAAGCATTTTAATATTCGCTAACGATAATTTCAAATCTCTATTCCTCGAATATATCGTATTTAAAAGCTTCGTATATTTACTAAATTCTAATGTAATTAATTTAAGCGAAAGATTTGAAAAAATGTATAACGTATCGAAGACTAAATATTATAACTTTAATAAATACTAGAATATAAAATAATATTTTTCTAATTCCAAATATAAAAAAATTTCTCGATCGATTTAATTATATATACTTTATCGTTCTAATAATTTATAACTTCGATTTCGTTTTCTTATTCTTTACGAGAATACTAAAGATCGCTATAATGCCGTTTATTTATATAAGTTTTAGAGTCTAATATTATAAATAAAAAGTATTTATAATTCAAGAACGTTTTCGTAGTTAAATTAACTAATTTATTCTAACTACTTTTATTTATTTCCGAATTAGTTTCTTTCGAATCTAAATTATTAAAAATATATTTTAAAATAATTTCATTAATTTATATTACTCTATTTCGCAACTTTTTCAAATTTTTCGATATTAAATTACTAATTCGGAAATTTAAAAAATTATTAATTTTTTCTAATAAATACTTTAAATAATTTAATACGATATAATAAAAAATAAAAACGAGATTTTGGAAATATATAATTCGCTTAATATATTTCGTATTTTTTTTATTAATATTAATAAAATTGAAATACTTTATTTTTGCTATAAAAACATCGAGGCTAAAATTTGAATATTATAACGTTTATATAATAATACGTTTTTCGATAATATTAATAATAAACGTATTATTATTTTATTTATATAATAATTTAAAATAGCGATTTCTAATTACAAAAGTATTTAAGAAAACTTTTTTTTTATTCGTTTTATTTTTAATTCTTTACTTTTTTTTAAAACTTTCTTTTCGATAATTAGCGCTAACGAATCGATCTAGTATTTGCATTCTTTGCAAATTAATATTTCTATATCGGCTTAAATAATTTCCTTTGTAATAAATAATAGAAATATTAAAAAATATTTTTCTAAATATTTAATATAATTTTCTTTTTCTTTTAACTAAAATTCTAAAGTAATAATCTTTACTTGAAAAAAAGCTATTTAGTTTATAATAAAAATGGATAAAATAATTATTTCTAAAGCGATTTATATTTAATTGCAAAATATTAATCGTTTTAATTATATTTATATATATATTTGCACGCGAGTATATATATAAATATAATCGAAATATATCGCAAAATTTAATAAAGTATTAAAATTAATCGTTAACTTTATTTAATAATCGATTATTTAATTATTATTCTAATTTTATTTTATAATAAAAGCTCGATGTAATTTATTCGAAAAATAGAAATCTATTTTAATATATAAAAAAAAGCTATAAAATAAAGCAAATCTATATATATTCTTTTCATTTTTCTTTATTTATTATTTAAAATAAAATAAATAGTATTTGCTTTTTTTCTCGCCCGATTAATATTTTTCATTTATTTCTATTATATAAACTTTTATAAATAATATTATCGTAATATACTATTTCGCATTTTTTATTCTAATCGTTTATATCGTAAATACTATTATCTAATAGCGTATATCGCAAAAGAGAGCTAGAAAATATTTCCTTACTTAATTATTTATAATTATAATATTCTTTATTATCGAGATTATATTCGTTATTTTTAATTAAAGGAATTTAAAAAAAGCTAAGCAAGTAATGCTACACGATTTGCAAAACTTATTTTTTTTGCAAAATTTAATAATTAAAATTCGTGTTTTTATATAAAAATCTATAATTACTAACGATAGAAATAAATTATAATTTCTTCGAAACTATACTTTAGTAAAGAATTTTTCTATCTAAGTTTTATTTAATAAAAATATTTCCCTTAATTACATTTTAATAAATATTTCCTTTAAGCTCTTTTTTTTATTTGCATTATCGCATTCATTTTTAATTATATAGCTTTCGTTTTTATTTTGCAAAACGTTAACGACGAATTAAATTATATATTTGTAATAAATGCAATTATTATTACTCACGAATTTCTGGCCTATTTCTCACTTCGCTATATTTATAATAAAGCTTCTAATTACGGCATATATATTACTAAATATTGCATTCTCTATATTAATTTGGCTTTATTACTCGCTTTCGTACTAATTTCACTATACTTAAGTATTATTACATTCTTACTAATATATACCACGATTATTTTCTATATAAAATTACTAATATATTTAAACGAAAACTTTCATTTTCTTTATTTTCAACGTTTTTTGGATTTCTTTAATACTATATAATTTCGAGTTTAAAAACCGATTTAAACTCGAGCTTCACGATAAAACGAAAATTTTTATAATTAATTTATTAATTAAAAGCGAAAAGGAAGCGAATAAATTAATCGCTTCGAACGACTTCAGTATTAGATTTACTAATCTAGCAAATAATCGCACATTAGCAAAGGCAAACCCAAAGCTGCAAAGCTAACTTTAATAATATATATATATATCGATATTACTTTATTAATTCGTTCGATTATTATTGCAAAGTATAATGCTTTAGCTGCACTTAAATATTTTAATATAAAAAAATAATATTCGTTATAATTATATAATTAAATTTTTATAAAATAATAAAAATATATTTTAGCTATAACGTGGCATAGCTTTTTAAACGCTTATTTTTAAACTTTACTTTTACTTCCATTTTTATATTCTATTACTAAAGCTTATACGTGCGCCTTTGCAAATCTATTCGCTTTAATTAAAAATATAACTTTATAAAGCACGCTCGCTCGTTCGCTATTAGCTTTGCGATATTTATATTTATATAAGAAACGCTTCTATTTCGATTTTTGGAAAATATTTACTATAAGCAAAAAAAGGAAGTTGGGAGAGGGAAAGCAAAAGTTTTATATTATAAAAGCGGGCAAATAACTAAGTATTTATTTAATATAGAAAAAATATTAAAATAATATTACGGAATTTAAAAATATAAATTATATATATTTTTTTTTTTTTTTTTAACTTTTGTAACTTTTCCTTTTTWTTACATTCGAAATTATTATTTAAAAAAAAGAATAATTACTAATTCGCTTATTTTTTTATAAATAAATAAATTTTTTCTTTTCCGTAAAAAAATATAAAATTTTATTAATAGAAAAGTTTTCGAAAACGATATAAAAAATAAATTTTATAATATTATTATAAAAAAGAAATTAAATATATATAAAAATTAATCGAAAGTTTAATTATAAATTATAAATATAAAAAAGCCGAAATATAAGAAATTTACTATACGAGAAAAAATAAAGAAATTTATTCGAATTAAAAAAAAAATTTTTATTATAAAAAAAAAATATTAAAAAAATTAAAAATTAAAAATAAAAACACGACGATTTATATAAATAGAAATAAAATAATATTAAATATAAATTTATTTTAAATAAAATTCAATTTTCAATAAAAAATATTTTATTTAATATAAAATATATTTAATTTCTCGTATTATAAAAGTTTTAAATTATCGAATTATAACGAATTATTTATATACTCCGTTTAATTTATTATTAATAAAAAAAGAACCAAATTAAAAAAAATTAATAAAAAATTACGAATAATAATTTTTAGCGAATTTTCAAATTTTATATAATTCACGAAAACGAAAATTTATAAATATAATAAAAAAATAATTAAAATTACGAAAATATAAAATAAAATTAATAATAGATTTTAATAAGCAAAAAATTATAATTAGATTTAATAGAAACGAAAACGAGATCGAGTTTAAAAATATTTATATTATAATAATTTATATAAAACTCGAGTAAATAAAGAAAAGCAAAATTAAAAAATATATATAATATAAAATTAAAATAATCGAATATTCGAATAATCGCTTTTGTATATTATATAGAAATTTTATTCATTAGGAAAACAAATACGAAAAATATATAAAAATCGAATATTTTAAATAATTTAAAAGAATTTTGCTTAATATCGAATTATTTAATATTAAATTAAATAAATACAAATATATAATAGTGTTAGAACGTAAGATCAAGCTCTTAGTCAAGAATGCCAGGGTCACGTGACCCCTAGCTAGCATATAAGGGAAGCTTCGTACGAAGCTTTCCTTTCCTCTCGGCGTACAAAATAAAAAGCATAATATAGTATATATATTAGGTGCTAAGTGCTATACTTCTTTATTACTATTTTCCCCACGAGTTTTATTAATATTTATAAATATCTTTTAACTTTTAAAGTTGAGGGCTTTATAAACGAGGGACGTTTTTGGAATCGCTCCTTTTTTATTTCGTACGGAATTGCCCTTCTTTTAGTACGACGATAAAGGGCTTGTACGTTTAAAAACTCCATTATATATTTAAAAAATATAAATTACGTATTTGCGAGTATATACTTCGTGCTATAAGTAAAATGAGAGTCGTTTCCGTACGACGCTTTTAAGCTTGAGAGAAAGTTTCGTACGAGAGAAATTACAAAAAAAATAGCTTTATTTTATAAGGATATACTTCGTACGTATTAATCGATTAAATTAATAAATATGCTCGAAGTTTATTTAAGGAACTTATCGCTATACGAAGCCTTCCCCTCGCACGACGCTTTAATATTAGAAATAATTTAACTTTATTCCTCGAGTTCTTGAGAAAATCGTACCTTTTCTCTCTATTGCTAATTATAATAATAGGCTATTTATTTCGTAGGAAAAGCGCTTTTCTTTTTCAAGCAAATACGAACTCGTTATTATTTCTTTTTCGTACGAAATCGCTCCTATTTCCTATGAAGCTAATACTTTATTATTAAACGCGACGATAATAACGACGATAGTATATTGTATAAAGTTAGTACTTTACTACTAATAGAGCTAGTACTTTACTACTATAACGATAATAACGACGATAGCACGTCGTACGGAGCTAGTATTTTATTACTATATAAATATACGATTTTTTTTTCTTTCCCTCGTCGTATAAATTAGTACTTTACTACTAACGATATTTGCTTTTTACAAATAATAGCGATATTATAATTTTTAAACCCCTCGTACGAAGCCTCGAATATCGTTCAATTTCCTTAGCTTCGTATAATAATTTAATTTTAAAAATTTACTAAAGAGGGAATAAAGATAAACTATATACGGGGCTATAATTATAGACCCGTACGAAGACTATTTAAATAACTTTTTTAAAAAGATAATATCGTTATACGAAATTATTATAACATTACTTTTTTATTCTTCTTTTTCTTTATTATTATATAAAGCTATTAACTTTTTCGTACGCTATTATTGCAATTGCCCTTTGAATAAATCGATCGATAATACTCCTTCCTTTTTTATTGTATAATATAGTTAAAGAATTTAAAATATTGCTAAAAGGGATTATAACGTATTCGAAATAGTCGAAATATTAGATTTATATTTAGCGGGAAGCTAAAGTAAGGGATAAGTTTCAAGACGTACGAATCGAAAGAATCCTTTCTAGAGCTTTTAAGAGCTTTACGTCTTATTGGACGAAGGGTAGGGATGTACGAAAAAGGAGCTTATGGAAGGATTAGAATAGCCGTTTTTAGTGTTTTATTTTTGTTTTGAGCTTTTTATTTAAGTAGGGGCTGCCACTCTTTAAGTTTTAATTACTTCGTCCGAATTAGCTCGGCCAGCTTCTTCGTACAAAGTAACTATTTGTAAACTAATTATTTTTGTTTTTTTGCTTTATATAAGCTTGATTTTACGTTCTATACTTGCAATTCAAAAAAGTAAGAATTGCTAATATTGGGACGTAAGATCAAGCTCTTAGTCAAGAATGCCAGGGTCACGTGACCCCTAGCTAGCATATAAGGGGAGCTTCGTACGAAGCTCTTCTTTCCTCTCGGCGTACAAAATAAAAGATACAATACAGCATATATACTAGGTGCTGAGTGCCACACCTCTTTATTACTATTTTCCCCACGAGTTTTATCGATAAATAGTTTTAAATATTTTTTATTATTAGAATTAAAATTATATTATCGAAGAAAATAAATAAAAACGTTATTAAAGTTCCAAACTTTAAATATATTTCCAAAGTTCGTTTAGTAATTATTATAATTTATAAATTTAATAAAGTATAGAAATTATTTATAATATAATAAATTATTTCCATATTAAAATAATTAGTTTATTTACATAATGCAAATTATATTATAAAAAATAAATAAAATAATAATTATTTAATTTAATATTTTTAAATATTATTATATAATTAATTTTGGAATTCGAGAAAAGATTTGCATTACGTAATATAGCGTGTAATTAAAAAAATAATAATAATTATATTTCGCGTTCATTATATATATATTTTATTAAAGTAATAAATGCTTCGAGAAATATAAAATAAATAATATTTTAAAAAAAATAAAAAACGAGTAAACGGGAATTAAAAATAAAAGCCTAGCTATAAAAAGTAAATAATTTATTTATAAATAATATAAAAAAGTATATAAATTCCTATTTTAATATATTTAATTTTTAAATTATAATATTATTTTAAAAAATTACATTAATTCGTCGATTTGGAATTTAAAATCTTTGTATTTAATATCGCGATTATTTTTTATATTAGTTTATTAATCTCGAGATTAAAATATATAAATATTATATCGTTTCTAAAAATTTCATTAAATTAAATATTTAAGAAATATTTTTTTATTTAAATTAGAAATTATATTTTTTAATACTTTTGTAAAGAACGAGTAAAGTAAATTATATAATTATATTCAAGAATAATTAAAACAATTTCTAAAAAAGAATATAAGGAAAGTTTGTTTAATATACAAATGCAAAAGTCTCAAAAGAAGCTAGTATCGCTTTCTTTAAATTTGCAAAACAAAGCATGGAAAGCGCTAGTTCTAATTTGGTAATCCTAACTCTTTGTATACTTTAGTAATCGATATTCGTTATAACTTTGCTTTTTTTAAAGATTTTATAATTAAAAAAATATATATATTTTATATTTCTTTTTTAATTAAAATGGAAAACGGGATCGTTGGAAAATAGAATTTAAAAAATATATAATTTAAATAATTACTACGCGACGTTTTTTTTAAATAATATTTTTTAGAAAAGAAAAATATATAGAAATAAAAGTAATTAATTAAATAATATTTCAAAAATTTATAATTAATATATTTATAACGGAAATAACAAATATTTAGTTTAATAAACTATTAAATTATTAGAATATATTAATTTTAATTTTAAATTAATTTTATGAAAATTATCGAGCAAAATAATATTCCTAATTCGATATGAAAGAAAAATAATATAATTATAGCAAAAATAAATAAATTTCGAAAAAATGCAAAATATAAAATTATGAATTCGATTAAAGATTTTAATTTAAATAAGTAGTTTAAGCTCGCTAAATAGAAATTTTGCGAATTTAATTACGTTTATTTTTTAAATTATTAAATTAATTAAAATTCCGTATTTCCCGATACTATATTTAGCGATAATAATCTCGAGCTAATAATTATTAGAAAAAGTTATATTCAAAATTAATAAATACTAGCTCTTCGCTAACTTAAGCAATTACTTCGATATAAAATATAAAATAGATTTTCCGAAAGTTTGGGAACGAAAATATAAAAAATATACGGAAATAGCTAAAAAAAAATAAATCGTTTTAAAATATAGAAAAATATTAATTATTATATATATAATTAAACTTTATCGAAATATTATTAAATAAAATAAAAATATAAATCGATTAAATACTTAATTTAATTATATAATACGTTCACGTGAAATGTAATCTTTAATAATACGAAGAATCCAAAAAATAAAAGCTTAAGCTATTGCTTATTTATTTATAAAAAAAAACTTATTTAATTTTACGCTATACTATAGTCCAGCATATGCATACTACGGCCGGGGTCCTATTTGAAAACTTTTTGAAAATCTAGTTCTAAAACTTGCCCTTTTTCTTATACGCTAGCAAGTATTGCTTATTTAAAGCTTTTTATAAAATATTTATTCTCGTGCTTAAATAGCCGAGCCCGCCCTCGCTCGAGCACTCGTTATTATTACTATCGAAATTGGGATCGCTATCGCTTAAACCACTTTTATCGTTATCGCTACTCGATAACTCACTTTTTCGCGATATAAAAGTCTCGACACCACCAGCACTAACGGCTTTGCCTTCTTTAGGCCGAGTATGCATTGCGTCGGCGTAGTCACGGCCTACCTCCGTAGTAATCGATAAAATAGTTTTATCGAATAAAGGGCCGGATGATATATGCCGGCTAAAGCTATTTAAAAAGTACGAATATTACTTAATCGATTTAATAATAAAGTCGTCAATCTTCCCCACGTGGCTAATGTTCGCGATAAGTCGAGTTAGCTAAGCGAGAGAGATTTCTCGTTCGTTATAACCGTCTCGGATCGTTGCTATAAAAAAGTAGTAGTATATAAAGTATAAATAGAACGTGATCTTAATTAACGTCGGTGGGGTAGCTTTAAATAGTAGACTAAAGTTAAAGTCGCCAAATAATATTTTTATATTTATACTTTATAGTATAGAAAGCATTGGTAAAGGTAATCGACTTTTAGCACTCGAGCTCGTAGCGACTTTTGAATATCGGTCTCGAGGGGAGTGCGATTTGAGGTATTGGCGATGGGGCTCGAAGAGAGGTCTACACTAATGGGAAAAGCTCTTCTAAAGAGGGCGCCTACGCTTCTTGCATATTGGGCCATTGTAAAATGAGGATAGCTGCTTTCGCTTAGCATAACGTGGTTTCTTCTCATCATCCTCGGCCGAGTTAGCACTAATAAGCTCGTTATCGCTATTACTACCGCTTCGGCTTTTTGCCTCGTTATAACTCGGCTTTAAAAATAGATCGAAGTTGGGAAACGATTGCCGTCGATTAGCCGGTCTTAGACTTCCACTAACTCTTTCGGCCAATACTATTAATGCTATAATATTTATCTTTTATTACGGCCTCTCGTCTTTATTCTCACTATTGCCTTCGCTTTTCTCCTACTTCTACTCCACTTTTTGCTGCATCTTCGTTCCTTTATTAATAAAAAAAATATTAAATATATAATTAATTAGCTTGTATTCGTTTACTACGCCTCGATTAATATAAAAACAACTTTTTTAACTAAGCTAAATCTTTAGCAACGCTTTATAATAATATAAAAAAAAGCTTAAAAAAAGGCTCGTAGTTTTAGAATCCGTACTAATACTATCGTGTAATAACTCGCTCGAGAAGCGCGAAAAAGAGATATAAAAAAGCAGAAAGTTTAGTATCGAAGCTTTTTATTTCGCAAACCGCAAATACAAAATTAACTCGAGAAAATTATTAATATCGTGCCATCTATCGGAATTACAAAGAAAAACCGAAGTAATCGAATCGATAATTATTTTTAAACTATCGAAAAATCCAACGTCTAATACTATTACATTTTCGATGTAAAAACTAACGTTATTAACTTCGACTTTAAAAGTACTTAAATTGCTATCGTTTATAAAAATAATTAAATTATTTATATTATATTAGAAAAATTAATCGTTTATTTCTATAATAAAAAATGTAATAAACGTAGCTTATTTAAACTCTCGTTTAAATTATCGCTTTGCATTAATTTGCTTTAATTAATAAAACTACCTCTTTTATTTATAATTACTTTTTTAATTTTGCTCGTTTTATCTAAGCTTTAACCCCCCGTTATAAAGCTTTGCGCTTATAACTTAGCGAATAGCAATTCTTCGATTATGGGAAAGTCTCGATCATCGTCGATTTCATTATTATTAGCTTTATCGCTACCGCCGTAAATAATACCGATGCTTGGTCAAATTCCTATAAATTAATTATCGTCGCTATAAGCTAGCACATCTCTATTACATACCTCGAATTCCGGGCCTATAACCTTTATTATTAATTACTGGCGCTGCTGCTGGCTGCGGGGTGCTAAGTAATGCACCACTCGGCATGATATGCTAAAGCTTATTAAAGATACTAACTTATTTCGAGGTAAATCTGCGATAAGTTACTATACTTTTAAAGCGCGAAGTAATTAATTTATAAATATAAAATTTAAAAGCAAAAATAGCTATCTCGAGCGTATAAATATAATCGGGAGTAATCGAGAAGTTCTCCGCTAGCTGCTAACTATATAATTAGACTATAAAAAAGAAATAGCAGAAACGGGGAAATCAACGGGTTTATATAAACTTCTCGTACTACCTTCGCAAAACCGGAATACGCTTTGCGGCCCGCCGTGCCATGCCATGCCATGCCATTCTCTCCCACCTCCTAACGCCGTCTTCGTGAAAATGCCTCGACGTTAATATAGCCCCTCTCGAGTAAAGAGATTCGCCGCAGCTACAAAGCCTTATTACCGTCGATCCTACGCTTTTATACCGAAATATACCCATTCGCAACCGTTATCCCTACTTCGCTATACACTTCGATCGGCCGATTTTAGCATCATCTCTCGATCGTCGGCAAAGCCGTGAAAAGCTAAAAAGAAAGAAGCGACGATCGTTGTACGAAAAGGGGGTGTATAACTTCGGATATTGACCTTTTCGCCCGTTCGAAAGCTTTAAGCAAACTAATAGACTACATATTCCAAGTCTTTCCCGTCGTTCGGCGTCTCAGCTGCTAATTCTATAATTGGCGTAGTCCAATTGGCAAATCCTTTAAAGAATGCACTTAGCAAAGTCTCGTATGATCTTGCCGCTTCGAATTAGCTTAAGGCTACGTAATTAAAACGAATACGATATATGCTATAGTAACGGGAAAACTTATTAAAAAGCTCCCAACGCATTATCCATTTGCAGCACTTGAGGCATAGCTAGGCAAAAAATAGGTCGCGTCGTTATAAAACATTTTTGCGACTAGCTATTATGCTACAACGAGGGGAGGCCTTGTCCACGGCGTCTCAATCTTCGAAGCGGGGGCTGTAGTAAGAAACGGTAATAGTGCGACGACGAGGTAGATTAGAAAAGGGTCTAAACGCTGCCGATCTCGTAACTCGGCTAATGCGAGGCGGACCTGCGAGGAGATCCGTATTATAATTACTTAGCAGTATCGAGGGCGATCGCGAATTCTAATTAAAGCTGCCCCGCATTTCGCTAGCGCGGTCTTTCTCAACTACGGCGTAGCCGATTAAAGAAACTTAGTAAAAAAGGATAGAATTCTAAGTAAAAGAGCCGAATACGTATAACGGCCGCGAAAATAGAGGGGCTGTTAGGCGTTATTGGAAAGAAAGGAAAAAGGAAAAAAAGCGAGCGATGGACGACGCGACGTTCTTATACCCCGCGAAAGCGGCGGCCGGCCCGTGCGCGCGCCTTGCCCGATGCAGCGGTCGCGGTTTCCTAATGCAAGCTTGCCGTCTAATCGTTAACGAAATTATTAAAATATTAAATACTCGTTTTTATTATAGTAAATTATAATATTAAATTAAATAAAAAAGCTAACTTTCGAATAATATATAATATAATACGAAAGTTTTCGAAAATGCAAAAAATTTATTATAAAAATTTTATTTAATTTATTCTCGATTTTTTAATTTTAAAAACGAACGAAAATAAAAACGAAAAATAAAAAAGTTTAAGAAATTATTAAAATAGATTTTAATTATCGTTAAAATAAATTTTAATTAAAAAAATATTATTTTTATTATATTATTTTTATTATTTTTTAATATTTTAAAATTTAAATTAAATAATTTAGAATTTCAAAAAAGAAAATATTATAACGAATATCGATTATTAAAATATATAAAAAATTAAAATTATTAAATTAAAATTAGCGTTTTTTATATTTTATTTTATAAATTTAAAAAAAACGATATTAATTTTCTTTAAAATTTTTATATTTATATATTAAATAAATTTTCTTTATATTTTCTTTTAGAAATTATTTTAATTATTTTTGAATATAATTATATAATTTATTTTATTCGTTTTTTATAATATTAATTAAATATTATATTTTTAGTTTTTTAATTTATTATTTATTATTTTAATATTTTATAAATATTTTATAAATTTTATTAATTTTTTCGAAATATTTAATAATATATAAAAATTTTTTATTATAATATTTATTTTATATTAATTATTAATTTAAATTATTTTAATTTATCGATATTTTCGATATTTATTTTAATTATATTATAAAAACGATTAATTAATTTAAAATAAAAATAATTATTATATTAATTTATATAATAATATAAAATAATCGAATTTTTTTTAAATTTTTTATTATTAAATTTATTATATAAACGAGTTTTCTTTTTTAAAATATCGTTTATATTATATTAAATAATAATTTATAAAAAATTTATATAATTAAACTTTCGATTTAAATAATTAAAAATTTCGTATTTAATTTAAAATAATAATAGAATTCTATTATTTAATAACTACTATTTTATTTAATTATAATATCGATTTTTATTATATAATTTATCCTTCGAATAAGTTGCAATCCCAAAACCGATCTATTAATTCAAATTAGAAGCAACCGTCATATGCGCAGTGATTTTAGCGCGAAAGGGCACTGATTCTACGGAGTATAACTCACTATATTATTTAACATACAGCGGCACCCCCGCCGACGTTCAGCGCACTGCATCTCAATCGAGCTCTCAAGCCTCGTTCCAAGGCGGGTTATTCTCCCACACTCTCTTGCCTTCTCTCATCACCTGCTCCCTGATCCTCTGCGCCAACCGCCACTCTTCGGGAGTCCACATCTTCTCGTTTTCCTCCCATGTCTCAACCATAGTATAAATCTCCATCAACACCGAATCTGCCCTCTCCATCTTCTCCATGACGACCGGACGGTCAGGCCCCCTAGCCCCCTTCAAACTCCAGATCTCCATATCAAGTTGATATCTCGTTCTGATCAGGTCCCGAAGACCGCGGAGCGCCTCGGGTGTCGTTTGTTTCAACCTTTCACGTCGACGAGCTTCCCTCTCCTTCATTTGAAACTCCTCTCGGGCCAGCGCTTTTTGTTGCTGCCGGTCCCGCTCTCGCTGCTCGTATTCCAACCTCGCGCGTTCTTGTCGCTCCATCTCCCATGCCTGCTCTTTGCGTCGATGGTCTTCTTCTTGGAGCCGAAGCTGCTCTGCCATTTGAAGTTCTTGCCATCTTTGTGCTTGCTCCGCCTGCTGTTTTGCCAGTGCCAGATCAGCGAGCTGCTTCTCTAATTTCTTCTTTTTCCCAAACATCATCATTGCGTCTGCAAGCTCATCTAGATTGGCGAATGAAATCTGAGGTACGTGAGCTTTGATACGAATTGACCTATGCATGTAGACCACATACCAAGCTCTGAGGAAGCCAGCTAACTAGCTTGACGGGAAAAGTTCGAGGATATATCGAAAGATAGCTGGTGGTTGAGTGAGGAATCGTGTAAAAAGCAAGATATACAACAGTTTCATGGAGGAAAACCCCTCTTCAGACGGAGAAAGTCGAGGCTGCTTGCCTCAGCCTTGCTTCCCTCGACTTCGCCAAAAATACCAATGTCCCGAGAAAGCCCACCTTTAAAGAGGTGCCACGTAGAATACATCGACCGAACCGTGCAGCATCCACAGCTGATGGTGTGGGTGGTTCGCGAACCATGCTGAGCCGCAAAGCCGGGGGACACTCCGCGCGCCCAGGTTTGGATTTGGCAATATCGACTGATGTGTGAACGCTTGTGATCACCGGGAAAACGCCCTCGCTACATGGTGCATTGGCGGGGGCAGTGCAACCATGCTGAACTGCCCGTCTGGAGACAGATTCGGCTTAGCGAGCCGCGCCCAGCATATTGTTTGTGACGAGGCTGCAGCATTGCATGCTGATTGATGGGCTGAAATCGCTTTTGTCGGGCAGAGACAGAAAGCCTTGATCTGTAGGTGTCCAAATCCGGTGCCCTGTCTGTCTCATCTTCCTGCCCCAGACATCGGCTCGACCACTGGAGATGCGGCTGAGACCTGTATGTTCCTGGAGACCGAGGAAAGGTGGGAGGGGCGCAAGGGACAGTAAGAATCACCGAGACCACAAACAGAGATAGCTGTCTCTAATTCCCGTGAATGGTGCCATGAATTGAATGTAGTGCAAGGTAAAAAAAAAGGTAAGACCCAGAGCGAAGATCACCGGACTCCATGCCAGGGTGACTTGGCGGCACCCAGTGAACACTCCAACCTCCACCACAACGCAGACAGCCTGCATACTGAGGCTACCGGATCGGTTCACCTACACTCGGAGCAGTCAAAACATGCCAGGGTTTTCACCGAAGCCCATGGCGCTCCAGACGGCTCGACAGTGGATGAAACATCTCCCCGATGCAATACTCTCGTACCACGAATGACGGTCACGTCCAGCCTCGGACTCTGTTCGCCATCGTATCTTGAGCACAATCTTCATTATTCTCCAAGTAATTGGATAGATCTACCCCCTGATACTCACACTTTCTATGTCTCTAATCTTTGTGCTGCATATGACTCTCTTGTTCCAGTGAATCTCAACATCGAGGGATGTCCCAGACATGATAATCTTGCAGACTAGATATGCCACGTAGTACGGCCGCTTACTTGTAGGGTTCTGAAAGCGGTCGAAGTCATTGATAGGAATAACTGATAAGTCACAATTGAGCATGGCAACCTGAACCAGTTCTTTGAAAGTGTTAGTGCATATTCAATCAGCGGCGTCAGAAGGTGTACTTACCATTTTGTCCCGTCTCAAAACGTTCGGGGGCGTCGTCATCATCATCCGGGTACTCATATATGGGCAGCTTGAACTTTCGATCATCCGTCTCCTGAAACGGGAACATGAACTCTTTGTCCGACTCCCTTTTCGAATCCGAGAGGATGAGATCTCCCCGGCGGATGAGCCATGTCAATTGCTTGTGAGCCATGACATTGTTCGTTACTGAATCTGTGTACTTGTCGGCGCGGCTGTACTTGTGAACTGAGTACATCTCGTTGAGCACAATGCCATAGCTTCTGGAGCACGTTGACATGAAGGTCACATTCTTGTGCTGGCCCTTCTCGATGCCGTAAATAACAGCACCTTGGACGACGGCAGTCCACCTTGTGACACTATTAGATCCTCTTCTGCACATCTTGGGCGGGGGTAAGGGGAGACTTACGCCTTCTGTTTGTCTGGACGTCGCATGATAATCTTCCTCAGGGCAAGTGACTTTTTGAGTTCTTCTTGTAAGTATGGCGATTCGCCAAATCCTCCAACTAGGAACACATTCTAGAGAGGGGAACTGTTAGTTTCTAACGTAGTCAGGATCTATAGTATCCTACCTTGACCCGATTCTTCGTTCTCTCCACCTGCTGAATCTGACCTTGGATCAGCTCAACGACTTTGTCGATGCAAGGATCAAACATCTGTTTCATCTCATCGCTGGCAAAATATTAGTATGATATCGAGTCGAACGACTGCTTACAATAGCCGCTTACTGAGTAATCCTCAAATCCCCCTGTGTTATCCTACCTGCGACGTTCAATGTGTCAAGTGGACTCGGCAGGTCCAGATGTATCTCATTAGGCTTGGTGGAAAACAACCTCTTTTTTTCGTCAAATTTCTTGATTACTTGTCTCATATGCTTGCCTTCCATAGTATGGGCACCGATCTGCTGCCCCGCGCTTCGAGGGTCGAGGATGCGGTAATGTCGATCACCAATGATCCTATTGAGCCAGCGTTTGAAATTCGCGTCGATATACGAGGATCCACACTTTGCACCTAATCGTCAATGGTTAGTATCGCGTTTGCGAATTCGGAATGCAGACTACATACTCGTAGCGATTGTGATCTCTTCGAGTTCTAGAGTTGGCTCCAGCTGAGTGACCTTATAAGAAACAACATCCTAAAGATGGCCATTCGTTAGACGAGCAGGCCTATAAAGATATAGGGGATAGCATCGATGCTACTTACCACTGTTCCACCACCAGCATCACACAAGACAAAACATTCCCCTAGCTACCGCTAGTTAGTACTTGCTTTGAAAAAAAATCAAACAATTTCTCCGATTGAAGTTCTACAACATCGAAACAGCAACCTCATCAATGCCGAGTACTTCGACATTAATTGGCTCATGTCAGTCTGAGTTACATGGCCTTTAGACTGGTCCTTTGATCGCTAGAATACAGTGCTGGGATGGCGCTTCACTAGAAATTTGACAGTGAACACTCGTCAAACTTACCTTCAGAAACTCCGTTTTTTTGTCCTCCTTGAGATGACGAGCAGTGTAAATTGCCGCCGCTTCCGGTTCAGTAACCATAATAATATCATTTAGATTCGGAAATGTTTGTTCGTTGAACCCTGCCTTTTTGATGGCTCTGAGGGTAGAATTCTTTGCTCGATACGACCATTTCTAAGGCCATTTAATAACAAAGACGTTTCGAACGGGGAACGACTCTTACCACTGGCACAGTTATCACAATATCTACTGGTATCTTGGATCTCAAATGGGAGCCGATGAACTCAAAGGCATCATTGAGATACTCGAAAACCTTCTTCAAGTAATCTGTGACAATCTCCTCGGGATCTTTCCAGGTGTACTCTGGATATCCTCGCGATTTTTTCACGTTGTCAAAATCGAGATTACACGTCCCCTCTAAGACCTGCAGAATAAGCTCAAGCTCATCTACCTTGTTATCTTGCACGTCTAGTTCCATTTTCGTATTAACCATGGTCACCGCGTCATCGCTGATACTGGCGCCCCATTGTTGATCGATTGGAGCACTGGCTGGAGAATAGGAGTATACACTGGGTATCTTGCTACTGAGTTTCATTTGTGGGCCCCAATCTTCCACTACCTCAATATCATCGAGACTGGCATAGCCTGATCTTGGGGCAGCAAAGGCAACACCTTTTGCCGAGTTAGGATCTCATCGATCATGCCGAGGAAGAGAGCTTACCAGTGAAGGTGGTACCGTAGTCTATGGCGAACACCAGTCGGCTAGATCCAACGTCGTGGAACGTAGTCTGGTTAGCTAGCCTGGGCGACTCCGACATAGAATCATCTTCATCACCCTCTAAGAGGTTGTCGTTAAGATAGTCCTGATCAGATCGGTCGACACGGTTTCCTTGTAGCGCTGAAGGTTTCGCTTTCAACGAAGGCTTCCTAACACTCGATCCGCTCGAAGTAGTCGACGAATGTCTTGAAGTCATGGTCGACTGTTGAGAGGATGTCATATGGGAAGGCCCAAGAATGGTGGCTATTTGTCCTTCAGTGAAAATGAGACTGAGAAGTGATTTCATGAAAACTATTGTAGCATGGCAGCGAGATATTTTGTTTATTCCGAATCTTCAGCCTCGCGACGCCTGGTGATTGATATGCGCGATGCAAAAAGCCCTCTCTGCAGCGCCCCAAAATGCCCCCAAATGCCCAGATTGTTTGAAATGCAAGAGGCATTCTTTCATCGCTTGCTTTTGTCGATTGTGCGTGCATCTTGAACAATCCATTGGTGTACCAGCGTCAGGCGACGAGGTGTGGCTGCAGGAAGGCAACCAGGCAACGAGGCGCAGTGCATGCCTCAATACGCTCACAGACTCGGCTGAAAGACTATCGAGCGCCTCGTCACCTGCAGGCCCCACATGTCTCAGGCCAATCGACTCGCCAGCCTCACTTTGGAGATTATTTCGACACTTTGGAGATTATTTCGACACTTTGGCGACTCTCGCATCTCACAGATTCTATGATTCTGCATTTTGAAGTCAACCCATGGTAACTGGCCATGTTATGGGCAGAGCGTCTGTGAAGCAGATTTGCCACACTGTCAAAATCTCAGCTCGGTCTCTTTTGAGAGAATGGATACATTCGTCGATATAGTGCTGCCAGGCAGAGCCGAGAAAAAACTCAAGAAGAAGAAAGCGAGGGACGAGCGAATCGAGCTTGAGCAGGAACTTGAAAAGGAGGCTGACCGAGTGAAACGATTTAAGTCGGGGTTGGGTGATATCCATAAGATCATACTAAGCGATGCGGTCAAGCAGCGCCAGGATGGGTTTGAATTCAACCAGGAGCTCGATTGCTTTCAGCACAACGTGGAGGGTACGCGAGCCCTAGTTCAAGTGATTGTGAAAGAGCTTGTATATCAATTTGACAAGGCAATATACTGGGCACAAACTGTCTATGATCTCGAACAAGAAAATAGAGACCTGGTGTCACAGATGCAAGGGTGGGACAGCGAGGCCATCCAAAGGTATCGAACGAGGAGAGCCGGCGTCAGGGAGGATGCAAGGAATAAGATCAAGGACCTGGAGGACCGGATCGAGGACATGTATAAGATGGTGCCTGCCTATGAACAAGAGAAGCGTCTACTCATAGAAGAACAAGATCGGCTGAGGGAAGAGCATGAAGCTGAGATGCAGAATTTCGCAAATGACTATGAAGAGCGGATCAGGGGAGCAAAGAGAGCGCACGAGTTGGAAAAGAAAACACTCGAATCTCAACTGCGGGACCAGATGCTGGACCAGCACGCATCCGAGAAGAAGGAGATAGAGGACAGGCACCTCGCTGAAAAGAGGGGTATGAAGGCCAAGCACGACACCGAAGCAAGCGATCTCAGGGTTGCAGCAAGTGACCTCCGCATTGAGTTGTCGAATATTGAGAACAAGCACGAAGGCAACATAGCTAGGCTCAAAGATGAACACAAGGGGAAGAGACAAGAGTTGAAGAACAAATTGGCAGACCAGCAGTTTGAATACAAGTCGAAGATCGACAAGATGGAACAGGAGCATAGCTCAAGCATACAACAGATGGAACAGGAGAATGGCTCTACGATTCAACAAATGGAACAAGCTCAGAAGACCGAGCTACGGCGCAAAGACAAAGACCACGAGTCAGAAAAAAAGAACATGATCCAGGAACACGAGTCGGACATGAAGCGGGTAGAGGAGAACTACGAGTTCGACAGAGTCCAATGGAGCCAGACCGAGACGAAGATGCAACGAGACCACACCTCCCAGCTGAAAACGCTACGGAAAGAGCATGAAGATGGCTTGGATCGTTTGATCAGTGAGCATAAGACCGAGTGCAAGAAATTGAACGACCAGATCGCCAAGATGAAGAAAGACCACGCCACCGAGGTGGCAAATCTGAGGAGCGAGTTCGAGGCGGAAAAGACGCGGCTGGCGCAGCAGACTGCCGACACGGATGCCCGTCTGAAGAAAGAATTTCGGGAGAAGGCCGCGAGCCTCGAGAAGAAGCATGCGGACGAAAAGGAGCAGCTGCGCAAGGACCGAGATGCCTACAGCGCTGCCTTGCTGGCTCGAGACAAAGCTCGCGACAAGTTCGAGGAGATGAAGGATGTTGAGATCAAATCCAAGTTCCTGGAGCTTGCGCAGGACGTAGAAAAACTTGCACGCCTGGAGTGGAGGAACGAGCAGGCCCAAGCGTTGAGACGCCTGTCGCCAAACACAAGACTGCTGATGCGGCAGGTCTTGCAGGACAGCATCTGGGTGATCCTCCACGAGCATATCTTCTGCAGCCCGTTCCGGGTCTTTGGTGAGGAAGGGCATTCGCTGGAGATGCAGTGGAATGAGCAGTGTGGGAAAGGTTTGTTCGTTTTTGCATGTTCACGTCCGAGATCTGACTTTCCATATTCAAATTGTTTGGAAGTGACGCCAGACATTGAGAATATAATCCGAATATTTCAAATCCTTCGAATATCCCTTCCAGATCGAGTGAGTCGATTTTGACCAGGTACGCTAAGTTGTGACTTGTGCTTGGAGTGGAATGGAGCAATGTCTGGTCTCGTACGGGACAATTTAGTGAGAATAAGTTTGCCAAGCCCAACTGGCGCCCACGTTTGTATGCACGGTCAAAGGCGTCTCGCTCGTCGTGCTCATCTGGAAGGGATTGAACCCTCAATGCGATGCTCTCGTGCTGACGCCAGCAGATCCTGCACTTGACAATGGAAGATACACTTGGCCAACGCCGGAAGTCGAGACTGAGAGGTGGCGTTATATAACGTATGTCCCATCCATTATCCCGGTCCAGTCGGAACCTGACTGACTGTTCAATCTAGGGTTAAGGAGTGTCGCGCGGCGCTGCGCAAACCAGTGCCGTCCGAGTGGGATCCCCGTGCTAAACTGAAAAAGGGTTTCTTGACCTCGATCGAAGAGCTCCGAGCAAAGCTGGAGGCGACACTGGGCGAGGTTGCCGACGTCGACAAGAGCAACACGCAGACGATTAAAGAGGTGACGATGAAGGCGACGAACATGTGGCTCGAATTTGGCATGCAGAGGTTCCGCGTTGTCGTGGCGGTTCAGGACTCGAAAATCGACTCGGTCGAGGAGAGGATTGAGAGGGCGCAAGAAGAGGGCCTAGAACTCGTGCTTGTGCCGGAGCTGAAGAGTTTCGGCAACTCGAAGGGCCAGGATCTGCAAGCCGAAGAGACGATCGGCGGTTGTGGCGGCGAGATCATCAAGGTTGGTCTGCCGCGGCGTGGATGAAGCCGGAAGCCGGAAGCCGAAAGACGACGGATCCATAGCATGTATGCAGTCCAGATTGACCCTCAACGACATAATCATTCAACCAAAAACCACCATCTCAAAATGTTGAGTCAATTCCTCACAGATTCCACGCTGATGTCGTTTTCATGCCACCTCGTCCAAAACGAGACACCGGTGGAGCGTGTGATGGGTAGTAGCAACCACATCCGCCAAAGAATATATATAGAGTTCTCGGGATCTCAAATCATCCAGCCAAAACCTATATCTCAAAACACAGAGGCAAATCTTTAAAAATTCCACGTTGATACTGCTTCAATGCAACCTCGTACAAACCGAGAGACTGGTAGAGTGTGTAAGGGATAGCAACCTCATCTGCAATCAAAAAAGTAGAGTTCTTGGACTGCTAAAGCATTCAGCCAAAACCCACAACCTCAAAACATACAGTCGCGTCCTGAGAAACACCTCATTGATAGCGTTTCATTGCCACCTCACACAAGCCTACAGGCCGATAGAGCATGTAATGCATGTAATGCATGGGTAGCAACTGTCAACACTCGAAGAGAGGCAGAGTTCTCGGAGCGCCTAAAAACTTCAACTAGAAATTCGTGCATCCATACTAACTATCTTGAATTAGACAAGAGGTCTGGTATGTCATTTATCTAGCCTCTTGCGGTCGATTTCGAATCCAAGCACTGCCTTGACCCCGGAATCGACTTCACTGAGGATCCTGTTTGAGATGAGTCATTGCTCTTTGCTCTATAGAGAATTTACAGAGCAAGCGGATCTATTCCACAATGCGACGCTTCTAGCAGCACCCCGGGCGTTTGTTGAGCATGTGTACCGCGCAAACCCGAGAAAATGCCGCGGAAGGCCTGGCTCTTGGCCAGGGGATCCTCCTGTGCAGAAGCCACCGTTCCCCAAGAACAAGGACGGAGGCTGGATGCTTCATCTAGTGACGCTTGTTCGTGGCAAAGATTTATCTTCGAGTCTCACCACGCAATCGACAGTACTCCACAAGGCTGAACCGGGACCCGTGGAGTAAGAGCGGAGTAAGAGCGGAGTAAGAGCGTAGCAAGAGCGTAGTAAGAGCGTAAGGCGTGCCTGATCCGGACTCGCACGCACGTGGTCGGACGAGGGAAGACCAATCAATCTCCCGATCGAGGAGCATCTCAGCATGGGTCGGGCATCGAGACGGATCCCAGAACTGGACTAGGGAAGTGCTGCTGCAGAGCACACCGCAAGCGACCAAATCGAGATCTTGAAAACTGCGACGTGCAACAAGAACCATCGAAGGGTGTTCGGATCATGGTGGATGGATGGGTGGATGGATGGATGGATGGGGATCTTATTTGCATGACATGAAGGGTTTTGGGCGCAAGCGGGTAAGGTCGTCGTGTCTCGTCTGGCCTCTTGCCTCGGTTGGTATGCTTCTGCCTCATTTCGCCGGCCAGAGATGCCTTAGGTGGTGGCCTAACCCGTTTCTTGGGATTCCATGGTTTCGCAGTGCATGTTTTGCCATGTTTTGCCATGTTTTGCCATGTTTTGCCATGTTTTGCCATGTCTCGCATGTGTTGCATGCGCAGGCGACTGTCGCACACGCCGAAGTCAACGTTTCTTCCTGCGGTGTCGGGGAAAATGGGGTCGCAGGTCCGGGGCGTGTGCCGCTCTCCACGGCGGAGGTTTCTCCGGGTTGGCTTCCTCCTGGGCTCGTTCCTCCACCTCCTCCCCCTCCTCCCCCTCCCCCCCTCGTCTTCTCTCATTGGACACCGTGGCGCGTCGTCGCTCGTTGGTTCGCTGTGGCTGGGTGTTGTGGCATCGCGATACGCTGGTCGGGTCCGCTGAGGAGGGGATGGATGGTCCTGTGTATACGGCGTGCGGCGTGCGGCGTGCGGCGGGCGGCGAACGCGTATTGAATACGTCGGTACTCGTCTCTGTTCGGCACGGTACTGATGGGCAGTGATGGGCAGTGATGGGAATTGATGGGTGGTGGGTGGAGGTGACCATGCGGCTGTGGCTCCCACCTATTCCCTCCCGCCTTACGAAGTACAGGGTCCATTAATTGTTAGCGCCCGTCAATTTGGCCACTATACATTGCTTTTAGAACTATCCCACGGCTATAAATAAAGCTATTTAGAAAACTATATACATTCCATAAGCTTTAATAATAACTTTCTAATATTCTAATATAATATTAAATTATATATACATATATACATATATATATTTATATAGTATAAAAATGTGACGGCTACTCCTACACTGGATTAACCAATCGGTTCTGGGGTTGCAACTTACACTTCCTCGAAGGGTAAGTCACGTGGTTGTCACTTCAGGCAAGTATGAATAGTAGTCACTAAGGAATAGGGTTCTATTGCTATCTTGGGTTGAGCACGAAGCTCCTATCTACCTGGGCCGCATGCCCTTGTTATATATATACAGCATGCATGGTCATGTGACCACCGTGGAGGCAGTGCCGTAACATACATAATCTAAGCTTTTAATTACCACGGAGTAGTTATAGTCCTCACGTGAGGCCCGGCAGAAGGTCCGCTGTTGGTCTCGGCTAACAATTCAAATGCCCTCTACTTCGTAGTCCACCTACTTCGTATGCCTCTTCACAATGTCAAACCAGAGTCAAGCCTGCGCATCGTGATCGGTCGATTCACCACGCGCATCGAACGATCGAGGCCACCATGGCCAGCAGCCAGGGGTGGTGCTCGCCTGTTAGTCATCTGGAACCTTATTTCGTGCAGGAGGAGGTTCGCGTGCCCGCGCGCGTGTTCCCGCCGCTTCCGTGCTCGGTGGCAGAATGACATCACATCGCACCGGCGAGGCGGCGAGGCAGCGAGGCAACGCGGCAACAGGGCGGTCGTGAATGGAGGAAGAGAATCAGATATGGGAGTCCGGGTATGGGCACGCACATTGCGAATACGGCATGAACCCCCCTCGGCGGGACATTGAGCCTACTGCGATGGGGATGGCTGCTTTGATATCTGAATGCGGTATACTACATATGAGATGATGTGGATGAGGGTCAAAGTCGGGATACGAGCACAGATGCTGTGTTATACCAGTACAAAGTACCAAAGTAGTACCGTAGCGTCAAATGAGCTTTCCCTGCCTGGACTGGCGAGACTGGGCGAGACTTGCCATCCTCCCCTCGACCCCCTCGACCCCCTCGCCATCGGGCCTCGCTGGCACGCACGTCCCTCGTGCTAAGCGAGCCAACCGACGGCGCCCGATCGCGAGTCCGCTCCAGGGTCCTCGAAATCGAAAAAACATCGTCACTTGGAACCTCAGCGATCGCAATGATCTGGCGGGAACGGGTTCACAGCCTCGACAGCGCGCTGGGCGACGACCCCGAACGCGGGCTGGGAGATCCGCCCTGCCTCCCGAGCGCGGTGTGGCCTGCCGCGCTGCTGGCCACGATTGGGAGAGCGATCGGACCGTCCAGATGCCAGATTCGTCGTCCGATTCCTCGATCGCCAGCAAAATCGTGAGATTTGACGCCCACCGCCCACGTCCACGACTCCGCGACTCCACGCACACGCATCTGGACGTCCTCCCTCGCTCCCTCGCTCCCTCGCTCCCTCGCTCCCTCCCTCCTTCCCTCCTTCCTTCCCTCCGTTGCACTTTCCGCTTCTGTCCTCCCCTTCTGTCGGCCGCCTCTTCTGGTCTTCTGGTCTTCTCGTCTGCGGGTCTGCTGCACTGTCTGTCGTTCACGCGTCCCTTTCCTCTGGCCGGTCCTTGATTGGACCCCTTCATCTCGATCGAGATCCAGCAACATCGCACGTCGACCCCCTCCCCCTCCCCCTCCTCCTCCCCTCCTCCTTTAGCCAACTCGCTCCCCAGGCCATCTTGTTTATGTGCGTCGAGTCCAAAGAACAACCACATCTACTGCGGAGCGCAGAATAGACCCGACCACCAGCATTGCATCACAGCACCCCCCCAACGATATCACCACACAATCGAATCCCGTCGAGCCTAGCCCTGGTAACGATATTGCTGAAGTCTCTTTCTTAAACTGAGTAGTCGTTTTTCCGCACTGTTCAAGCATCCGGAAGATCTCAGGAGGACGAATGCCATGAATCCGCCCGGAGCAGACCATCCTTAACACCACCCAGGACGAGAAGATGCTCGCATCTTCGACCAAGCAGCAACGCCGGTCGGTTCCTCATCCGCGCCGACTTCCTGCGCACCTTTCGGTGAGCTTGCGCCATGAGAGCGCACCAGCGAGTCACCAGCCTGCAGAAATCGGACATCTCGAGACCACAGGCGCGAAGACCTCCGGAGCGTCTCCCATGCGGCAGGAGTCTGAGGAGAGCGGAAAGTCGGGCGAATCGAATGTGCAAAAGTGGTTTGATCATTCCAATAGCCGACCTGAGATGGGGTACCACGAGAATTTCGAAGACAGTAAGTGGACAACTTGCTTAGCCGCTATCAATGGTCGAGGTGCTGACGGTGACGTGATTGCAGATGAACCGCCGTATTTCCTCCCCCACAATAGCTCCAGCACGTCCAACAATGATGTCTCCGCATCCAGGGTGCGAGAAAGGCAATTCCTGCCCAGGATGCTGCAAGCAGCGACTAACGCTAGTAGCGCAGATGATTTCAGAAGCGTGATTGACGATTTGACGATTGAGAATAAGAAGTTGAGGGAGCGATTGAGGAGATATGAGAGGCTGCAGCCTTCACATCTGGAGAAGGATAAAATGTTTGAATTGAAGATACATTGTTTACCTTCTCAGAAAAGAAGAGAACTGGAAGATGTTTTGAGGCAATTTGCTTCAAGTATCGAGGGGTCACAGGACGAAGAGACCAAGCTTTCTTTCAAGGACCAGCGCCTAGCATATCCCTCGCTCAATCCTGACCTCTCCTTCTCAACCGCAAATACTAAACATACCTCTTCCTCGACGACATCAAATTCTCGACCGAATGATTCTGCGTATGCCTCGATGTCTGCCTCGGGGCCAACTTCCACATCAAATTTCAGCCAACGACTCCCTCTGGAGAATACAGTCGGCTTGCAGCCGCTCGTGGGCAAAGAACAGAAGATACACTCCTTCTTGCACGACATACCTGAGGGTCTCTTGCCGAAGTATTCCCCTGTCATGACTGAAAGGCAGAAGAAGAAGATCGTCGTTCAACGTTTGGAGCAGTTGTTTACTGGGAGAAAGGGTGCAAAAGCGGGCGAGAATAGCCAGCCACTTCAGCAACAAGAAGTGTCCAAATCCGCAGCGAGAGCTGATCAAGCTAAAAGGAACGGGCCGCCCGAGGAAGAAGGGGCTCGAGAGGCGCATATTCTTCTAATGGATATCGACATTGACAGCAGGAAGCTATCGGGGATGTTAGGCGAATCGAGTACGGCGACGTCAAGTTCGCGAGTGATTTCCGATTCTTCCGATGAGCAATCTCCCGAGCGGCCAAGTCCCAAGCAAAGGCCGACGAGGCCATTGGATCTGGACCCAGATCGAGCGCAGATTCCTTCCGAGAACGTTGACTACATTCGTCATCTCGGTCTCTCAACGCCTAAGCTTGTTACCGAGAACTCAGCAGATGTAGCTGCCGATGCGGAGGGATGGATCTATTTGAATCTGCTCATTAATATGGCTCAACTCCATATTATAAATGTCACACCTGAATTTGTTCGATCAGCGGTGTCTGCCGTGAGCGAAAAGTTTCAGCTCTCACGAGATGGGAAGAAAGTGAGGTGGCGAGGGGGCTCGGAAGGTACCCGTTTGAGCAGCGATAGTGGTGAAAGTAGTGCGCGAAATAGATCACCTCAAGATAGTGATAATGAGCAGGGCAGCAAGAAAAGACGTAAAGTCGAGGTTGGTCGATTTGCATCAGCACCCGTCGAAGTGGATTCTGATATTCTAATGGAGAGCTCAGGCCTCTCCAATTCGTTCCACTACAAGCCACTCTTTCATCACCGGAATTCGTCTTCCACGGGTATGATATCGACAGACGAAAGTGATTCTCCTTTCGGCTCTGGACTAGAGAACGAGAGCTATCCAAGGCGGCTATCACGGGGCGCACGCGCATGGATTGGTGTGTCTCGCTCTGGTGGTGCGAAACGGAAACGCGGTGAAAATGGACCAATGGTTTTCTACAACGGAGCCAAATTCTGCACTGATCTATCTGGGGATCGAGGAAACATCATAACCCCACTGCATGTTTCTGGTATTGGAAAGGATGGATATAGTAATCAGGCCGATGTTGCGCTTGGTTCAACTGCTCAGAAGTCGGCACCTCATTTCGTGCGAACCACATCGGGTTCGGTTTTACCGTTCAGGCCCTTTAGGGATTGTTCGAAGGGCAATGATCCTTTCCAAACCGAAGAGAACTGGTCAAGAACCCCGGAGCTATTCAAAGAGGAGTCCGAGGACGAACGATTTGTGAATGAAGTATCCCATGAACCTCCTATGTATGCTCATCTACAGAGTTTTGAGGCTAGTGGTCTTGGTGGAATCCAACCAGCGGATCATTTTGCCGTTCGGGTTCAGACCCGGCGAAGGAAATCGGATGGGGCCCAATATACGAAGCTTTCACGATGTTCGAGACTGTCATCCTCTGGTAAATACCCGAGGAAGTTTCTGCACAGCATCTCCAAGAAGTCTATCGAATCTTTTCACGATAAGAGTCCGGAAGAGACAATCACAGATCGACTTGCCGCGTGGCCCGGATTCTCGTCTCCACCTCGGAGCTTAACTATGTCTACCGAGAAGCTTCCGATTAAGACTGAGATTCTTTCTACGATATATGTCAACCTAAAGCCCTCGCAACTCCCTCCACCTTTCGGCTGGGATGCAACGACAGATTCCTCTTATGTAGGTTCCGATACCGATAGCTCAGCCTCAGGAATCTCCCGTCTTCGGCGCGACAGAACCTTTCTGCTGTCCCGCGGCATGTCTCGGAATAGAATAGAAGATTGCAACGATCTAGGTTTAGCAGATGATAGTAATGAGGAAGATGAGGCCTCGGATATCGATACGGATAGCAATATTGATATGCTTGCACAAGCACGACGGCTGGATCCTTATGTGGTTGCGGAACAAGAGCGTGCGTTTGCAATGGAAATAGATGATGGAGGCGAAGACGTGCTGTTGGTAAGGAGTGGTGCGGCGACGGTTGATGACGAGAGTGGCTATTTGAGTGCTGTCAGCGGAGCATGAGTATAGGTGCAGTTGCTCGGTCATGGTGCAAACGAACAAAAGACGGCAATTAGGCGCGACCTTTGAGTCAGCGGAGCGATGCATTGGGGTGGGATCGATCTGTTTAGCGCGGAGTTGGATTGCAATTACTATTAAGCGGGCAAGGCGTTTGGATATCTATCAGCATCTTGGACAAGAGCGGATGGTTGGCAGGCGTCTAAGTATGCATTATGTTCCGGATGTGATGGGACCGGGGCGTCCTTGATACCCTTTATCTACTTATTTGAATGCACATGACTCCTCACGAAATATGTAAGACGACGGCCCCGCCGTTTGTAAAAGGTCTCGAGACTGGTTACTGTATCTGCTCGAAGAATTATTTCCGTAGAGTGGGAGTTTACTATGAAGTATACATGCCACAACTTATGCTCATCTGCAATGGCGTGAAACATTATTTGCACCAAGTCGGAAACCCGAAGGATACTCTGGATCTCAATAAAATAGAGATGTTGTTTTGTGATTGGTCAAGATTGCTGGTGACGGATTTCAACAGGGGGTTGTCGCTGATGGCGCGGCTTAAGACGGCTTCATTCCGCACCGACTCATCCAGGGCGCGAATCGCCAAACCTGCCTCACAGATTCTCAGCAGAAACCGCTTTCTTAGTGATTAAAAAAGCTCCAAATATCCAACCAGGAGCATAAGCTAGACCCGTTTATGAAGACAGTGCAATGCTCGCTTTTCGAAACTGTGAATACCCCTACAACGCCATTGCTTACGATACTTGAACGGGCGGTCTTGTCCGTCCCTGGCGGAAGGGGCCTCCGCTCCGCTCCGCGCCCGAGCCACATTCCGCATCTCGGCTTTAGAAGCTGTGGGGAACCCTAGGCCCAGCATTAGGGATAAGTACTTTGCCGGATTTGGACCTGGACTTCAAGACCGAGCTTCCCAAGCGATCATGATCTCTTCTTCATTTTGCTGATGGTCTACTGTTGAGGACTCGCGGATTCCACGGACGGCGTTTGGGCAGTTCTTTTCCTTCTCACAATCTACAATGTCTTCAACAGCCTTGTTCCGCACCAGTCGAACTTATACTCGGAACAGGACAAAGGTAGGAAGAGCTCCGAGCTTGCTTGGCAGAACTGACTATGATAGCAATCCATTCTATTAGCTCGAACATTTGTCTCTACAGCCCGCCGCAATGAGATTAACAAAGTCCTCCCTTCCGCCGCGGAAGCGCTCAAGGACATGAAACCCAACAGCACCGTGCTCTGCGGAGGATTCGGCCTTTGCGGTGTTCCTGACACTCTCATTGACGAAGTTATTAACAAGAAGGATATCACCGGCCTCACTGCCGTATCTAATAATGCTGGGACAGACGCGTCTGGACTCGGGAAGCTGTTGAAGACAAAGCAGATCAAGAAGATGATTGCTAGTTACATTGGCGAGAATAAGACCTTCGAGAAGATGTACCTGACTGGTGAGGTCGAATTAGAGTTGACGCCGCAAGGCACGTTAGCAGAGAGATGTGCGAGTGGTGGAAAGGGCATACCGGCATTCTATACCCCGGCTGCATTTGGTACCGTGGTTCAGACCGGAGAACTGCCTCTGCGGAACAATCCCGATGGCACCCCGAAAGAATACTCGTACCCGAAAGATGTTAAGGTTTTTGAAGGAAAGCAGTACCTGCTAGAAGAGAGCATCAAAGGCGACTATGCATTCGTGAAAGCTTATAAGGCCGACAAGCTTGGGAACTGTCAGTTCCGGTTGACAGCCAACAACTTCAATGGTGCTATGGGTAGGAATGCGAAAATGACTATTGTAGAAGCAGAGCACATCGTTGAGCCCGGGAAGATCGCCCCTGAGGCTGTCCACCTACCGGGCATTTATGTCAAGAGAGTCATTCAGTCTACGACGCCGAAAAACATCGAGAAATATACGTTTGCGAAGGATCCTAACGACCCCGAGGCTGAAGCCGCTCTTGGAAGTGGAGACACGGCTGCAAAGAGAGAACGCATTGTGAGGAGGGCCGCGAAGGAATTCAAGAATGGCATGTATGCCAACCTTGGAATTGGTATGCCAATGTTGGCTCCTGCGTTCGTTAGTCCAGATGTCGAGGTACAATTGCAATCCGAGAACGGTATCCTTGGTCTCGGTCCTTACCCAGTAAAGGGCAAGGAAGACCCCGACCTTATCAATGCTGGCAAAGAGACCGTAACATTGAAGCCTGGAGCCGCTGTCTTCGGCAGTGAAGAGAGTTTTGGCATGATTAGAAGTGGCCGTGTCAACCTTACAATTCTTGGTGCCATGCAAGTCAGCGGAAATGGAGATTTGGCTAACTGGATGTTACCGGGGAAGATAAAGGGTTTTGGTGGTGCCATGGATCTGGTATCTAATCCTGAGATGACCAAGGTTGTTGTCACGATGGAACATACAGATAAGAAGGGGAATGCGAAGATTGTTAAGCAATGTGCTTTCCCGTTGACCGGCAAAGCTTGCGTGTCGATGATCATTACAGAATTAGTAAGTACCTTTTTGAACGCCACTAGTTTCAGAATTAACATGATGGTCCAGGGCGTCTTCGAAGTAGACTTTGCAACGGGATTGACGTTGACGGAAATCGCAGATGGAGTGACAGTTGACGAGATCAAGAGCAAGACGGAAGCTCCATTCAAGGTTGCGGATGATTTGAAGCCAATGTTGTGATTGTACATATCTGTTACGAAAGGATTCGGGAGTTAATAGCATTAGGAAATGGACCAAATGATGTTCTAAAAGCAGCTCCTAAAAGCGGACCCGCCTCCTTCCCTCCCCCTTAAAAAGCCGAGGAGTCACGTGAAGATAGATAGCCGTCTTGCAACCCCTCGGCAGCTTGATAACGACATCGCATACGTTGATTGGCACTTCATGTATATTTTACCCATATATTCGACCTTCAGAGCTCGCTCATCTGCGTCGCTCAACCCTTTGCAGTTCACATAACGCCCGCATATCATCGACTCAGGCTTTAGCTCCAAGCAAGTCACGATTGCGAGACCAGACTACGAAGTTCGATCCCAACATGGACAATACCTCAATGACTTCCGCCTCCACCTCTACACTTACACCGAAAAATGTTGCCAAATTCACGCTCTTCCCTCTTCTTCCCACCGAGCTCCGTCTTAAAATCTACGACACAGTTCTCTCCCTCCCCTCTACTGCACCCACTAACCACCAAACTCGCCGCATTCTCAAAATATCCTACTCGCCGTCCTTATCCCGCTATATTTCTGCCACACCTCCACCCGTTCTCCTCCACCTCTCCCACGAAGCTCGCACCTACACACAAGCCTATTACACACCCCTCCTTCTCGGCACTAACGCGAAATCACCGTCATTCCCAACCAGCATACCCATCTCCTTCTCCACGGACACTTTATACCTATCTTCCCTTCACCCATTACTCGCTACGCACCTTCACGACATCCTTTTCCACCTCAGCACCTCTCCTTCCCGGCATCTGATACAGAGTCTGGCGATCGATCTAAGATGCTGGTCCGAGCTATGTGAGAACGGGTTCTTGGGCACACTGGCACGAATGCGAGGATTGAAAGAGGTGTTACTCGTAGTTGAGTTTGGGAGAGTTAGTAATTTTAGAGGGGAATTGGGGTGGCTGCAGGTCCCGGGTTGGAGAGGCGATCTGTTTTGGGTTTCTGAAAGGGCGGAGGAGAAGGTGGGAGAGGAGCGGTCGAGGGCGAGAGGGAGGGATAAGTGGAAGGGGAAAGGATGTATAGAGAATAAAGATAAGGTAGATGAAGTTTCTGTAAATTGCGTGATTTTGACGAGAGGAGGAGAGCAAGTTTAGGATTAGTAGGATTAAGCATGGGATATAGGATCCGGAATCTAGGCGTATAAGCCGACGCAATATGATAGTTCCATCAAACGTTTTTAGTAGCTGAGAAAATATATCATCAAAATCAGTGGCTGGAACAGTCTTCCATGGAAAGAGCTCTGCCAAAACAGATTCAGAAAGAAGTGTGAGAGTTGCATATTCTTCAGCAGGGCCAGCAGGCCGAGCCGAGCACTCCTCGAAGCTATGGGCGATAAGGCGTCTCCATCGAAGGTTTATCACAGGAGGAACATGTGAAATAGGACATTGTACAGAATCATAAAGGATCTTTATGTCATTATGTGGCGTAAGTACCGTTGTAGCACCTTATACAGCCCTAGTAGTATACAGTGATGATTTCAGAGTGGAAATAGTATGAAGACAACAATCGAACTGAACACTCCCTACACAGTTCATGCCTCGACAAAATCCTTGACATTCTCCAACCATCTGACATACTCCTTCTGCTCCTTCATGTCAATGTAGTCTGGCACAAAGATGGCTAATGCGGTGTTGATCCCTCTCTCATCCAAATATCTCTCTAACAGCACCTGCAGATCCTCATCGAGGTTGCCGAATGGTGGGCCGACATATAAGTCTTGTCTCTCGTGAACCTTTTCTGCGGTCTTGGCGTGGGCATGCGCAGCATCGGTGTAGTAGTAGACGTTGTCAATGACAACCATGCCGTCTTGGACAACACTCTCGACTGCAAGGGCACCCTTTCCTGGCTTCTCGATGACGATGTTGAGTCTAGCTGGGAAGGATGGCTGTTCTTCCTCACCCTCAGCACCCTCCTCCCCTTCAAGTTGATCTTCAGGAGCGACCTTGAAGTTCTTCTCGTCGCCTTGGTTGATGGTATCATCTTGCTCGTCGGCCATGGCGCGGTCTTGGTAATCGGCTTCGGGGTCAAGGGAGTTTAAGTCTGCGATTGAGAAGGTGATCTTGATCCTAAAATTGGTTAGAAAATGTGAATAGGGGGTACATAGCGGATCGCATACTTCTCATCGCCGAATTGTCTTGTCAAAATCACATCCTCTTGACCAGGGGTATCAATGATCTCGAATGGGCCGTTCTCGAGGTAGTCCTTCACACTGGTAGGAATGCCTCCGTCTTCTTTCATCTCATTCTCCATCTGGATTTCTGACTCGAGCTTCGCAACCAATTCAGCATCGCCCTCGCCTTCTGATCTCCTGATCGAGGATGTGGAGAAAGCTGCGGCGCATTGTGTTCGTGCTGGTCTCCATGCAGATTGTAATAAGGAGGCAGGTCGGGCAGATTGAGTTCTGAGGGCTGAAGTGCTCAATCGTGAGATAGTTCTAGGTGCCGCACGGGCAACAGATCTGATGGAAAACATATCGGGAGAATGTGAGATGATGATTGAGAGATGTGGAAGGGATCTGTGTTGATGGACTAGATAAGGTACGATGCAGGAGCTCGCGCTGTAACTTTTTTTTTAGTGCGAGGCTTGGAAACTCTAGTGCCAGAAGTTCGCGAGGCTGAACTAAACTGAATTTGCACAAACTTATTCTATCGTTGCGTAAATTATTGAGATGAAAATCGATGTCAAGTGAGCTCAGTTGTTTTATCGCGGTGGGATTTTGGCTGCAGAAGAAAATACTTTCAGTTAAAGACTCTACAGTATGCACAAATGATCCATAGTCCACAACGCCAAAAAAGAGGTATCAAGTCAGGCCATTTTCCTTGCCCAAATCCTTATAAAGCCAATAGACGCCACACAATGCTCCAAATCTCATGATTGCCCTTTTGGGGGAAATTTTGCCTCCCGTGCCTCTCCATTGCTGGGTATACGAACCCATTTTATAGTGGCAAGATATGACCATGATCCTTCCCACCTATTGAGTAATATCACATTAGTTTCATCTGTAAGCTCTGGTAGATCTGTAAAACATTAAGATCTTTTGTGATGCAAGATATACGTCTGAGAACTTACAAAACCCGTTCTCGTATTCCTTCATATCAGCAGCAATCTTGATCCTCAGCAGATCTTCTCTTGTGCTTGCTGGCCTTCCAGGACGACGCTCCTTCTTCAATTGGTTAAACTCCTCATCATGCTGGTGTACGAAACTGGTTCTTGATCAGAATTGTTCTCTCAACTTGTAGTTTTCTGGGGTTGTACGTTTTGATCAAAGACTGAATTGTATCCAGCTCCAATGGCTTTCCATCGTTTGCTCGTATAGTCTCCTGAAAGTATGCAGCTCTTTCCACTGCATTATTTTAGCAATTTTCTCAGATAGAGGATACCTAACCACTCACTTAAAGGCCGATCATGCTTTTTTCTTGCATACGCAACTTTCTCCAGCTTGTCGTCTCGGTTCTGCGCACGTCGCAACTTCTGGGAGTCCCTGGAGTTTTCGTGGAGGGCGTTGATATTCCCCTTCTTCTTCGCAATCTTCTTGCGGGTCTTCTCCAAGCTTTTCGGCATGGTGTCTGCGGTGAAAGGCGAATGTCTTGAATTGCGGTCTCTTCAACCTTTTTTTTTTTTGGTGCAATTGCTTATCGTTATCGGTGTTCTTTCTACCGGGCTGTACTTTGCACTCACTGTAGCGTCATCCGAAGTGGAGACCGGACCTGTGGCCTTATTGGCTGGGTGCCAGTGGCAGTTGCCAGTGAGACCAACGACGCGCTCGAACGCGATTGCCCTGCGAACATTAAAATCCAGGTCTTATTACTCTATGTGCAACCACCCAACTCCCAACTCGCAACTCAACTTCGACAACATTAGCACTCATCCCTCGCGATACCCCTCACAGACTTGTCGCCATTTCTTACACTGCTACTATATCAAAAGCTGCTTGATACCGTGAATACATGTTTGTGTGTTGAGAGTTTGCTCGTGCTCCCCGCACACATTTGATTTTCACCATGGGGATTAATGGTTCGATATTGAGGTTTCTTTCCCACAATAACACACTAATAAACTTGCAGGCTTGCTTCCCCTACTGAAGTCGATTCATAAGGCGTGTAATCTTAAAAAATTCGAAGGCAAAACTCTTGGAGTGGACGCCTATGGCTGGCTACACCGTGGCACCGTGTCTTGTGCAATGGACTTGGCAATGGGCAAGCCAACCAAGAAGTACGCTGCGATACACATTTTTATAATTGGTATATTAGCACTGATTAACATCCCACAGATTTGTTGACTTTGCAATGCACCGAGTACGAATGTTACAGCACTTCGGCGTCACTCCCTTTCTGATATTCGATGGCGACTACCTCCCGAGTAAAGGCAAGACTGAAAACGAACGAGCCAAGCGTCGGGAGGATAGTAGGAAGGCAGGACTGGAGCTGTTGAATGCCGGAAAGCCGTCACAGGCCTATCTCGAATTCCAAAAGGCTGTTGATGTTACTCCAGAGATGGCGCGGCAGCTAATTGACGAGTTGAGGAGGACTGGAGTCCAGTATATTGTGGCTCCATACGAAGCAGATGCTCAGATGGTGTACCTGGAGAGGAAAGGTATCATTGACGGTATCATCTCTGAGGATTCGGATTTGCTGGTTTTTGGTGCGAAATGTTTATTGACAAAGTTGGACCAGTATGGAAACTGTATCGAGGTTAACAAGGCCGACTTTGGTGCCTGCAAGGAGATCACTCTCACTGGTTGGTCAGACAAGGAATTCCGGCAGATGGCTATTTTGAGTGGCTGTGATTATCTTGCCAGCATCAACAACATGGGCTTAAAAACGGCTTACCGAATGGTCCGGAAACACAAGACTATCGAGAAAGTCGTTCGTATGTTGCAGTTCGACGGGAAATTCCATGTACCGAAGGGCTACCTCGAGGCCTTTTACCAAGCAGAATTCACTTTCCTCTATCAACGAGTTTTCTGCCCGCAAACTCTTACCCTAGTCCTACACACAAAACCGGAACAACCAATTGATGAGGACAAGATGCCGTATATTGGGGCGTACGTTGAGCCAGCAATTGCTCGAGGCGTCGCAAGAGGAGATCTGAACCCGATGACAAAGCTTCCAATCGCGGGTGCTAGAAGTAAAGTTGTCCCAACCACGCCTTGGTCTTCACGAGCTCAATGCCAGAGATCGGTTTCATTTGATGTTGCAAAGAAGGGGAAGAACATTGACACATTCTTTAAACCAAGACGAATCCCTCTTGGTGAAATGGACCCTAATTGCTTTACTCCATCTCCAAGCCAGCAAGAAGCACTTCGCCGCAACCAAGGGCCATGGATGGCTGATCCACTGCCTCGACCATATATCAATCGGGCCAATACTGAGCCTCAGTTTCCTCAGTCGGCGCCTCCACCAACTCGCGCTCGGTCTGTCCGCCAATCTCGAACACCAACCATTTCCGAGCCTCGTCCGCCAAAGCGAGCTCGACTTTGCGAAGATATCGATGTTGTCTTGTCCCCTAGTCGAAAGGTTGAGCTTGGTCCAAGCAGGTTCTTTGCTTCTGCTGCTGAACCTAGCCCTACTGCTGCTAGGAACGTCCGAAGCAAGCGGTCCAAGAAGCAAGACATCAACATCTTCTCGGATGACTCGATAGAGGAGGCCATGCTCAGCCTTCCGGACATTGGTGTCCCAGCACCGAAATATGTCAAGAAGGTCGCCATTTTCAGAGAGGCGAGTATTGACGCCGGACAGGATGAGAATCCGATGGACTCAGACAGTCAGGGAACAGTCGCCTCTCTTGCCTCGCAAGAGACTACCCCAAGTCTGACCTCTATGCATACCGCAAGCCCAATCGAACAACCATCTACCCCAAACGAAGAGAGTCCAACCCCAAATGCTCTAGCAGGCCTGAGGAGTAGGTTTGCCTTCGGTGCAACCGCATCTCACACACCGAAGCAAAAGCCCATCATTCGAGACCTTCCCATGCCTTCATCTATCACTCAAAGACTGTCGAGGATCCCACTTGCAGTGAAGAATAACGTGCCAGCGCCAAAGCCGTCTGGAGTATTAGTAAAAGTCATCTTAACACCTCTTCAACGACTTGGGGCAGCTGCAACCAATCGATCGAGACTCCCAATGACACCTCCCCTGACTCCCTGCTTACCTGTCAAGCTGAGGTCTCGCCGCTCTCTGTTAAGCAAGGATTTCGTACCGTTTCCCGAAGTCGCCGGAGGCATTCCAACCAAAGATATCGACCCTACGATGGTTCCGTTGCCTATCCCGGACGAGACAGAGAACATGGCGCTGAATATGGGATCGGGGAGCGAGGACTTCATTATCCATGAGAGTGAAGGGGAGGATGATGCATCATCGCCATATTCAGGACAGGAGGAAGGGACAATTTCGACGCACCTCGATCTCGGAAGATTTAGGTTCGCAGCGCAGGTATAGCGCACCACAGCGGAAGAAGGACAATCGTGGTCTGTTGAATTTTTTGATTTGCTTTTGGCGTTGAGAAAAGCGGGTTTATAAATATCTGTTTAAGTGCTTCTGTCCTGTGGGCGTATAATCTGGGCTGGAAGGCTCGGTGTTTGGAGTTTGGAATTGGGAATGGACGGATGGAAGCAGTGGAGTTTGAGGAATTACTTTAACTTTACCCGTGCATACGATGACAGGCCGTCCTGTAGTTATTGTCATCCTCACAATAGTATTAACTTACTATTGTCTCGAATTGGAATCCACTTTCGGGGTCCCGAAGTAGAATAGCGAGTAGTCGTATCCGCTGATGAGGTGAAATTGAAACATTCTACTAAATGTCTGCTGCTTGATGATACTGATATGTCATATCTCAATGCACCATATCAGAGGTATAAGTTGGTACGCTACTGCGTTGAACTCCACTTTAGTGTCCCGGAGCAAATTAATAAGACCAAATGCTTTTAAATTCATAAACCAGAGAGCAAAGCATCAAATCTATCTGCGTCCAACGGCGACTCCACACCCATGAAAATACCTAGAAGCACTTACACCTAGCAATGCAAAGGAGAGAGCTATTCTTCATAATGCATTTATTCTTAAAAACCCTATATGCTTGCGCCTCCATCCATCTCAACACCGCCCGTTCGCGCCTTCAGATCAAATCAAGTCAATCCATGAATGAATTAGAGCACGCCTCTAGAAGGTACGTCAAGCTCGAATCCGATTCAAAGGAAGCATGATGTGATCTGATATGTGTATGATGATATGCGCCCTTGTCCGTCCGCCCATGTTCCAAGCCGGCACCCGCGTCCTCCACCCGTGCATGCAAAAGGAACCGAACGCTAAGCAAAGCAGGAGAGGTAGGAAGCTCGATCGTGAACCGTTGAGACGCCGGGGTGGATGCAATTGATGATAGGAAAGGGGTGGTTATACTCTAGACAATAGCAATCGCAATTCTGACAGTGAGCTAAGGAATGCCCTAATTAGCGGCGCCAAGAGATGGGTGGCCATTAGAGGTCGCTAAAATGTCGAATGTTGAAATCCCATTCTCCTGCGAAGAGAAGATCAGCCAGTCTCCGACGTGGTGATCAAGAAACAGTGCTGGGGACCATGGCGTGTAGAGATGTAGTAGATCAATTATTGTTGGACCATTTCCACACACCATTTGCAAGATTGTCAGCAGTATCTGCGAGGAGAATGACACGTCGCTTGTTGCAGTATGATGTCTTGTCCATAATTTCAACCTTCAGTTTGGCGTTCGCAAGCTCGTCGACCGGCTTCTCAAACATTTCGGAAAGAGCTTCGACAGCCATTTCAAGATCCTTTTGGTTGTCCTCGAACATCTCGGTCAGATTGTTGCGTGCGAGGTAGAAAGCAAAAGCGTAAGTCCACTTCAAGGTCTGACGACAAGTCTGTAAGGCATGGGAGGCTGAGTTTAGGTACTGAACCTCAATCCAGGACATGCCAGATGCCGTTTGTAACGAGATCATCTTTTTCTCGGTCTTAGTGAAGATGTCCTTGTCAAGCTTTGCAGATTGTTCGTGATTGGCGTATCGATTGTAGTAGTGCAGGTATCTTTCAAGGGAGACTCGAGACTTGGCTTGCGCATCGCGAGCTTCTGAACCACTCTTCTCCTCGAACCTGTTGCAGTTATACCAACTTGTGCCATGCTCAGACCACAATCCCATGCACATCCAACAGAACTCGTGCTTGCACTTTCTACAAGTCATATGGTTGCATCCTCCGTTCTTCTCGATTGTAGAGTTGCACTTGGGGCATTCCTTCGTGTTGGCAGAGATCCAGTTAGCCGTTTCCGAATCATCGGCACATTTCTTGAGCCATTTCTTGACCAGGTCGCAAGGGGCAGGTTGATGATCTGCCAAACCACAGCCAAAACAGAAGCGGTGTTTGCAGTCGCAAGCAACTGTTGGAACCACCTTATCGAGATCCTTCTTCTTAATCCCGCACTCAATAGCATTCTGACAATCGGGGGCTGGGCACCACTTCAGCTGCTCCTTATCTTCGACATACGTTCTAGTGAGTAATTCGTGGTATCTACTCTGCAACTCAGACGTAACAAGTAAGTCCAGGGACTTGGCGTCCAAGATTCGTCTGCAGCCATCTTGAGGGCACTGAATTCGGGCGGCTTCTCCTTCTTCTTTAATTTTCTGGTTCAAGTACAGTCTGTAGCAGTCTGCACAGTACCGGTGGCCGCACTTCATGGCAAATGACTGCAGCCCAGGCTCATCCTCGCAACATATTTCGCACATGAAACCAGGGAAAACCTCGAGTTTTGGCGGGCCGGTCGTGCTTGGTCCCAACCCAGCATCCTCGAGAACTTTCTTTGGTCGGTCCATATAATCCTCAATCAACCGCTCCTTGTTCCATCGGAAATGTCGTAACAGTATCGCAGCGTCTTCCTTTCGGATGTCGAGAATCATGTTCACTTCGTCGATGAGGTCATCCTGCTGAGCCTGGATATCATCTGGATGGTAGACCTTGAAGTTTGTATCGAACGACTTCTTCTCCTTCTTGACCTGTTCCTTTTGGGTGTAACCTAGGTCGGGCTCGGGTTCGTCGAAACCAAAATCTGTTCCTCATTGAGGCGTCAGCAGCTGAGGCAAGAACGGCACAGGGTACAGCGTAGTGCGATCGGAAATGAGAACTTACCATCTACTGATCCGTTGTCATTATCACTGTCTTCCAGAACATCTTCCTCGCTGGACATACCAAAGTCCTCGTCTGAGTCCATCGTGAGTGGCGTTGGTGGAGATGCTACGGCTGCTGCTGAGGCGATCCTCTTACTTGACCTTTTTGCAGGGTTGGAGGATGGTGCCGCCTCAGCTGCCTTCCTCTTCCTGGGTTGGGAAGAAATTGTGTCGACGGTGGGGGGTGCTCGAAGTCGTCAGGAGGGGACGAGATTCAAGGCACACAAGGCTGTGATTCGTTGGTATTACCAGCGTCCAGCGGCCAGCGTGCGTGACTCAGACCGTTCGATGGCAGTGTTCGTAGTTCGCTGGCAAGAGAACGTGAGGTGCTGGCAGCGTTGTGGTTATAGGGCGCGTCGACGGATTGCTGGGGGAGTTATTGTCAGAAGTAGAAAGGATGCCTCCTGAGATTGGGATGTCGTTGATCAGTGTCCGTAAGGCGAGGTCAAGGCTTCTTTAATCAGCACTTCCGATAACCAACCGACGTAACGCGCATCACGTGAACCAAGCCTGCAAAAGTAGAGCTTGCGGTATTAACACGACGCAAACTTGAAGTTGGTTGTTCCTTTACTGTTGACATTTGAGGCCTATTCCGATGCGTCCTCCAATGATGGCATCAAAGGTCACGTGTAGTTATCACATGATCCTTACCTACCACTCCAGACATAGAAAATCCAGTTCAGGAGAGGACCCTTTTTTATTGATTTTGATATTTATAGTCGAATGATTTACAAAGAATTTTGGTCGTATATTGTGTACTTGCAGGTTGTTTCCTGAACCTTTTTCGAGCGCTTTTTCCTAACCCATTCGGCCTGTATTTACCTAGGTAACACGTCACCTACTTCGGTTCCACAATGAGCGAATGTATTGAAGAAACATACTCCTCAGAATTTCAGCTCAGTAATCAATCAGCAGGACTGCTATTATATTTTTTATGTCATAAGCATCATAGTCCATCAGTCAGAGACATTGGAGACTTCAACATGTACACGACCAGCCTCAGGTATGTGTAATTCAATTTTGATTATCCTCTAGTGGGCCAGTAATACATATCTTCGTAAGATTACCATAAGTGAGACCTCAGCTAGCTGCTTCCAGACTCCTGGCCAAATCAATGACACTAACAGTGATCCTATTCGTTGTGGCTGGTGGCAAATGTCCACCACCTATTATGAGCAGATGATCAGGGTTACACAACACCCTCAAGTGGCGACTATAAGAGACGCCCTCTGGAGTTGGGACAGTTTTCCATGAATCCGCAGCTCCCAGTGCCTGATTCGAAAAGATAGGGGCCAATGTCCCAGAGCTGACAATAATAGTGCCATTGACACCTCCAACTGGCGACCAGGTGATGTATGGGGACGAAGTCGGTTGCGTCCCATCATTTGAGACAAGCGGTAGGCCGATCGAGTTGTTGAAATCCAGGGGATTTTCGTTGATGCGGTAGTAAACAGGGAATTCATATCCTGCAGCGACGACAGTTGGTCCACCGCCATACTCGTAGGTCATCATGTACTTTCCATTCGGTAATTTCGTGACGGTGGTCATGCCAGGTCGATCCGTGTAAGTTGGGTAGGCAACATCGTCTACAGGAGCATCCCAAGTGAGAAGATCCTTCGAGGTTTGGTGGACAAGTTTCTGGCCATGCAGCGGGTCCCGTTGATCAGAGTAGTATATGATAATTTGTCCTTCGTACCACATCAAGAAGGGCTCCCAAATCGCAGGGATACCGTTATCAGGAATAGCCGCCCCTCCAGAAGCAACATGTGACACAAATTCCCAAGTGTAGCCCTTGTCTCGACTAGCGTACACATCGATCTTGGTGTAATTAAGATCCGTGGGGATCGAGTTGCCAGCCAGGAGAACTGTTCCTGCGGGGTACTTTCCAACCTTCGTGGGAAGCTCGTACAAGAAGGGTTGGTATCGAAGGCCCCAGCCATTGACTTGATCCTTGACTTCAGAAATCTCCTTCCATGACTCTCCACCATCCGCACTTCTGAAAATTGGAAAGTATACAGCGGGAGGCTCGGGACTGTAGTTCTCCCACGTTGCCAAAAGAACGCCGCCTTCGAGCTCGACAGTACGAGCATACAGAGTCTGAGGCTCCGTATAGTCGGCCGGCGGGACGAAGACGGTTACGTTCGAGAATGTGGAGAAGGGGGCTAGCCTAGGAGTCGCCAACGCTGCTCCCACAAGCAACGAGACAAGAGAGAAGGCCCGAAGATGCATGGCTAAAAAGATAGGATGAAACAGGTACCGAATACAAGACAACAGAAAAGAAAAGGAACAGCCATACTTATACTCGCCCCTGAACCACCAACTTTCCGTGCCTGACTCTGCGGTCTGTCATTCTTTCGTCTAACCACGGAGAAATAGTTGTTTACCCCGCATATTTACCATAAATGACGCCTAGCAAGATGGGACGGGTTCCCTGCAAAGTCGACATGGTGGTGGAAAAATAATAATCAGTCTCCGTACTGGCGCTAGCTCCGGCAAAGTCAATGTTGACGTCGAGGCGCTCCAATGGGGGGAAAGAGAAGAGGCGCTCCAGTAAAGTGCGAGCGGCATCTCAGACCTTCCGGGGTGGGGTGGTGGGGGTACACGTGATCTCGTCAGCATCAAGGTCAGCTCCGAAGGGAGTTGATAGCTTAGCATAGAGGTGATATGAGACCTTTCAAACGAAGAAGGGGAGAAGATTGTTGTGATGCAAGATTCAAAGAAACATAGGATGAAAGGGTGGTTGTCATTACACGAATACATACCAGGATATGCCGATCCTGCTTAGAAGCGAAGAGGGCAAACCTTGCTCGCAGTCAAGTCACCTTAATTGAACCTCCAACTCTTCAATAACGATCACCTCTACTCTTCAATTGCACACCCAGACTCCAAGATGGCATCAACCCTCGCCGTCCGTAGACTTGCCCTCGCAGCATGTCGGCCAACAAGATCCTTCCACCGCTCGGCTAGAGCATTCATCAATATCGGAGATAAGCTTCCTAACCTCGATGTTTTGGTGGAGAACTCGCCCGGCAACAAGGTCAATTTGGCTGAGGCTATCAAGGGCAAGGCTCTGATTATTGGTGTCCCTGCTGCTTTCAGTATGTTTTTTCGTCATTCGATTTTCCAGAATCCGATTACAATGTCCGATGTCTAATGTCCACTCCGAGATTGTACATAGCTGATCGCACATCATTAGGTCCGTCATGCTCAAACTCCCATATTCCGGGGTACATCAACCACAAGAGTCTCAAGTCTGCAGGCGACGTTTTCGTCCTTGCTGTCAATGACCCATTCGTGTATGCCTCTTTCCAACCCCTAGATTTCAGATCCTTGTCTTACAATCGAATCACAGTACGAAAGCCTGGGGCGAGCAGCTAGATCCTACTGGTAGTTCCGGTGTAAGTCTACCCATTTCTCTATTCCATCCAAGAGGTGTTTCACAACACACCCTTCCATGTCTAGTTCCACCACAGGAAATTTACACCTAATAGATCCGCTTCCTTGGTGATCCAACCGCCAAGTACACCGAAGCACTGGACCTTGCATTCGACGGTAGTGCTATCTTCGGAGGTCCTCGAAGCAAGCGTTACGCTCTTGAGATTGAGGATGGAAAGGTCAAGGCGTTGCATGTAGAGCCCGACAACACGGGTGTTGATGGTGAGATCCTCTTTTTGGCTCTGTGAGGACTGAGATTAATCTAAGATTAGTGTCTGCTGCTGAGAAGGTCCTGGATTGATTGGCCATGGTCTGATCTGGTAGATTGCAGCATGGATGAAAGGGGAGCGTGAGTGTATAACATGAAAACCGAGATCTGCTGGCCGCGAAACGTCTGGCATGAAATCGGTCTTTCATTCGTCGATTGCTCACCCGTCATGCCCTTGAGAGAATAATCCTCGTTAGACTTCACGGGTGAGTTGATTTTGTAAAAGTGATTACACGCACGCTGTTTATAACACATTCATGATTCAAGAACAATTCATTCTCTATTCTCAAGCTTTTCCAGTTCGATCCTGGGTCTCTCAGCAAGCCAAATCCCGTCTTCTGAACTCCATGTATTGTTCACTTACAGCCCAGACTCCAGTATAACATGCTAAACATTCCCTGCTGCGCCATAAAGCCAACCCCGTTATGTAGCCCTATGATCACCCCATACGAGGCATGCTGGTTGCTTTCTTTCGAATGACAACGCAGTAGTAGTCTTAGTACAAACTAGATTACACAGTAATTTATATTCACGAAGAAGAATTCAGCGAGCAGATTCTTGTGCCGCTGCTCAAGAGGCGGAGACTCGGTACATCTCGTTCAAGCCTAATGTCGAGTTCCGTCACAACCCGTTCGTCTGGACTCGAGACCCGAAAAAAGATTTTGAGCATGCAAAGACGTCGCCTATTCAAGGCCACATGCACTCGTACATAAACATCCAGTCGCCATACCAACTCTCGAATCGGCCGACCAAGGTACTGTATTCGTCTCCAGGCGATTTCCAAGCTCTCGAACCGATACCACCGGTCATGAGATGTCTCTTGATAGCAATATTCATGGTAAATGATGAGAAGGAGCATCCAGTGAAGTGTGTACTTTTCTGTAAAACCAAGAAGTCGACCAGAGCTTGTTGATCCCAGCTCAAGTCTGTCAGACGCTGGAGATCATCTCCCGTCAGGAGATCGAGTTTCGAAGTTATGTTCATCCCAAGTTCCTCGCGGGCTTGCTCGGCGAATCTGTGTCCATCTGTAGCATTACCACAGGCAAGGTATGCATGCTTCAGACCATGCTTCGATCCGGTTTGCATGTATCCTTTCGTCTGAGTATCGTAATTGGGCCAGAATCCCAAAGCATCGCTTTCGCTCCTAAGGTGGATTCCAAGGTAAGGAGTATTCAATGTGTTGTATGTCGGATCCGGCTCGACGCCTACGAATTTCGACATCTCCACAATTGTCTTAGCAGCAAGCTCTTGAACATCCTTCCTGATTCTCAGCAGATCACCAAAGGTCGCCGCGAATTCTGGCCCATCCCTGAAGATTGGCCATTCAAAAAATGTCGCCCACTTAAATCTAACGGTCGTTGGCTCCTCCATCGATGGTATGCAATTTGACTTCTTCAGCCACTCGTCGAATTTCGTCCGGAACATATCTAAGTGTCGATTGACGCCACGTCCATCGCATCCATCCGTATCAACATTTAAGTCCTTGGGATAGAACTCCTTCTTCTCCCTCTTCCTCTCCTGGTTCGGTATATTTTCCACCTCGTCATAGATCGTCATCTGCGGACAATACGTCTCCATCGCAAAGCGGAAATGGTCCTCGTCGAAGAAGTAATCGAATGGCTGCATGCCGGTGGTGAAGATATTCGCCAAGTCATCCTCGCTGCGCCGCTGTATCCTGGGCAGGATAATTCCTGAAGCTCCCGCATCAATAGCATATCGAATACAAGTTAAGATGAAGTTTCGAATGTTCCCAATTCCTCCGGAGTTATTGTCGCAGACGAAGACGAGGCCTTGGTGGTATACGGTCTCGTTGCAGGCGCGCGCAAGGGGCCATCCGACGTAAGGACCGTTGAAGTTATAGTCGTGGATGGTGAGCAATGCTGGCGTAGACGGAGGAGTATCGAGTGAGAATGTTGATTCGTATTGCTCGGTATTTGATTGCGACTCTTTCAAGGAGGGCGCCGGCGATCTTCCAAAAGGGTTTAGAGATACCTCCCAGACGAATTGGTTAACGAGGAGGAGGTTAATCACCACTGCTGCGAATAACGGCCAGCGGTACTTGTACCATTTTATTCGCCAGACGCCGTTGAGCATTTCGGATATTATACCCTTCTGCCTCATGGTAGGAAATCGAGGAAGGGGAGGTCGCAATAACTTTATACCAGCGCTGAAAGATGTCTGGCGGTAAAGTGGAACCAAGGGGAGCGAAGGCAAAAGAAATGTCGTCGATTCTCGACTGATGAGAGGTTGTGTGTTACATTCCAACGCCGCAAAAAATAGTTTGGTGAGGTCAAGACTCGAGGCCAGCTAGATGATGATGGGGGATAGTCAGGCAGGCTGCAGGTGGGCTTGGACTTTTCAATTCTGGGGCGGGAAGCGGCACAGTTCGACTTCGCTCGCTCGCACGCTGATGTGCATGCACAACGCATTCAGGCGCAACGCAGGCAAAAGGCCAAGAAGACGACGGCGACGGCCTCCACGCGCTGAACCAATTGCAAAAGTCCATCTCAGCTATGAAACGGTCCAATCGATGTGCGAAGGAGGCGATGATCCGACCATCAGGATTGGAACTTGTTCCCCTTTACCTCCGGACCGTCAGACGAGATTACGACTGCGACTACGACAAGAACGCGCGCGGGGGCTAAAATGGAATCCGACATGGAGAAAGGGGTTCGGCACCGAGCTCCAGGGGCAAGGAACGTTGGGAGATCACAGAAATAACAAGCCTTTCCATCGGGCTCTGGCTGGGGAAGTTCCAAGAAATCATCACGCCTTCAAACTTCTCGAGAACCTCATGTCCGTTATGGGGAGGCTTACGAAGTGCAGTACTTCGTACCTTCGTATGGAGAAGGGACCAGGAAGCCCTTCAACCCTTGCCGCGGGACCAGCAGCCACCCACCCAGCGAAGACCCACCTGGTGCACCAAGAAGAGGGCTGAGACTCCGAGAGCCCCATGCTCGAAAAGGTGCTCCAAAAGGTGCTCCAAAAGGCGCTCCAAAAGGGGCCTGATGACCGCCACCGTCAGCCTCCGTCAAGCCACGGTGGTGGTGCCACAAGCGCAACAGAGCAGGGAAGGCATTTTGTGCCCCATGCATGAACGCTTCAGTGAGCATGATTTTACGATGTAAGTCGCAACGATTTTGCAAACAGAATCTCGGCGCTGCTCACTATTTGCTGAAATATCGCTTTCTATGTCCACAGGTGTTGAAATCCTCTTACGGAGGGCCAATGACGATCCGAATGTCACTTTAGAGCTCTTCAGGGGTGCAAGCGAATTCAGATCGATCGCATTGTGCAAAGCAAGGGCAGGCTGTATGATTTGCCGCGCGAAGTCTTCTGGAAGTCACTGGAGTCATGCTCTCCTGCTGGTCATTTTTTCAAGGTCTTTTCTGACAGCTATCGTTGCAAGTGGGATGATGCGAAGCTGCTACATGATATCGCTTCATTTGCAATACTCAACAAACCCCCTTACACCTCAATGAGAGTCTTACAAGTGTATCTGGGCTTTGTCGAATGGGAAAGTGCTATGAATGTTTCAGTTCAAGGTAGATGTTTTCACATGGACGTTTTCTAGACTCGGGCTTAGACGATCACGAGTTTGTCACACTCCAAAGCAGACGCTTTTCTTGAGCAAAAGTCTGTATTCAACAGCAGCATTGAAGCAAAATTGCCGTCAGTTACTGTATATCGAATTGCTGCCAGACATTGCCAAAGGATGATTGATGCTCTGGATTAGTGCTACTCTGCTCGTCATGATATGATGCACGGCATAGGAAAGGAGAGTAAGCTTTCCTATAGGAGATCAAATTGGAAAAGTATTCGATTTCATCAAAAGAGTCGCTCCATCATTCGCCATACTCCTTCCCTTGCTAATATCCAACCCAATTTTCATGTTCCAAGCCCACTATAATTACATCCTCCTTATCTCTCTCCGTTTCCTCCAAAAGCCTCTATCTGCCTCCTCGCAACCCTCCTATTTTTCTCTACCACCGTCAAAATGCTCATTATAGCCAAAACCTCCCACTCTCCCTCCAAACCTCTCATCCCTATCCCTTGTCCTCTTCCTCCACTAAGGAATCGCATCATGCCCACCACTGCCCTCGGATTCCTCCTCTTGTCCCTATCTCCTCCCTCTCCCAACCCCGCATAAACAGCAACCACATCTCCCGTACTACACCTCACCAGTTTCAACCCTCCACTTTCTCTCCCACGATCACCCGGGCGAAGAAACTGTCCGCCAGAATACCGCCACTCGAACCTCTCTCTTACAGCAGGAGAAGTAAAAGGCAACGTATGATGGAACGTATGTTTCTCTGCACTAAAAAGCGAGCTCGGAGACGGCGTCAAAGTCTCAGTGTGGAACTTCGTCCTCCTCTCTCTTTCCTTCTCCCTTGTGCTAGAACTAGAACTCGTAGTCGAGCCTGAGGTAGAAGTCGAGGTGGAATTCGACCTCGAATGCGGATTCGGCAACGAGAAATTTAAATTAACATTAACGCTGACATCCACCGTCGAGAAATTCGCCGAAACGGCTTTGGGAACAGCAGGACAGAGCGTGATTTCCGTCTCCGCGGTCACGGGATGGAATTTCGCGTACGAGAGCACGGTATTTGCTTTACTTGGTCCGGAATGTAGGATTAGATCTGGTCTTCCTACACTGTCCCTAGGGTTGGAAGGATAACTTTCTCGTTGGACGGTTGTGTAGTAGAGGTGTGGTGGGGAGGGAAGAGGCTTGAGATCGTTTGGTGAAGGAGCGGGTGAGGATGGTGAGAGGAGGATGTCGCCTCTTGACCGGGAGAAGGTAATATCGCGTGGGAAACGAGGGTAGGTTGGCGGTGTTGGTTGGAAGATGAGTTGGGGCGACCAGAGGGAGGATGTGGATGGACTGGAAGTGGTAGTGCTTGCGCTCCGGTTTCTGAAGTGATTTGAGGAGTGTACGTCGTCGAAGCCGAGGACTTCTTTCCATTTATTTGATGAACCTGAGCGAGACATCGGTTGGGAGAAGATACTTGTCATGTGGCAATACGTCGATGGGGGAACGAGACTTTGGTATTGTGCTAGCAAGAGAGAAATAAAGATAAGGTTGCGGATCTGAGTTTATACTGAACAAGGTTTCAACATCTGCAGCATCGGCAGCCAAGCCGACAGAGGCTAAATAATATATCGCATATGCAGCTCGGACTGAAACGTTCTACCTGCAAGGAGGGACTTCCAGCATAAAGCCTAATTGGTTGAACTTTCGCTATGCAGAATGCGCATCAGACGCAACAAACGTCCTGTGGAAACATGGCGGGTGACAGAGCATCTGGGGTTCTGTGCTCCAAGTCTGGTAACGAGCGGCGAGGAGGATCGCCTCGAGGTTCGCTGACAAGGTTGAGCGATAGACAACGCATACATGCTAAGACGCATTGACCTCGAGCCGTTTGCACTGATGTCTGTAGGACATACTCCGACCATATGAACAGCACATGCACGACATCAACTTGGTGTCGACACTGCTCAAACTTGTGTCCAGTTTCATGTGGTGAACCATACCAGACTTCGACGGAACGCTTCCCGAGAACGCAGATCTGGGGATCATGGGGACGACGATCAAGTATCCCAAAATAATGCTTCCACCAAGCATCAAGAACGATCTTGATCATGCACCAAGTAAGAGCGTAGCTAATATGCGCTACGGACGAGGCCTCACCCCATCTTTCCACATACGTGGTGCGGCGTCTGGGCACGAATGCATGCACATGAATGAAAGCTTGGGATTGATAAGGCCATTGAATATATAGAAAGTGCGATGTTCAGTAATGCTGACTGTTGTTAGTCACAGGCCAGTGTTGCAAGTCGCGAAACTCACCCCGCATTGTTCTTATGGGAGTCCGGAGAAGCATCGCCGAGCGACGAAGACGGAAAGCCTTCGGCTCGCGCGCTCCCACGATCAGTACGCTTTCGGCTCAGACGGAGCTACTTGCAATGTAACAACCATCGATATGGCCTGAAGTCACTTCTACAGTATACCCCCAGTTCCTTTTATTACTATTTTCAGCTTGCCATTCGTGTGGCACCGAATCTGATACGTACTTTTTAAGAGATCTAATGGGTGATCCAATCCTGGGCCATTCACAAAGGTAGGCAGGCGCTAGAGGGTATATTGTATTGCGGACCACGTTGCCGGTTGGAGATCTCGCAAGCTGTTATGGACCTCGTTCCTCTTCTTACAAAGCGGCGTGGATTGTCTATGTATACATCGTAAACTTCATTGAAATACACCGCGGACACGTAAGAAGCGTTCTTTCTCGTACAATGCAACATTGCCGTGAAAAGCCCTAATCCCATTGTATCATAAATCCCATAACTCATGACTTCTCCCTGTATCTCAACAATGCGTGGACATCTATCAAATCTAACTACCTCGCCATTGACCAGGAATCGGTGGTGGAGGACCATAGTTTGGTTCTGCAGGCGCTCCAGCTTTTGGATTTCCCCATTGCCAACCTTGAGTATGGTTCACACCCTGCTGCGCTCCATAAGCTGGAGCTGGCGGAGCAGGTTGATAGGTTTGCCCATTTTGCCCATTTCCGTAATTGGGAGTAGGTGGAGGAGGAGGAGCAGGTTGATAACCTTGAAATTGAGGATTAGGAGTCGAGACTTGCGAAGGGGCATTTTGTCCAAAATAGTTCTGTCCCTGTGGAGGAGGTGGGGGTGGGAAGTATTGCTGTGGTGGTTGTGGAGACATAGGAGATGGAGTATATGACATTGGCATTGGGCCAAATCCGAATGAAGAGGGGTGTCCATGTCCATATTGAGTTTGTGGCGGTCCAGTAGGTTGAGCACTCAGGGTGGCGAAGGAGGGTGTGGGTGGTGAGACAACATGTTGGCTATGATTTAGATTCATCGAAGCGACGGTAGATACAGAAAAGGTGGACGAATGCCGACTGGGTGGGTTAGAATAGTATCCGCTGTCTTGATGTTGCAAAGGATGAGGTGGTTTTGGAGGTAGTGGATAAGTCTGTTGGTGGTGAACAGCTGGAGCTGAAGGGGCTTGTTGAGCAGGATTATATGTCTGGTAGGCAGCGTTTGGTTGGGATATAGGTGGGCCTGGCGTATACGAAATTGGAACTCCTTGACCTTGAGGAGGTATCTGCTGTTGTGGACTTAGAGGGATAGATTGTGCCCGTTGATGAGGATTGTAAGTATGGTAAGGTGCGGCGGGTTGCTGTGGAGGCGGAGTTGGTGTATGGGAGACTGGCGCCTGATTTGGGATTGGAACCTGCTGGTGCTGAACAGCAGGACCAGAAGATGCTTGAGGACGGGCATGTTGTGTTTCATTGCCGGTAGGTGGTTGTGACGGGGGTGACTCTCTATTGTAAGAGATAGAGATGCCACCAGTGATCGAGAGACCTTGCTTTACCGGCTCTTGAGGAGCAGCTGGCGGGGCAGAAATGTGAGGCGGTGGAGGCTGGTATTGCTGCTGTGGCTGTGGTGTTGAATATGTTGGATACGGTAATGTACTTTGAGGTGTTGGAGGCTGTGGCTGCAAGGGCTTCGGTTGCTGCACATCCACAAATACGTTTAGTTTAGGGCTGACTGGGGTTGCAGCCTCAAATGTCGCAGCTGACTCGACCTTTACATCTTGAGTTTTTCGAGGAGGCTCAGGTGCAAATGCTTCAGCAGGAAACGTCTCGGGAATCTCAGGCTGTTTCGGCGTCTTGTCCCCATTTTCATCTTCATCCTCGCCATCATCCTCGATGATCTCAACATGTTCACCCCGTTTTTCAAGCTCCATCTGCAAGATTTTTATCCTCAGAAAGGCGAGCTCTTCTTCCATAGACAACATCGAGTCGTTTCGGGATGGAGTGGTTCGTCCAGTCGAAGTTGAAAGTTCATAAATAGGCCTTAAGGCGAGTTAGCATGAAGAGGTACAGAGATGGATCATAGCTCAAGGTAGGTGGGTATACTGACGTTTCAGCAGTGGACACAGGTGGAGGACCGCTGGGCAAACTCGGTCTGTGTATAGGCACATGCGGAGCGGGTGGAGCTGGTGTAGGCAAGCTAGGGCGGTGTTGCGGAGGTGCTGGTACCGATTTTTTTGGGTTCGTTTGAGGAGGGGAATATAGAGGTAGCGGTGTGGGACAGGGCGATGGATAAGATGAGATTGATAGTTTCTCAGGTGCGTACCCAGAGCAGTATCCGGGATGCTCAGCAGGGACAGGTTGTGGTTCAGGTGGGTTCATCTGCTGGGCTGGCTCAGAACCTTGCTGGTGTGATGTAGAGTGATAAGTATTCACCTGGAAAGACGCTCCTGCATAGAATGTAGCTTGGTGGTGGACCGCTGGCTGCTGCGGATTCGTTTGATAAGCAGCAGGCGGAGGGACAACTTCGTACTTCTGATCTTGTGAAGGGCCTTGTGGTTGATACGGCGGAGGGCCTGGGAGATTGGCTCCTGTTGGTGTTAATGGACTGGCTGGTTGAGGGCCTTGAATAGATCCAGGAATTTGGAGTCCAGGCTGATATCCAGCTACGGGGACTTGAGTCCCCTGAGCAGCTGTCTGTGCCTGAGCATATTGTACTTTGAAGTTCTCATACTGTGCTTGTAGCTTTGCATCGGCCTTGGTCTTGTGATGTTTGCCGTGGTGATGTTCAATGATGGATCCACCAGCATCGAGCGCAACATGAGCTGTAGCGTATTCAACTCCATGGCCTACAACCTGTCCTGCCATCGCATTCGCAGCAGGTCCCGCCAGTCCCAAAGTGAGACCACTGATTGCGCCAGTGACCTGCATTCGGAACATTGGATTTAGTATTTTTTTTGTACATTCCGGAAGCGGAGTTCCAAGTCCCAGAAGTAGTCAGGCATACAACTTGAACAATCCCATGTCGCAATGCCCTAGAAGCAACGAGGAAATGGAATATGGCTCTAAGAAGATGACTTACCGCCATCGGTGCAATGACATCCCTCTTGCGAGTATTGTGAGTAGTACCCCTCGCCTTCAGCCCGGCCTCGATAATTTCTCGCTTCTTCCGGGCATTGTGTATCTTTGGTGCCGACAAACCTAAACCCACGAGCGAGATACCGCCGGTGACTGGAGCAAACAGAACTGAAGTCGCTGTCGATGTCGCTCCTCCAGACATCTGACGTGTGTAGTTCTCCCATTCTTTGTGAAGCTGTTCTGTGGACATGGAATCACACTTCGTCTGATAGTCTTTGAAATCGAAAGGCATGGCGAACGATGTCCGGCATCAGCTTGATGGCTTCCCAGATGTGGTCGAAGTCGTGATGGTGGGACCGTTAAAGGCGTGGTAGCTTTGCAAAGTTGGGAACTTGAAACTGACAACGAACTTCGGAGCGGAAGCCAGATGCTTTAAGAGCCGAGCACGAGGCTCTGGGAGCCCAGGCTTTTGGCTCCTGGGCCCATAACCTTACCGCTAGGCACTGAAAGGTGCCTCGTGCGAGCCCGATTTAGATATCGTGGCATGCGGCTTGAATATTGATGCCCCTTTTGCGGTCGGTGCAGCCAATCAAAGGAGACGCTGCATTCGGGGCTGAAAAGTAGCTGCTGGTGGCTGCAACACGGAAGCGATTTATGTAACCCTCCAACCTCCCCCCTCCCCCCTCCCCCCCCCCACGGCGGGCCCCTGGACCCGCGGCATGGGAGCGATCAATCGGTGGGGATCAGGGACCCTTGCTCTCGAGCTATCGAGGATAGAGATACATATGTACATACGTACATGCGTATATACATGTGATGCTTGCGCAATGACTTGTCGCTCGCTGTGGATGTGATGAAAGAGAAGTCGACTTGGAGCACGGGAGTTGGGGGGCTTCAGCCTTCAGCCAAGGACGAGCTAGCCTCTGTAGTGTCGATCGCCCCGAACAAGCTCTGTTGGTGAAGCTTCCTCTTCTGCACGCGCCCATCATTCTCGAGCCATCATTCTCGAGCCATCGTCCCGCACTCCAAAACATGTATCTTGTGGTCGAGATGTCCAGGTCCAGATTCCTAGGTCAAGGTCTCGAAGCGTGTCTGAGCCTTGGCGAACGCATTGCCGCCGGTAGTGGCTGAAGAGAGTACATGGGCACATCAAGATGTCATTGCTGCGGCTCAACTGGGAGACGGCCATCAGAGGTCCAGTTTAGATTGCGAATCTTGCATCCAATTTGGGCATCCTCGTAGTTTTGCTAAATTCGATTCACTTTTAAATTATATAGGAGTTCGGATGGAAATAGTGTGCAAACAAAGAACAACAGTGACGATACTTGAGAGGATGAATGCGATGCAATATGATCAGATGGAGGTGATTTGAATATCGGATGACTATCTTATTGCTTTACCCAACCAGTAAAATTGACGATTGACTGATACAAATAAATTGCATATTTGATAAACCGGACAAAAACCCGATGAGAAAGACAAAAGAAACCTAGAAACAGGGAGATGTGCGCGCTTGAGGCCGGAAGATTCAGTGCATACAACCTACTAATAAGTAAGTCGCACTGGTCTGGTTAAAAGCGAGTGCTCCTATTCTTCGGATTGAATGAGAGCCAAATCACATAGAGGTAGTGAAAGAGCCCAATTTATGTCCGATAGTAGGTGAGAGTGCCTCGGGTAGGTCTAAGGAACAATAGAGATATACTTTCCGACCAGGGCTGCCTGTATAGCTTATCATTGCCCCTGCAATCGTTCCAGAGGGCCAGGAGTCACACAGGTCCGAAGGATGCAACTGCTAGCTTCGCCAGAAATTGCAGATGATAAAATCTCGTTGGGACATTCGTGTCGTGATAGAACTGTCTATTTGGAATCGTTCCTCAACCAATAACGCCGGTTTATACCCTCCCCCAAACGCCATCGAAGCCAACGCGGTGTTCCCCTTTGCTATCCACATAGACTAAGCGTTCCAGCTCTGTTCGATGTTTCATTTCTTCGTTAGTCCTCGAAATTGGTCTTTCAACTCTTCCTTGTAATGCCGGAGGAATTTCCTCATGTTGAAATCATTCGGTTCTATAAGTCCATCAGCCTTTGCACCGCTTCCACTGTATGATAATGACATACTATCTATCTGCAATCCCGAGAAGTCTTCGGGATCGTATAGTTTCTCGCCACGACGAACTTCTTCGACCTTCCGATGGACCCTGCGGACGACTTTATTGAAGGTGCGGCTGGAGAGGAGCTGAAGCCATATTAGAGATTGTTGCACGCAATCGAGTTTACACAGGAGCGAAGGATGGTCATACTCGGGAAATAAGCCAGACCTGGAGACGTCAGTATGCAGGCTGTCGGACGCAGGGCAGTGTCTCTTGCCTCTAGCACTCGCAAGCCGACGGACCACTTCATGGTCGAACCATAGTAGTCCGGGACGTATTTTGGTGGCGCACCAAGATGCCGAGATGCTGCGACTGCAATGGTTGAGAAAAGGGTATCAATGCGACAGAGCAGAAGAAGAGAAGAGAAGAGAAGAGGGGAGGCGATATGGAGTCGAAGTCACGATAGAGTCCGCCGGCTGCGCTACTGTAAGTTTTCAGGCAATCCCTGTTCGTCCCTCCGGAGTGGGTGCCTCCTTCCCTCGTTTCCCCAAGTCTATCACCCCCAAATCTCTTTTTCTCTCCTTCGTCCCCTTCTTCCGTCTTACAACTCTACACACACTTGCATTGCTTTCGCTCTCCCTTGCAACCCCCCCCTCAAAGCTCTCCCAACTATTTTTTGCCTCATTCTGGCCACTTTTGGCTGAGTCACTGCTTCTTTCTTGCTGCACGTGCTTCTAGGCTACCTGCAGCTATCTTGCATCTGCATGTAGCCAGTAGCAGAAAGCCGCCGCTCTGGTTGCAGAGAGTTTGATATCGCATCTCGACAGAACCAGTTTGTTCCGTTCGATACAATTCAATTCGAAATTCTTGCACTCCGCTTCAGAAAAAGTCATCTGACCATCTTCCGGCGCATCGAAAAGGAAGAACACGAAATAGCCTTACCCTGGCGAGCGCCATCCTTTCTCTTTCAAAATTCTTTCTGCTCACAAAGCTCGCGCTTTAAGAGTCGCGAGCTCACCAATCTGGACCGACTCAAAGCCTTTCGGAGGCGTCACGAGTCACCCTCACCGGCGCCCAGCTCGTTGGAAGTTGAGGATTCGAAACCACGAGGAAGGTCACCTGGCTGGCTAAGCAAGATGCACCGCACTCGATCTACCTCGAAGCGTTCAGCTTCCCCTGCCGTCGTTTCCGAGGTCCTGTCTACCATGCCTCAGATTGATGGGTCCTGTTTTGGCAAGCCAGACAAAGCTGAGCAAGGAACCGAGTCCGCACTAAAGGGTCCTCCACCAATACCGTCCTTCTTACAACTTAATGACATCGGTGAGTATGCTCCTTTCACGTTTCATCATCCGCTAATTTTGCTCACAAGAACTCCATGACAAGTACGCCGAGCTCACTCGTCTTGAGAACGAACGACTTACAGCAAGCAAGAATCCAGACTCCGATGGCCAATGGGCGCGCCTTGATCCAGATCCTGTCCTTGACCGATACAACAACATTCATCCATGGGCCAACAACCGGGTCAAGTTGAACGTACCAGAGGGAGTCAACGACTACATCAATGCTTCCCCTGTCACCTTAGTGTCCACCTCTGCCAAACAAAGCACTCTCAAGACTGGCATTCAAGACAAGTACATTTGTATGCAAGGTCCCAAGCGATCAACCGTCGATCATGTCTGGCATATGGTTTGGCATGAAGTGGCTACTCCATACAACTCCTCTCCTGCTGTTATCATCATGCTCAGCCCAACCCATGCACCAATGTCTGATGATCCAACCAGAATGTTTGAGAAGTGCTACCAATACTACCCCCTTGACGAGAATTCTCCTCCTCTGGTTATCAACGAAAAGTTTGAGCTGGGAGACGATTTCAAGGCCGAGGTCAAGTTCGTTTCCAGAGAGCCAGGTATCGAGGGAACTGCTATCGAGGTTCGCAAGTTGATAATGACTGTCGAGGGTGAAGATGAGGAGAAGCCTATCTGGCACTACTTGTACCCCAACTGGCCCGACTTTGGCGCACTTGAGGAGGAGAATGTTGCTAGCATCTTAGCGTTGATGGAGATCTCTCGCAAGCAGAACGGCAAAGGCGAAAATCCTCGTGTCGTTCACTGCAGTGCTGGTGTTGGACGTACTGGTACATTCGTTGCTTTGGAGTTCTTGATCGGTGAGTTGCAAGGCGGTGCTTGGGAGGGCTGGGATGAGAGTGAGCATGCCGGTACGGACCCGATCTACGACACTGTCAACCAACTGCGCATGCAGCGTAAGACCATGGTTCAAGCCTACGAGCAGTACGCATTCCTTTACGAGGTCTGCAGAAAGGTCTGGGAAGAGAAGTACGGTACTGCTTGCGTTGGAGGTGAGCATGGCCATGTTGTCCCGCCCGATGAGCGAGGCAAGACCAACGTCTGCGGTACCGGACCTGATTAGGCGGCGCGGGAAGACTTTGCATGATGACTTGATGGATTTGACGACCAGGCATGGAGTTATGGCGAATGTTTTCGGAATGATTGTTTCCCTTCTCTTCCTTGTATTAGATCCTTCCGCCCTGGTAGCCGGTGGCTCGTTCTCCGTCCGTTGGTGGTTCGCGTGCATAGATAGATTTCCTCAGCAATGAATCACAAGAGCGGAATGCAGAATGAATGGATGGATGAATGCAGATCTTAGAAACCAGCACTTTCCAAGTAACAACAACCAGTGCTTTTGCCTGTGTTCCGCGCTCCTGTGATACTGTGATCAATTCGCGCAACTGCAGCCATGAAATGCTCCCTCCTATCAGCCCCCCAAGTCTCATCCACCTCCTTTTGCGCTATGGCTGCCGCCGAATCTGCCGATGGAAACAGGGGAAGATGACTATCGTCTGTGGAGTCACACTCCGTTCCACTCACGCAATGGCACCTCTCACTGCTCTTGTGCGACCCCGCTTAGAAGGCTGCGGGGTCCTGATCCGATTCCTCGGTTTTACGAGTTAGAGCTTTAGAGCTTCAACTATCAATCAACACCGATCTAATAACGCCTAAGCCAAACCCTCCCAATTCCCTAGGCAAATCGCCTATTGATAGGCGACGTCGGCTACCTTGAGGGGCAGTGGCCGATCAAGGGGTGAAGATCGGGTAAGCTTCAGTATGCAGACGTCGGGAGCTGTGCTGAGAAGGGGATGCTGCGTGCTTCGTAATGCGAGGTGACTGAGATGCTCAAGACGATGTGCAATGGCATTCCCCTGCAGCGAATCAGCGGCGCTGTAAGCATTCGGTGGGCTACGATGTCACTGACATCCTTTAGCATGCAAAGCAAAAACGGCGTGCTGTTATTGCTTTTCCCCTGTACCGCCTTCCGAGAGGTGCATCCTGCAGCACTCCCGATGCGAGGTGGGAAACCTTGCAGAATCTCGGCGCTGGTTTGTGGCTTTCTTTAGTTCTCAAGAAGCTTGGTGCAGGATGATTGGCACCAAGATAGTAGTAGTGCTCGTCAGCCTTGTGCGACCCCTCCTTGAAATGAATAGTTAGGGCTAGGATGGGAAAGTATAAATTTCTAGGTATTTCCTCTCTATTGCGTAGCGTCTTCTCTTCTCTCCACACGTTATCCTCTTGCGAATTACTTTTTGCAATTTCAAAATCGAGCTTCTCCTGTTATTGAGTATACAAGTAGGCAGCTATGTCTTCCAAACCAGAATTCGTTATCGTCCCGGGCGCCTGGCATGGCCCCGAATCGTTCAAACCTACCTGCGACTTCCTTGAGAAAGCAGGCTATACCTGGCACGGCGTCACTCTCCCATCTGTTGGGGCTTCACCACAAGTCCAATCCTTTGCTCCAGACGCAGACGCTACACGGGCTGTTCTAGATAAGGTGTTGTCTTCTGGGAAAGACGTCATCTTGGTCTATCATTCCTACGCAGGCATTGCGGGATCTGAGGCTGTGGCAGATTACGTGAAGAGCCTTGAGAGCGGACAGAAGCACGGGTATGGCAAGATCAAGAGGCTAGTATACTGCTGTGCCTTTGCATTGCCAGAGGGCGCGAGTCTCCTGGCCGCGTTGCAATTCCAGCCTTTGCCGTGGTTCATCCTTGATGTATTTCTCCTACCCGTCTTCCTATCTCAAGAAATTCAAGTATATGTAGGAGATGTTGACTCCAATAACAGGAAGAAGACATCGTCAAACCCAACAACCCCAAAGAAATCTTCTACAATGACATCGAACCCTCAGTCGCAGCTCCATATATCTCCGCTCTGAAGACGCATTCTTATCCCACATTTGCATCTGAACTCACCGTCGCACCCTGGAAAGTAATTCCATCTACCTATATCCTCTGCGAAAAAGACAATGCGATTCCGCCTAGTGTGCAAGAGGGAATGGTTGCTGCAGCGAAGGAGATCGCGCCTTCAGCTTTCGATGTGGTGGAGAGATGTGATGCCGGCCACAGTCCATTCATAAGCCAGCCGGAATTTTTGGCTGAGAAATTGATCAAGGCTGCGCAGTAGATGAGGCGGGAGAAGCAAACATAAGAGAGCAGTGGAGGCGTCTGTGAGGCCGTGATAGGAAGTGATATTAGTGCATTCGCGGCATGAGAATAATCAATGACAATGGCAATATCGTGAAAAAGCAAAGTCTCGTGTAACGCGATCTCGATTCTGTTTGGAGAGAAAGGCCGAAGAAAGAGAAGGCTGAAATATAAAGTCATTAATCCTTCGTGATATGTTACATTGACATGCGACCCGAACGCCTCGAAACAAGATCTCCCGCCTCCGGCACGGCAAACGTTCCGTGCTCCATGACATTTGTCCCAATCCCGTTCCCACCTCATGTTTAGTCGTTCCTTCATTATGCGGTCCCATGAATGTAATCCCTGTTTTCGATCGTCACACTCTTCGTCATGTGATTCACTTTATATACTCCGACGAGGCGGGAAGCAAGCTCGAACATGTTGTTTCGAAGAGAGATGACTATGAATTGTGCGTTCTTCGTTCGCTCTTTGATATAACTTGCAACAATCGAGACCTATTCATATTAGTTCAGGGTCTTAAATCAGGCGTCAAGAAAGGACTTACATTTCTAAAATCCAGTGCAGCATCAATCTCATCCATAACGTACAGCGGTGTTGGCTTATAATGGTGAAGAGCAAAAACCAATGCCAAGCTACTTAACGTCTTCTCACCACCAGACAAGTTGGAAATGTTTTTCCATGACTTCTTCGGTGGCATAACGCTGAAGAGAATTCCTTCCGAGAATGGATCTAGAGAATCGACAAGCTCAAGCTCGGCGTTTCCTCCCATGGTGATCATTTGATACATCTCCTTCAGACGAAGGGAAATAGCGCTGAACCCTTCCATGAAACCTTCTAGACGGAGCCGACGTAGGTCATCACATCTCTTCTTTGCTGTATCACGCTGAGACACAGCACTTTGAAGATCCGCATTTCTCGCAGCATGCTCTTCAACTCGCCGACGGTACTCAGCCAAGACACCCAGCTCAACATTGACATTCTGAGTCTTCTCCTCAAGAGCTGCGATCTCACTCTTGAGGGTATCTTTGCTCATATCTGCCAGCTCATCCTTGGTGTATGTCGGGAGATCCTGGGCCTCGATCTCTTCACCGAGATCACTGATGTTCTGGAGAGCAAGCTTGCCCAGCTTTTCATGCCAGTACTTCAATCGCTTCTGATTCTCAATCAAGACTTTCTGGTTTTCCTCAAGCTTGTTGCGCATCTCGATCTCGATCGCACGGATCTCGTTGAGGGCTGCAGTCTTCTCATCAAGTTCTCCCTTGAAAGCACTCAAGTCTACTTTCTTCGCTTTCAAAGCTTCTTGAGCTTCGTCAACCTTGGCTTGGTAGCCCTCGGCATTGGCGCCTTGATTTTTGATATCCTCTTCTAGTGACTCAAGATCAGAGACTGCCGCCTGCAATTCTTTCGTAGCCTTAGCATGATCCTTCTCTTGCTTTGTCTTCTGTTTCTCGGCCTTGGCTCTTGTCACCTCCGCTGTCGAGATCGACTCGTTGAGGTTCGCAATTTCCTCCTTCAAAGCATCGACCTTGGACTTTTGCGCACGAAGCTTCTCACCACCGACTTCCATGATCTTGTCCTGCAGCGCTTTGATCTCTTGCTCAACGCTGGCGGTTTCGCCATGCAGCTTATCGATCTCCTTGCTGAGCTTTGCAATCTCCTTTTCAAGCGAGGCCACACGATTATCATCAGTTTTTGATGGTTGATGCTCCTTGCTAAGCTCCTTGATGCGACGTTGGGCATCTGTCAGATTTCGAGCGGAACTTTCAACTTCGAGGCCAATTTTCTGCATTTTTGTGTCCAGACGAGGTATTTGGTCTTTCAAATCCCGAAGAGAGAACTCCAGCTCTCTTTGGCGTTCCTGGAACTTCTGGAAGTCTTGTTCTAACGCATCTCGGTCCACTTCAAGTTTCGCGACTTGTTCCTTAGAAGTGTCTGCAACAAGCTTTGAAGACATCAACCCTTTCTTGACAGTGTTTCCACCTCCAGACATTGTACCAGACTTGTCGATAAGCTGGCCATCGAGGGTCACGACCCTCCACCGCTTCGCGCCATAGGCGATTCGATTTGCTTGTGCCAAATCTTTAGCTACCAAAGTGTTTTGAAGGGAGTGATAGAAAGCGGGCCTGAACCTCTCGTCCTTGGCCTTGATCAGATCAAATAAGCGAGGTACGTTCTCAGGAGTCTCAATAGGAGAGAGGTCTTTATTCCCAAGCTTATCGAGACACATGAAGTTCCCTCTACCAAGGTTAGTCTTTCGCAGATACTCGATGCACTGCTGTCCACCTTCTACAGTGTCGGTGACGAAATTGTCTAATGCTCCGCAAGCAGTGGAGATTGCTACGTCGTACTTTTGGTCGATTGTTCCCAGATTTCCGAGGCGACCATGGAATCCATCTATGCGGCCAGATTCTTTCAGACGCATGAGTCCTGTCAAGACGTTACCCTGAGTTTGGGTGTTTGCGAGACTTGCACGTGCTTCATCGGCCTTTTGACGAGCTCCAGAAAGTCGAGACCGAAGCTCAGGTTCCTTCTTAGATAATGAGTTGAGCTCTGCCTCCACCTTGGCGGCCTCCTTCTCCAATTTTACTCTCTCTGCCTTGCACTCCTCAAGCTCGGCGAGTTTAGCCTCTCGCCCTTCTTGAATGCTGACTAGTTTTGCTTCTGTCTCTTCGAGCGCTATTGCTCCAGCATTCGCCTTCTCATGCAAGATCGCGAGCTCACTCTCCGCAACAGCTATAGCCGATTGCTTCTGGTTAATCTTCTCATTCCAAGGCTCAAGGGATTTCTGCTTTGCAGCAATCTGGTCAGAGAATGCTTGAGTTTTTCCTTTGAGATTCTCCCGGATAGAGACCAGCTCCTTCTCCTCAGCCTTCATCCGTTTCTCCATGGCAGCAATCTCTTCGGCCGATTTTTCAATTTCAGCGCTGCATTCCTCTATTGTGGATTGGGCCTCGGTTGCAGCCGCCTCAGAACTGCTAATCGTCTTCTCCAACTTTTTCTGTTTGCCTGTGAGAAATTTCCTCTTCTCTTCAAACTTTACATGCTCCTGGTCGAACTTGGCCATTTCTTTAAGAATCGACTGAGTATCTTTCTCGAGGGCTTCATACTCCTTCTGGCCCTTTTTGTACTGCTTTTCGAGTTGCTTAATGCCGTCTTCGTTACCTTGGTGTTTTTCAAGCTCTGCATCAAGCTGGGCCTGCATCTGACCAATCGCCTCTTCGGTAACAGTAAGATTGTCGCCGCACTCGTCAATGTAGAGCTGATATAGGGCTGTTTGCTTTATAGTTAACTCATTTTCGTCCTTGATGTATGCCAACGCCTTGTTCTTTTTGTCTTCTAGTCCAGTTTTCTCCTTTTCGACATGCTGCACACGACCGCTCTTCTCAACACAGACTTCATTAAGTGTCTCAACCTCAGCTGCAGACTCTTCGATTGGAGTCTTATATTTTGAAGTGCCAATAATATCCTCCAGATATTCTAGGAGGCCATCATCATGCTCATTGGCAGCTTTTGGTTTCATCTGAGCGATAGACTCGACCTCACCTTGAAGAATCAAGAATCGCTTATGGTCGAGATCGACACCACGGTCTCGAAGGAGCGTAGTGACGACCGTGAAGTTCGACTCTCTTCCATTTAGGTAGTACTTGCTAGAATTGTTCTTAAAAGCTCGTCGGGAGATCACAAGATCAGAGTTGGGAATAACTGCAGGAGGTCCGTTTGGCTACTCAGTTGTTAGTCACTTTATTTAGATAGAATATAGCTGTGAACATTACCTGATCCATAACTTCTTGGAAGTGCACCGCTACTTCGCAGTGATCCAAATCTGGATGCGTTGCAGAGTTGTGAATCAATGCAGATATCTTCCCTTGTCTCATCTTGCTAGCCCTGAATCCAAAGACAAAAAGAAGAGAATCGATAACATTCGATTTTCCAGAGCCATTGGGTCCAACCACTGAAGAGAAGGATGCATGGAATGGACCGACTTCCTGACGTCCAGCATAACTCTTGAAGTTGGTAAGAATCAAGTATGTGATGACAATCCGAGGTTTTGGACCAGTATCCTCGACTACGGGTGCTACCATTGACCTTGACTTCAACACTATATCCATAGGCTTCTCCAGAATGGTGTCCATAGCATTGATCGGTTTGACAACAGAGCTTTGGCTCCCAGAGGTGCTTGGTCGATCATTGATCGTCAAGGTGATGTCTGCAAGGGGAGTTCCATGTAGCTCAGAAGGGTCCGGCGAAATTGAGGCCTGAGGGGTAGGCAGCGGAGGAGGGAGTTCGGGTGTCGCAGAAGCACGAGATGCTCGGACGGGCGCACTCTTCCTCTTCCTTGGCGATGCTTTCTTGGTGGGCGACTCTGGTTCTGGTTGAATGGTCTGTTCTGGGTCAAACATCTCAGAAGGCTCGATATTCTCCTTGGCTGTACTTTTTCTCACCCGGCCTCCAGTTCGCGGAGTAGCTGCAACGGAGTTCGTAGTCTTCCGCCTTGATACAGGTGCTTTCCGTGGACTTTTTTTAGGCGCTGGTGTGAAGTCCTCGCCGCTGTCCTCTTCGGCCTTGGTTTGTATTTGTTCCTCCTCTTCATCAGAATCCACAACTACTTTCCTTCGAGCAGCAGCCCTCCTTGAGGGTCTAACAGGCGATTCAGACATTTTAGAAGTGAAGCTTATAAGTACCGTATGTTATAGTCCGATGCCGATCGCGTGCGGAGCGCGTTGGATTAACGGCGCTGAAGAGCTTGCGCTACTCTATCGTATGGTTTTCGGAGCAACAGCAAAATTAAATTCAGCTGACGCGTCGAGCAATTGTCGAAATAATTTGTCGTCGATTGTCGTCGATTATCGTTGGAGTTGAGGAAGGGTTGTCGATGTAAACAATACGAGTGTAAACACGGAAACTGCGCTAAGATAGCGAGCGATAAGGGGATTGATCGCGAAATCAAAGCTCCAACTTCAACTCCATGTCCATACCCAACCAACAGAACATCCAATTTCAAATCGCAACGATGGGCAACATATTCAACTACCATAACTTTGAGGAGGTGTTCGAGTTCGACCCAGAATGCGCATATGACGATGACACAATTGCGGCGATCGAGGAGAATCGCAAAGCTCTAGAAGGCCTGTTCATCGAACGAGTAATGAAAGCACTGGGAATTAAGAGACGTAAGTTCCCCTTCTAGCACCTATTCTGATGTTCTCTGATTTCTGATTGTTGTAGCTGCGAAATATTATCCTCCCAAGTCAAACGGCGATCTCAGAAACCTGCATAAGACCATCGTTGAAAGCGGTGGCATTGCAGACACTCAAAAAATATCTGTGCTTTACTACCTCCTCCTCGAGTTCGATTACCCTACAGGGCATAGAGCATACTCAACTGAGCTGGAGCACCGTGCATTCTTGCCTGCCAAATACCAAATATACATGAAAGGTCTATGGCATCTGGATCGACGAGAGTTTGAGGTTTGTCAATTCCCTCCATGAGTTGACACTTAAATAACAATCTTTAGCTGGCACTTCAATACCTGACGCATCCATCGTTGATCCCAACATTCGCAGACGAGATACTTGAAGTCCTCGTCCGCCAATGCAGCAGGGATCTGTCACTAGCTCTAGCCTATTACCAAACCATCCAGCCAGCACTCACCAGTCGTCAAGCCATAGAGTGCCTATTCTCAGCAATCGGACGGACCAGCGTTACCGAAGCATTCTACTTCTGCAGAGGCCAACCAGAATACGCGCAACGACACATGTTCGAGATGCTGGTTGCCTTGGTTCTAAATAACTCTTCACCTGACACGATTGCCGAACGAAGCGTTGAGCTCGTTAACTTGCCATTCACGCAGGAAGAAGAAGGGTGGTTTGAAGATTATCTTCTAAGAGGCGATGGGAGAGCACTGAAGAAGGGTAGAGATACGCTCATGATGCGGAAGATTGGTACTGGCAATTTCGTAGAGTCGTTATCGTTGAAGGGTACACACAATCGTAACATTGGCGGCCTTGATTGGACCACGCTCTCCAACGCTGTTGAAGATGGTCTAGGCCCTCGACTGGAAGTTTGAAGGATCCGGTCTTGACACTGATTCGCGGCATTTCATGGAATGTCTATTTGGGACGTCGATCGCTTAGAGGATTCGTGGGTCACGGCATAGCGACAGGCGCTTGGGATGGACGACCACTTGATATCTAGCCAAAAAAGGTTCACGCTTTGTTTTCATCTCATGTAACGGAAAGTCCAAAAGTCGACAGATATGTAAAACGTATCCTTCCTGAACCTTGGGCGAAGAGTTGATTTGTATGTCCGTCACATTCTTCGCACCAAAGAACTGCCTCGTGGCTCCCCTTCCTACTTTCCAGCTAGTCTCCTCTATGAGCACGCGCTCCAAACCTGATTCTCAAGGCCTCAGGTCGGAGCATCAGATAAGTCAAGCGAAAGCTAGCGCCATTTAATCTATCCATCCCATCCCTCATGCCGCGACCGTAACCCGTAACTGGGATATCAAGATGTAAAGTCTATTAGGCTGCAAATATAACTCCGGCGGCGAATGAATCAAACTCAAAAAGCACTCCACCACCAAATACACCCTGGCAAGACTATAGCCCATCGCGGCAGCAAATATGAGTACGAAAAGCAATAGCCACATAAAAAACGAGCAAGGCTATAAAAAGCCTAGCAACAATGACTCGAAAGCGCGAATGACACGACTTGACCCATCGGACTTAGCCCATCGAAATCGAAGTCGTGAGAAATCATAGACAAAAGACCAATCGGCACGAATCCGCAACATCACTATCGGGATAGAGATTCTCCAGGGGGTTCGTTCAGTGTGACTCGGAAACGATAAGTTCTAAGCAAAAACATATAGACCCTCGTAGATGAAGCTAACAACATAATATAACGCACATTTAAGCAAAGGCCTATACAATGCGCTGAGGCCTTCTTATACGACTTTCCACAGAGCTCCATAATATGCTGCCAGCCACTGCATCAGTTGCGGGGTCTTGGAGGGTGTGGATGTGAATTGCCGTCGCCGGATATCAATATTAAGAGAGCTCAGTCAGCTTTGTTGTATGAGTCGCTATGGAAACAGAGCCCTATGGCCACCCATTTGAGCTTTCTCGGCTTCTGCCTGAAATTCGGATTTTGCTCTGGAACATTCAGATAGATCGCAGTCCAGAGACATAATAAGATTGTGATAAAACAGGTGGATAACATGCCACGTCTAGTGAGTGGCAGGCACTGGATGCCATGAGATAGTATATTCGAAGCTGCTGTTGCCAAAAATGTTGAACATTACGACTGTTGCGTAGAGACATACAACTACCATTTACATGAGTTCTAGGCACGTCCTTGGATTGAACGTACTCCTCGAGGTTCACGTGAAGGCTAAGTCCAGCGGGGTTGTAACTCGTGTGTAGTGCCTCAGCTACCACTCTGTAAGAAGTAGAGGTAAAGCCAGTAATCCAATGCCAGTTGCACTTCCATTATCTTGTACTAGTGTACGCACCGTGAGGATGAGTAGCTGTCACGACCAGGAAACGAAGTCTTTTCTGACCCCCACAATAATGCACAACACTGGATACATTAAGTTTTGCACGACATGACGCGGGCGACGCTTTGGGTTTGAGAGAGAAAAATACAGTGTTTTCATCGATGAGACGGTCGAATATCATGACCAAATGGAAATCAGGTCACCGCCAGTGTTGGCAAGACAGCCTTGAATACGTCAATTAGGAACTACTCACGACGGCGAGGGTAAGCATAGAGGAAGATTGAACCGTGATAGAAATGCAGCATGCATCCTAATATACATTGCATTATCTATAAAGACTTTTTTTCTGGATCGTACTCGTACAATACTTGAACTATTGGATGGTGGACGATTCAGATGGGATTGTGCGTTTCAGATCAACAAAACGTCGAGAAGCTAGTCGATTAATAACACGCCTTTGCAATCTCAACCAATTCTGGGAATACCTGAACAGATATCGTTAGCAATGGAGCCCAACTATAGAGTTCAGGATATTGATAGAGGAGGAGCTTACCGGACTTCCAAACCCAGTGGTTGGATCCCAGCCCTTCGTAACTGGGAAGCCCGCAGTTCCACAGCTTGAAGTATTTCCGCTGGTAATGTCGGTGAAACCTTTATACCCTTTGGAATATAGCCATGGATTTAAGAATCCAAGAGTTGGCTTGCCTGAAGCAAGTAGGGCATCATTGATAAGAGTGATGACACTGGAGGCTAGAGGGCAGGATGCTGATGTGCCAGAAATAGATGAGAACGTGCCATTCCATACGAAGGCGAAATACAAGCCCTGAGCTGAAATATCGGGATAACCTCGGCCGTCTGGTTGATTGGCGTCAGTAATCGCAGGTACTCATGATTTTGATGAACTTACTCTCGTTGTATAACCCATTATAGAGTCCATTCAGATTCTTCACATACTTGTCCACAACGCCATCCTGATACGCTGGTCTTGGGAAATAATTGCTGAAACCACTCCCACTGGTATAGAATCCATGGTTCCTTCCGTCGGGGCCAATACCATCGGGACGCCAAGCAACGACTTCTGGTTCGAACTGCTCAAGGGCACCCACTGCCGTCACATATGGGCATCCGGCAGGGAATGCTGGCAAGAACACAGTTTCATTTGTGGCACTTGATAGGCAATCATCTGCAGTTTCTCCGCCGAGTCCACTATCGCCGCTGCTCACCAGAAGGCTGATTCCACGAGCTCCCAGTTGAGCGAATGATTTGCAAACTCGATCAGCGTAAGATTTGGGAACAGTCTGTTCATCATCGCCATATGAGCTGCTGATGACCTGAGGTAGATGCTTAAGACCGGTGACGTAGTTGACCCACGTGAGGTAAGGCTCGTTGGTATCCGTGGGAGTGTTGCTATCAGGAACAAAAGGAGGGCTACCTCCAGTAGAGAAGGATGTTACGGGAATAGGGTATGCCATGCCCAAAATTGTCTGGGCATCGAGATTAGCTTCTTCGCCGATAGCAGCGGCAAGTTGTGCAGCTGTCAGATTCTCATATGAGGCAGCTGGGCCATCAGCGATTTCGATGGACTCGAATGTGAAAGCAGTTTTTGCAGCTTCAGGTCGATATTTCTCCAAAAACAAGTTAATGTCTGGGCGAATGGGAGTCTCGTTGAGGTAATTGTTGAAGGCAACCTTGCTGAGACCAGGTACTTGGGGCTCATAATTGATAGTGCCATAAAGAGTCCTGAAGCACTCAATGGTGACTGGGAAGAATTGACAGACCTTCGAAATGGTCGCATTGGAAGGTGGCGTATATCCTGGCGGATACCAAGGATTGGCAAACTGCTTATAGTCGTTGTTTTGTGGCGTGGAACGCATAAATGATGTAGTCGGCTGAATTGTGTCAATCAATTCGTGTAGATGAGCCGGAAGTGACCACTGAGAGGTGCGGACAACTCTTGCACCATCTTCGTGTTCGAAGACCGAATACTCGGTATCCAGCAGGCGCTCTGCTGATTCCACATCGATATAAACATGAATCCAATCTTTGGCGGGGCTGTAGTTGGCGAGCGTGACACCATTGTCAAACAGCCATTCGTGCACGAGGTCCAGAGTCTCGTCTGCTGGCTTGACAAGCTCGTTCACATCTTCATCACTGAGATGCTGGCCATACCGCTCGTGATCGGGGTTCGACACTAGAGAGGAAAGGACTTAAGACGTGTTTCGCGAGTGGGGGAGGCGAGCATCATACCTTCGTACAAATGACGTTCCAATTCCTCGAAATTGTCTTGCTTCACTCCAATCTGCATGTGGAGCATATGGTCTCGGGGCGCTCGATCAATTGGAGTCCATTTCCCGGGTACAGGATGAACTTCCTTGACGGAGTACGCTGTGCGAGAACGGATGGGCGTGCCCAACGCAGCTTGAGCACCAAGGGCTACGGACAGAAGAATTGAGAGGTCCAACATGCTGAAGGAGACGTCGACGAGGCAGAGACTTGGAATCCCAGGACTGACACGCTCACGCTCTGGACGAGGGGTCCCTCGAAGCTTTATGGAGATACATGTGCGCTAACAACTTCCCCGCCGAGCTTGAAATTGGCTCATGGCGAGCAGGGCCTGCCCAGGCGGGTATGCGAGATGGTTGGGACTTGGGAGTTGGGAGTTGGGAGTTGGGAGCTCCAATGCAAGCATGGATCGACGGACAGTCGCATCGTGCCTGCCTTAGTGGGACTTTCCGAGCTTTCCTCCTTTCCTCTCAAAACACCTTGTTTGGGTACGTCGTCCGATCTTGCCTGCAGCGGTCCATCATGAGATGATTGCCTCCGTACAGTAATTGGTACCCATGAGCTCATAACAAACTTTAGGCGGCCTGCCATACGGACCTTCCCGAAGGAGCATAAGTTTGATGAGGAAGGAAGGGTCTTGGCCCGAAATCTCCAATGAAACCCGGCGGCGGGAGCGCTGCTCCATCACGTAAGGCTGCACGGCCCCGCAAAAACAACAGCCAAACCAGGTCTCGTCGAGAGGGCACCCGATAAGATAAGAATCTTGGAACCTTACCTGGACTTCAGGAGGAAGGGCCGAACTGAGCCGATCCGCGTCGACTTTCACTTGCCTAATTGACCCAAGCGGGAAAAAGATGTCGATGAGAGCATTCGGATTACTTATGAAGCCATCCGCAAGCCTCTTCGAGATATTTACCTCTTATAACAATGGCTTTTTAATGTCTCTTTTGGAGGTCGTGCATTCATGATGGTATCAATGTTCAAACAAGAAAGGGGGATTTTAAAGAGATCAATGTTCGAGCTAGATATACTAACTCGATTCGCCATTTCTTTTCTCACCGTCTAACATCATCACATCACCAAAGGGACGGAGGCATACTTTCGCACACATTATATTTCATTTCATAGCTTCCGAATCAGAGGAAAAGTGAATGGTATCATGAAAACCATACCCCGGCCCTTCGAGCCATGGAACCATTCTCGACCTCCAAACTCCCGCTAAACCAGAAAATCCTAAACACGCAAACAAAAATCATTCCACTTCGCCACACTCATATCTCATTCGTAGCAAACAGAGACGCCAGCGTTTTTTTGCTCGTTACCTTCCCCCATTCTGCTCCATTATGCTCGATATGATGGTGGTGGCGACTGACTCAATGATCTTACACTCGGGCTATGTGTTGGAGCGGCAAACCGCACTCTCGGACTATCTTCCGGTCTTCTGTCTGACCTTCCTCTTGATGACTCTGCAACTTGTCGTGGCTGTTGTGGGCGGGAGCTAGAACCCGCTCCTTGAGACTGCTGCCACTCTGCAGGCCATCCCGTAGGAGGATAATTTTGATTCTGCGGTGGTCTCTGCTGTGAAGGTTGATCATCCGTCCATCCATACTTGATATCTTGGGGGTATGATTGAGCTGGCGGTTGAGGCTGTGGTTGTGCCTGGGGTGCAGGACGTTGGGCTGCAGCCAGAGGAGGAGTAGCGACAGCCGCATTATATGGAGGGGGCCGTTGCTGAACGAGCTGCGGGTTTGAGTAATTTGTCGGCTTCAAGATAGGCTTCGGTCTTGGGCTAGGACTCTCACGCCTGTATTTGCCATCATGAGAGTGAGGCCTGTCCTGACGATCATATCGATCGTAGGAATGTCTTCTGCGAGAGTGCGATCGACGACGGCGATGGTCAGATCTCGAGTTGCGACCATCATCTGGCGGAAAGAGATGGTACTGTTCTTCTTCGAGAGCTGCGGCTTCATCGTCGAGTCGTTGTTTGTCGCGTTTATTCTGCTGATGTTTGTGGATAATGTAGCCCGCCGCTACGAGCTCGAGGCCTCCTAAGAGAACCATGCTGATAGTACAAAGTTCTTCGAGTTGATGCTATGAAGTCGACGATAAATTTCTGCAATGTTCGTGAATAGGCAGAAGTTACAGTTGTTCAGAAGATGGTGGGAAATATCGTGGAGGGGTTTCGAGGCTGAGCCCCTCAGCTGAGGCAAATAAACCCGGAGTCACCGACCACGTGCCAGAAGCGGCTATAATGGGCTCATCTCAGCCAATCATATGGCATTCTGAATGGCTGACGGAATACTAAGTTTCGGGAGCGGTTATTCCTGATGATCAGCAGCCTCTCGACGCATGGTCTGATCTCCTGAGTCGAAAAAGTGCTTCAATGACGTCGAAGTTGTCAAAACTCCGATAGATTCCCGAGAAAGGTCTAGCGCCTTGAAACCTGAGGCTGCAACATCACGTGAAGTTGTGCAAGTCCAAAGCTTAAACTCATCACTATTAGTCTCTGTCCTTCTGTGTTATTACAGGGTCGTGACATCTTACGCTGGAGGACACACATGGCAATACTTCACGCTGGATTTCATGGGCGAGGATGATGGTCAAAGCATCTGACGGCGGCTTAACGCTCTCTCCTGAGCGTTTTTGAACAGTACGATCCTCTTCATGATGCTCCAACTTCAGCGGCCAAAGATCAAGCCGAGCTTCCTCTGCAAGGAAGGTAGAAGCCGCCTCTTTATAGCCATCAAATGGAAAAGCAGTAAGTGCGCCTTCAAACTTCACGATGTATTTCTGCCTTGATAGTCATCAGGTGATTCAATCGACTGATGAAGTCGTGTCGCCAAGCTAGGTATTATGTCATGAAAGGCTTTACATCTACGTAGCCTATTGCTATCGCTTTGCATTACCTCGTCTTCCTCTTGAAGCCCTTGCAAGTGGGGGGGGTCTATCAAGATAAAATGAGGAAGTCCAATTGCTATTAGGTTTCTACAAACTCCAGTATCCTTGAAAGACTCGTCCACCAGCCTAGCGGAGTCTAAATATCTTATGAACGGAATAGACCGTGGAAATCAAGGAACCAAGCGTAGACATAGGTGAAGAGGAGGAGGAATAATTATCGCCATGGAAGGCATGTTTTCAATTATGGCACTGTTCTACGGTGTGAAATTGGTAGATCGTGATGAAATCCACAATGGTGGTACAGTCATGATGTATGCTTATTTTTCTCATACTGAAAGATTAATATCAACTTGCATAGTGTTCTCCTCTCTGTTATTTTGGGAAGCTCGGCTATGGATATGATAGCTCCGTCAATCCTCAGTTTCCTTTAGGCAAGAGGATCAGCAGAGCAAGTGTTAAAGCTTCTACGACCAACCACTCCCAAAATTGGGGCTCGTTCAGCAAGTATGTCTTTACTGTCTATACACGAACGTAGCTAACAAAAATGTCCAAGGACCCTACCCTGCTCAATGACCCAATTTCTGAAAATGTGCTCAACGGTCTCCGTGGTTCAGACATGGCACTACTCACAGAAAGAAAAGGCGAGCATTGGCGATTGATGCATGCAAACAGGCGAATGCCTATAGTCTCATTCAAAGATTTCCTCGTGGCTACAATACCAATGTGCGGGAGCATGCCAGTTTTCTCAGCGGCAGACAAAAGCAGAGAATTGCAAGCGCACGAAGCGTTATATCCAATCCAAAGATACTATTGCTCGATGAAGCAACATCAGCTCTCGATTCCGAGTCTGGGAAAGCTGTCGAGGCTGCGCTTGAGAAAGCGTCGCATGGCAGAACTACCCTCATGATCGCGCATAAATTATCGAATTCTGGTTGTACATAAGGGACGCATTATTGAGGAAGGCACCCATGCGTCTTTGTTGGCTTTGAATGACGCCTACCGTCGACTTCTCCACGCGCAGAGTTTCGGTACCCCTTTGAGGAAACGGAACATACACCATTATTTTTACACGAGACCTCTCATGAGCTGACTGAGAAGACAACCACCAATGAGGAAGTGCAAATGAAAATCCCCATCAAAGTCGTTCCGAACCTCGAGTCAAAGTCTGTTACCGTCGAACATCACTACTTGAATGCATCTTCAAGATTCTGTGGCACATACCGAAGGTCCTCCCAGCCTTCTTTGGTGGCACGACTGGTGCATTCGTCGCGGGTGCAACAATACCTCTGCAAGCCTACTTTTTCTCTAAGCTCGTGACAGCTTTCCAGCTATCGGGATCAGCAAAGATCAGCCGTAGTGACTTCTAGGCTAGCATGTTCTTCACTCTCACGCTGACTAAATTAATATCGTACGCCGTCCTTTAGTGGTTATTCTCCATTGCAGGCTCGCATTTATCACTGAAGTGCCGCACGGAATATCTGCGCAGTTTTCTGAATCAAGATCTAGGTTTCTTCGAAGCTACAGGCCATGATTCAGGTGCACTTGCAGCGCTTCTCTCTACCGATGGAAGCGATTTCCAAATTTTGTTCAGCATGAGTCTCGCCCTCATCATGGTGTTCGCTGTGGACATTACTGCGTGTGGACTTATGGCTATTGGCATGGCTGGAGGCTAGGTTTGGTGGGCTTCTTCGGATGTTATCCCTTTCTGATAGGAGCTGGGTACTTCCGACTGAGAATGGAAACAACAGCTCAAGATCAATGTGCCGCGGGCTTTCTCGAGAGTGCTCGATTTGGTATAGAAGCTATCGAGACTATAAAGACTGTCTCTTCGTTGAACATGGGGTCAAATGTTATTGAGAGGTACGGAGATCGCCTCCGTAATGCTGTCGAAGCGTCGTCGAAGCGAATGGTTGCTTCGATGACGTTGTATGCATTGTCGGACAGCCTGGATTTATTACATACATGATATCCGAGCTAATCATAATGGCTTTACTTGTTAACATCACAAAGCTGTCGTGTTAGTCTTCTGGTATGGTGGTAGAATTGTCTCCTTCGATGAGCTCTCCACAGGAAATTTCTTCGCTATCTACAGCGCTATCATCTTTGGTGGCCAAGGAGCCGGTTACATCTTTGGACACAGTACGAGTAAGTTTGATTCCAGTATGGTTGATGGCACAAGTCCTCTAATCTTTGGTAGGTATTACAAAAGCACACGCTGCGGCAAACAGGATGCTTTACATGCAAGACAGAAAAGCAGCCATTAACGATTCCACTGGTGTGGATCCACATAAAGTGACACGACCCGAAATCATCGCCGAGTTCCGCGACGTTCACTTTCGGGATCCAAAACGACCTGATGGTTAGTCTCTATTTTTTCTAATTGAATAGCAGTGAAAACTGCACCGTGCAGGAAACTTTTGAGCCGATTTTCACGCCTCTTATACTTCTCATATCTTTCCTCCTAGTTTTATCTTTCTGAAGTGAAAGCTAACCCCTAGTGATGCAGTCGAAGTACTAAGAGGTCTTAACGTCACGATCCGCCAATGCCAGGTTATCTGTATCGTGGGTCCTAGCGGCTGTGGTAAGTCTACCATCATCGCCCTCCTCGAACGCTTCTACGACATAACCTCCGGCCCCCTCCTAATCCACAGCATTTCAATCTTAAACCTTGACATAAAATCTCTTCGCTCAACCCTCTGCCTCGTCTCTCAAGAAACACATTTATATCAAGGCACTATCCGAGAGAACCTCTGTATGGGCATCTCGGACGCCGCCAACGAAGAGACAATCATATCCGTGTGCAAAGATGCACACATCCATGACTTTATCGCCTCCCTTCCAAGCGGATACAGCACAGATTGTGGCCCCGTGGTTTCTCTTTGAGTGGTTGGCAGAGGCAACGTTTGGCTATTGCACGGGCTCTGTTGAGACAGCCGGAAATACTTCTCTTAGATGAAGCGACTAGTGCTTTGGATCCGGAGAGCCAAAGTCTGGTAGCGGATGCTTTGAAGAAAGCGTCGAAGGGCAGGACAATGATTTATGTTACGCATCAAGTCGATATTATGAAGGGAGCGGATATGGTATTTGTTGTTGACAGGGGCAGAGTCGTGGAATCAAGACGTTACGAGGAGTTGATTGCGAAGGGAGGAATGTTTTTGGACATAATAGGAGAGATAATTAGTCAGGTCTGAATGGTTTGTGCATTTTGTGCGTCTTCAGGGCGAACTTTGGGATACCCTACTTGCAATGAGGCATTATTTATAAGAAAATTCAGACTTGGCAACGATCCAATCTCAAACTTTTTTGGTGCCACTATTAATTATTCCAGGCAATCTTATATTGTTTAAGGCGTTCTGCTACTCTCCATATAGCCAGAACTTGCATAGATAGGCACAGGCTCTCAATCTTTTGAGAATACCGTGCAAATTTTCAAAATGCTAGAATGGTGTAGAACGAGAGTAAATGTCCCAAAATTCCCTTGCGATGGACAGCAAAAGCGGCACGAAATAAGCGACCATAGCTGCTGCTCTTTAAATGCCTTCATTTAGCTAGACAATTGGAATACACCAAGCAAATAACAAAATAATCCGAAAAATATGTTGAAAAATTGAGAACGTGTTTCATCCCCCATTTAAGTAGCATAAAGTTCAAAGCTTGATTGTTGTAGTATCGTGACGGTCTGTTTCGTTAATGTATCTTTAGTGCCGCTTTTTCTATTTTCCACAAGCTCCCGGCGACAACAGCCTCAGGCCACCAGACCTAAGCGAAAAGCACATCATCCGCTCTCGCAAACAGTGGCCCAGACGATAATTTTGAGCAAACTCTTTGATGATCGAATCATTTTCACTCTTTTCTCTTTTGAATATCTCGCCCATTTTAGCAGGACCATATTCCGAACATATTGCAGAATCGAGCTATTATTTTATCTCAAGGGAAGAGGAGAGATTGTGAGAGGAGGGGTAATTCGAAATGGCGGACGCAGCTGCCGAGTTGGAGGAGGGAGGCATGGTGAGGACCTTCAAGGATCTCTTTGCTGGCGCTGCTGGAGGAATTGCTCAGGTACTTCTGGGTAAGTTTCTTGTCCAACCTATCAGTTTCGGAACTCCTCACTTAATCATCCAACTGCATTTTCTTCCTTGTTTGTGTTTTTGATATCACGTGCGTCCGTAAGTGGGGATTGTTCTGAGAACTTCTGATATGGGATGTCATCTTAATCATTTTGTTTTTGGGAAAACGGAAAATTCTATGATATGATCATCTGTCTTAGATATACTTTTATGATCTCGAATTACCTCAATAATGATAATCACTAACAAAAGTCAGGCCAACCTTTCGACATCGTCAAAGTCCGTCTCCAAACTACAACTCAATACCCCAACGCCCTTGTCGCCGCTCAACAGATCTACGCTAAAGAAGGACCCCTAGCCTTTTATAAAGGCACTCTCACCCCCTTGATTGGAATCGGAGCCTGCGTTTCCGTCCAATTCGGCGCCTTCCACGAAGCCCGTCGCCGCTTCGAAGCCTATAACACCTCCAAGAATCCATTATCCCCAGGCCTCTCTTACGCCCAATACTACTGTGCCGGAGCGTTTGCCGGAATCGCCAACTCCGTGATCTCAGGTCCAATCGAGCACGTGAGAATCAGATTACAAACACAACCCCATGGCGCTGCGAGATTGTACTCTGGTCCTTTGGATTGTGTCCGTAAACTCTCCGCTCACGAAGGTGTGCTCAGAGGTCTCTATCGGGGTGAAGCAGTCACCATTCTGCGAGAAGCACAAGCATATGGTGTCTGGTTCCTCGCGTTCGAATACATGATGAACGCAGACGCGTTACGGAATAAAATCGATAGGAAAGAGATCCCTAGCTACAAGATCGCTTTCTATGGCGGTTTGGCAGGAGAGGCGTTGTGGTTGGCAAGTTATCCATTCGATGTTGTGAAGAGCAAGATGCAGAGTGACGGATTCGGAGAGAAGCAGAAATTTAAGGGCATGAATGATTGCTTTAGGCAGACGTACAGGGCGGAAGGGCTTAAAGGATTCTGGAAAGGAATTGCCCCGACCTTATTGAGAGCTATGCCGGTTAGTGCGGGAACGTTTGCCGTGGTTGAGATGACAATGAGGGCGATATCTTCCTGAGAGTACGATGAGTGCTTGGATGAAAATAGAGAGTACTTTCACAAGGTCCGCTACGAGTGGATGCAATCACACGACGCATCTTCTAATATTTCAACAAAAGAAAAATTTTGTGGGGCGAATAAATGCGACACTAGCAGCCAGACATTGAGTTTCCCTTTTGTTGCAGCTCGAAAGTGCAAAAAGTCCTAATTATTCTGGTATAACTTAACAAGTTTGTTGCACATCGTGCTTCCCGAATATCTAATACTTGAGCCGACAACGTAAGAAAACGTTTTGTTGCAAATCGAAGGTGCCGAAAGTCCGAATTCTCATCATACAATTTCATTGGACTTGCAGCACCTCGTACTTTATCAATGTTCGGTTCTCGAACCGACAACAGCGAAGTTGTGTTGCCTGCCGGGGATGGTAATTGTCCCACCAAGATTCCAAAATTCCAAAATTCTGCATATTAATGCTTGCACAACAAGAGTGGGTGTCTTGTTGCATATCGATCAAATGTCGGTAATGTTTTCAACAATGAGCAAGAGTTTTGTTGTACTTCGAAGTAAACAATGTCCCCGTCAGTAGCTTGACATTGGAATTTACAGATGTCCCAACTATCGTGCTGAACGTTAGTCATGACTCTGGCACAGGATAATGCCCATGTCCATGCACTGGCACACAATCTCATGTTGAGTATCGAAGAATTGGTCAAGACCATGGACTTCATTTGATGTAAACGAGTCCTTGGATAATTTTCTTCTTTGAGAAGGCCTTCTTCTTCTTCTTCAGATCATCGAGTCCTATTCGCCTTCCTAATGCAAACCAGCCGTGATGTTCAACGCCACCCAAAAAGCTCATTTAATCACTATTGATCTCAACTCTCTTCGCAAGCACCAATCTTGCTTCACCAACGGTGAGATGGTTCATGCCAAGAGTCGCAAGAGCCTCTGCAGCCTGCTGGCTATCTCCAAACAGCTCCTGGCGTGCATCCTTGAGGTTCATTTGGCCTTCCTCAGCTTCGAGAGGTAGATTGAGCAGAGCAGCCGCCTCTGTCAGCTTTGGAACGCCCAATCGAGCTTTAGCTCCATAACAGGAGTCGATGACGCTTTGAATCGCGGCAACGTCTTGCATAAAGCGAGCTGCGCCAAGTGTTGTGAAATCCTGTGAGAGAAGGACATCTCGGAACAGCATATCTTCGAGAGTATCTAAAGGCGCTCGCCAGAGACGACGAAATGCGGCATCAGCCAGAGTCTGGCGGAGGAAGGTCATGTCTTGCTTTAGTGCCTATACCCATGTTAGTAAAGAGTAGCTATAGGCGGTGCATTAGAACTATTTCTGTACCTGAAGTGGCTGATCCAACTCGGCAGTGACGGCAACGAATGAAAGATCTGTTCAAAAGATGAGCAACAATCTGTGTAGGGATAAAGAGTACATACTGGATTGTGGCAAGTCTCCAATGGTTGTCCATTGTGGCTTGGTGATATATTGCTTGAAGTTCGTCGGGAAAGACTTTCTGAGTGAGCTAATGATGAGTTCCTCTGCTTTAGTCCGAAGATTGAGGTAGCTTTCGATAGTCTTGTCAAACACCGATCCTTCCTCTTCGGACCCAACAGCATCCGAGGTAGCGTCTTTGACCTCGGTGTAACTCATATCACCTGCGAGATTGTCTTCTACACGAGTACCTCTTGCGCGATCCTGCAGATGTTCCCACAAATCAACGAAAAACTAGAATCCGAGTCAGTCAGACAGCTTTCGAGCAGAGAACCTATTGTTTTCCTGGGTAGTGTGAAGATTACCTCTTCGTTCCTCCAATCCTTCATCATGTAGATAAGATGCTCTGCGCTACCAAACACTTTGCATAGAGTCTCCAATCGCTTCACACCTTCCAAGGCCTGTTGCTGCGCTTTGGTAACACCATGAACAGCACGTCCCACAGTAGAAGTGATTGTCTGGTATACATCCAGGGAGTCTTTTAGACGACCCCAGTAGAGGTCGAGGATTTCTGCCTGAATACTGATGAGGAATCGGATTTTGTGTGAGAATCTTCGTACTTTATTGTACTGCATAGTGACCGTCATGATGAGTTCTGTGACTCTCGTTGCTCCATAAGTAGCTTTAGTTTTGCCTGGTGCAGAGCTATCGTAATCAATGACCCCACTGTCAGGGGTTTTCATAATCTCGTGGTATCGCTCCAGCGCGAAGTTCTTCTCAACTTCTAGCCACTGCTCGAACCAAGTATCAAGCACGTCCCAAGTCAACCCTTTCCAGCCATTCTCAATATTGCCAGCATCGTAATTGAACTTTACTCTCACAGCGTCGTCGAAGCCCAACAGCTGAGCAATTATTTGACTTAGGTACTGCGGCTCGTCGGAGACAGCTTCAACCAGAATATCGATCTTCTCCTTCAAAATAGGGAGTAGTGCAGTGATGAACGCCGCGACTGGGTCGATGTATAATGAGTTGCCAGCCAAATAGCTGCCTCTGAAGTGTGTTGCTAGGACAGGGCCAATATGGAGTCTAAAATAGTCTTCCCATTTGTCCACAGTTCCTAAAAACCATTGCGAAATATGACTCAAAAGCTACAAACAGTCAGGAACATATACACCAAGAAGGAATGGAAACGAACATGATGAGGATGGTTGGTAGGTTTATCGCTGAAGAAATGGTATCTGAATTGTTGGATGAAACTTCTGGCTAGAACACTCATAGGGAGCAATATGAGAGGTTCCCGAGCTGCCACAATCTCTGGGGCCTGCAAGTCTAAAAGCTTCTCAAAACTATCAGTCCATTCTCTTGATGGTTCAATAGTTAGATCAGGCCACTTCATCTTTTGAAGTACCGACTCAAACTCATTCGTCATGATCTTTTTCATTTCCGCCCATAAACTGCTGGAAGTGCTTTCAACAAAGCTAACAAGATGGACCGCGGCACCTTCTGCAGGCTCTTGTAGCTCCTGTAAGGACATTGCGAGCTCCTTGAGTTGTGTATATGGTATGAGAGCTTCTTTGGGATTGGCAGGTAGATGCTTCCGCGCTTCCATCCGCCAGTCTTCAACGTCTTTCAGCATTTCGACATAAGCTTCTGCAAGCTCTACCCTTCGAAGCTTCTCCATAGGAACCTTAAGCTTCCTTGTAGCATCCTCAGGCGTGTCTGATGATGTGACTATCATGAGGCGTTTTTGAACATTAGACTGCTGGCGCTCGAATTCTTGAGTCTGTTCGAGCATCAGAGATGTGCGATTAGCAGAGGCCGTTTTGGCCTGCTGCAGTTCGGATTGAGCATGTTGGAGCTATGTTTTCGTTAGCAAGCTAAGCTCTATATGAGTCGAATGTTCCGATAGGATGCCTACTTGTTCCTCCAACTGCTGCTTCTGTGTCTCCACACTAGTTATCAAGCTCTCCAGATCTTCTAAATCAAAGATGGTCTGTATTTTGTCGTTGAGGAAGTCTTCCACTCTGATATCCCGTTCCCCCAGTGGAATATCTCTTGCTGGATCAAGAAGAATGGCGACGGGGCTCCGCTCTCGAGATATGGATCTGCCCGCCATGGCTAATACTAGAGGAAGTCGTGTGGAACTTGCGACTTTGACAGCTACTTCGCTCTTAATCTGTTTTCTTCATGGGCCGTCATTAACGGTTTGAGGGGTCACGCGATCACTCCCCGAGGACCCTCTGAAGCTTTGATTGGACTATTTCTCCATGCTTCACACTTTTATCAAGGGTTGGAGTGTATTTAGAAACCGACGAATTGGCGACGCGTCTGCGCGACTTCCCCAGATTGATGACGGCATTTAAGTTTATTTGAGCTCGGTGCGTCTCACTGTAGCTTATGGGACGACGATGTTTGCAGCAAGAATCTGGAAGCAAGTGCCTGACCCCACGATAAATGAAACAAGGTAGTGGACCAGTGCCTGCGACTCTACTCACCATGGGGACTCCGGCCAAGAAACGCAAGCTCAACAACGATTCCAAGGGGTCGCCCGCCAGCTCTCGAAATCTAGACTATTTCTTTGGGCTGCAAAAGCAGGAACCTTCCCCCAAGACTTCGAGTACTGCGGCGCAGAGCTACGAACAGGATGGCGATACCTCAGAGTTGACAGACGAGCAGTTGGCGAAGAAGCTGCAGGCAGAATGGGACCAGCAAGACACTGCAGTGAACGCGGTACGCAAGGAGTCAGGAAAAGACGAAGCGGAGAAGCCTGCGGACTCGGCAGACCTGCCAGCGCGGAGGAAGAAGACTCCCACGTCAGATTATACTGGTGGAAACAAGCCAGAAGAGTCGGATGAGGAGGCAAAGGACATTAAGCCAGTGCCTTTTGTCTTCGGAGCAAAGAACAAGAATACCCTTTCCTTGCAGTCCGCCGGAACCGCAGAAGACACCATATGCTCGAACATACCATTCGACGAAAGCCCACTGACTTTCGATCCCTCTAAATATGTCAAAGACCTTCAAGGGCACTGGACTGCTGAAGGCGGTGATGCATCGTATGCACTCCTCACAAGGTGTTTTGTGTTAGTCAATAGTACACAGAGTCGCATCAAGATTGTAGATACTCTTGTGAATCTGCTCAGAGTGATCATTGAGGGTGACCCAAGTAGTCTTACGCCAACCGTATGTACAATGTTCTTAGTCAACTGTTTTGCACCATTTGTTTTCTTTTGGGATACTCTTCACATGTTATAGTTAACCAAAACGTCTGACCATTTACTTAATAGGTATGGCTAAGTACCAACGCTATTTCTCCACCGTACATATCTCTCGAGCTCGGACTGGGTGGCTCTGCCATTTCCAAGGCATTGAAGAACGTTTGTGGTCTAGACAACAAATCGCTCAAAGCGCTCTACGACAAAGTTGGCGATGCAGGCGATGTTGCGTTTGAGGCAAAGAAGAAGCAGAGTTTCACTCTCAGAAAGCCTAAACCGCTTTCGATCAAAGGCGTGTACCAATCGCTCGTCAAGATAGCCAATACTCAGGGTACTGGAAGTGGGGAAGTCAAGCAGAGAGTGGTTGACCGGCTTCTACAAGATGCTCGAGGCGCCGAAGAAAGTCGCTATGTTGTAAGAACTCTGTGTCAGCATGTCAGTACCTGTATTTCGTGACTATGATGAGACCTAGCTAATTTTAAACAGCTTCGGATCGGCGCAGTCAAAACGACTATGTTGATTGCACTCTCTCGTGCATTCCTATTATCACGCCCACCGGGAGCAGACTTTCCTCTCAAGTCTCCACAAGAGCTTGCCAAACTGAAGAAAGAGAATTTGGCTGAAGTCTGGTCCAAAGCAGAGGAGATTGTAAAGGCTTGTTTCGCTAAGCGGCCCAACTACAATGATCTCATCCCTATTATGCTCGAGATTGGTGTGTGCGAGGAGCTACTCATCAGATGTGGCTTGGCCCTACACATCCCGCTACGTCCTATGCTTGGCAGCATTACTCGAGACCTATCCGAAATGCTCACCAAACTTCAAGGACGAGATTTCAGTTGCGAATATAAATACGATGGCCAGAGAGCGCAGGTTCACTGTGACAATCAAGGAAAAGTTTCCATCTTCTCTCGCCATCTCGAGCTTATGACGGATAAATACCCAGACCTGGTTGCCTTAATCCCCACAATTCGAGGCGAAGGCGTCTCAAGTTTCATTATGGAGGGAGAAGTTGTAGCTGTCGACAGAGCGACTGGTGATCTGAAAACTTTCCAGACACTTGCTAACCGAGCTCGAAAAGACGTAGTCATCGGTAGTGTCAAAATCGATGTCTGTATATTCTCATTCGACCTTATGTATCTGAATGGCGAGTCGCTCCTGGATCGATCATTTCGCGAACGACGAGAACTACTCCGAGGGCTGTTCACGGAAGTGCCTAACCAGTTCACCTGGGTCAAAAGCATTGATGCTACGTCTCAAGACTCCGAGACAGTACTGGAGTTCTTCAAGAGCGCCACTAACATCAAATGTGAAGGCATCATGGTGAAAATACTTGATAACCTTCCAAATCCCAATCTGCAATCTGAAATAGCAGAAGACATTCCTACCTCAGCACCAGAACCACCACAGCCATTACCAACCATAAAACCAACCTCAAAGGGCAAAAAGAAATCCACCGCCTCAGCATCAAAAGACGACCCCTCCTCAGCAACAGAAAAGAAATCCCGCCGCAAAGCCCTCCTCGCAACCTACGAACCCGACAAACGCCTCGACTCCTGGCTCAAAGTAAAAAAAGACTACTCCACCACCTTCGACACCCTCGACCTAATCCCTGTCGCAGGCTGGCACGGCCAAGGCCGAAAGGCCGCCTGGTGGTCTCCCATCCTGCTCGCCTGTCGAAATCCCGATACCGGCTCCTTAGAAGCAGTCTGCAAATGCATATCCGGATTCACCGACTCATTCTACAAAGCCAACAAAGAGTTCTACTCCCAAGACGGCCCGAACAGCCTTGGTTCAAAACCAGCGTATGTCGAATATAGCGGCGGGAATCCAGATGTGTGGTTTGAGCCGCAAGAAGTTTGGGAGATGGCTTTCGCGGATATTACGATTAGTCCTACGTATACGGCTGCGATTGGACTGGTGAGTGAGGATCGGGGATTGAGTTTGAGGTTTCCGAGGTTCCTGAAGAAGAGAGAAGATAAGGGGATTGATGAGGTGAGTACGAGTGAGTTTTTGGCGGGGTTGTGGCGGAAGCAGGAGGAGAAGGCACCGGCGGCGGGAGGGAAGGAAGTCCAGGAAGAAGGGGAGGATGATGAGTAAATTATGTTGTAGATTATAAACAGAATTACAGATTTTATATACAATAATATTGTCAAGAATTTTCGATCATTAGTATAACTTTAATCATTGTTGCAAGAAAGACAGAAATTTATGATAATTGTGTGACAATGTCGGTGGCGGTTTCAATTATCTAGGCATATGTGAGTTTTCATACTGCGGACAGAGATCTTGCATGATACATTGTTGGTAGAACTTTCGATCATCGAGGCACAAGTCATGATTCGTTGCTCGGACAGACATTCATTGAATATGAGGGAGACAATGTTGGTAGCAGTTTAAGTCACCGAAAGGCACTTATTGTTCGTTCCATAGACAGATATCCATTGAATGTAGCTACATAAGAAAGTCTTCGATCAAGACTGATCAATTACAGCCATAGAAGTAAATCCAGGCTATTGAGGAGGCGACCTTACGCAGGGCAGCATAGGAAATCCCAGAAACCTAGAATACAGTGATAAGGAAACGCCCCTCCATGCCCGTGATGACCTTTCCCCCTATCCAATTTGTATCTTTCCACATAATATACTCGGCATTTAAGCCTTGGCTTTGGCGAGACCGACAGTTCCCTTACCCAAGTCGTAGACAGAGTACCACTTTCGGAGGAATGCATCACCGAGAATGGCCAAAGGTCCTACTGGTTCTGGGAAGTCCTGTGAACATGTTAGCAAAGATACCATAATGACGTAGACTTAAATTAGCTTACCATTCCCATGAAGGTGGAGATACAAGAGCCCTGAACCTCCAGGATGTAGTCATATGCGGTAATAGAGAAGTTGTAACCGCTAAGGGTGAAAGCCATATCCGGAAGCTCATCACGCTTGGAGCACTCAACGGTGTATTGTCCATTGTAACCCTTCTTAGCACCCATCTCCTTGTTCAGAAGCTCAGCAAGAGTGGTTGGGAGAGCAATGAGGGAGGTTCCAGTATCGAGTATGACACCAGTATTGTCAAGCTCAGCGGTGGCGTCACCGAAGGAGATGGCGTCAAGATCAACTTCCCAGTATGCCTTACGTCTCAATGGGATCTCGGTGATCTTTCCAGTGTAGTGATCCTTGTTGACACCACCGAAAGTAGCCTCGGATCCCTCAGCATCATTCTCGGTGCTGCCCAGGTAGAAAGCAAACAGAGGCTCGTCCAAAAGCCCTTGCTCGATCATGTTGTAAAATGGAGGTGGGATCTTGTTAACAGAGATAGTATCGAAAGCAAGACCTAAGATACCATCGAAACGACCGAATGCGAAAGCAAGACCTGGCTCTTCGGTAGCTTCTGCGAAGATCTGATCCTTGATCTCGAGATCACCAATGGTCATGACATCTTGCGAAACGAAACCGCTAAGGCTTCCAGAGCCATATCGGATCTCGAATGAGGTTCCGTTCTTCTTGTATGTAGACGAGGAGGACGAATCGTACTTAGTGTGGAGGTAACATGCGATAGATCCGCACTCGGTGGATGGGACCCACAAGTTGGAGCTTCCGGTATCAAGAACGACCTTGAAGCTCTGGGGAGGGGTACCGATGGTGATCTCGGAGAAGTCTGGATTGATATTAGAAGAGCTTAAGCTTGCTAGACGACTCCGACTTACATTGAGCATTCAAGAAGTTGCTGACGGGAACCTTGTGTTCCTCACCATCAAGGTGGATTGAGGTCTCCTTAAACATCTCCTCAGCGTGAGATTGGGGCCGGATACCCATGTACTTCTGTCCGAGATGCTTGACGTGGGTTTCCATGTTAGCACCGGCCAGCTGCTCGGACAAAGAGATCTTCTTGAGTGGCATCTTGTGGATGCCAGCGCTCACAGAGCCAAGCAGCGATGCTGCGGCGAAGAGTGCGCCCTTCATGATTGCGATTCGTAAGGAAAACTATCACTGTCAAAGTAATAGATGAAAATAGGTGATTGTTTTTGATGCGCAACCCAGGTCGTTGATCGATTGATGGGGTTGTTGATATGGAAGAAGAGAGAGGTCAAGCTCTCAGGCGAGGTGCGGGTGAGAGCAGGTGAGAGCAGGTGATGACGAACTTGCGCTTGGTTGCTGGGCCGTTGACGGTTGCCTGTGGATTCCACGCTAACCGAAAAGGGCGTGGCTGGAGATGGACAGGCTGGACAGGGAGTTCAGGAACAGCTTCAAGGATCACCACTCATGCATGCCGTCGAGATGGGTTTCGGGAATCACGAGGATACCTTAGAGGCAACTAACCAAGTCGATGCAAGATAGTGAATCAGCAACAGGCGTGTTTCTGTGTTCATCATCCAGGAGATTGTCGCCTCACGTGAGACAGCTGTCGCTCCTCCGCCTCGGCAGATCGCCAGAAACCAGTCAGAAGCCAGTCAGAAGCCAGTCAGAAGCGCATGCGATCATGAGGCTGACCACAGCTGCTCGATGTTGGTGCCACGACTTCAGGTACTGTCCCACTTTGCACTCCTTCATGTGTTACCACAAGCTTCATCGTCGTTATCGAGAGACGTGAGACCACTCGGGAGCCAGCCTGTATATCCTCCTTACGAACCCTGTCTTATTCCCGATCATTATCGAAGATGCTGCCTTAGTTCAGTTGGTTTACTTGGAACGCTTTTTGACTGCCTGGGACGACCTAGAGCTACAAGTTTGCATTTGCAGTCTATGTATTTGCGAGACTCTTGATGCCATAGTTTGTATCGTTCAAAAAGCATAGCTTTCCACTGATTTTGTGACAATTTTGTATTGATAGGTACCCATGTTTTGACCTTTTATCTGATAATGCCGTAGCAAGTGATCCGCAGAAAATCACTCGAATCCAGTTTTTCTGCATAGAATTTTTTTTATCACAAAACTCAGTAAGAACGAAGGATACTAGATAGTTGGATAGAAGCGTTATTGTGAAGAATGAATCTACCAGCTCTTTTCTAATTCTCAAATGATGACCTGCTGTTAAGTAGCATGTCATTCGCAAGGCGTGGCCCATCTCCCTCTGCCCCACCACAAAACACAGACCGACTCTTTTCCTATTTCTCATATTTATACAAATCACAACTTCAGAACTCATTCCATATAGCTAAATCTCCCTTCAAAAGTCGCCAAAGATGGCTGCCATCTCAGTCACTACCCACCTCTCCCACATCATCAAACCCTACACCCAAACCCTTCTCACAAGCATCGACAACACCCATGACATCAAGATCGCTTTGCTAGAAGGACCTTACATCTTCCACTCACACCCTGATAACGATGAAGCTTTCTACTTGATCTCCGGCGATCTCGTCATTGAGGTCTTACACCAAGACAGGATCTCAAAGCAAGGAGAGGAGAACGATCAACGGAATAGTGAAGCAAAGGGGAGGGTAGAGGAGGTCAAGATGCAAGCTGGGGATCTGTTCATGGTGCCGAGGGGAGTGATGCATCGACCGATTGGAAAGGAGGCACGGGTGATGGTTATCGAGAAGAAGGGGGTGTTGGATGGGAGTGGAGGTTTGGCGAAACCTGTTGAAAAGGGGCAGTGAGAGGTGAAATGGGTATCGTACATCTAAATACATATGGTGTTGTACATTCTTGTACATGTATTCTACATGTTATGTATAGTATCTGTAAAAATGATCCTACACGATTTTGAGCTCTAGTGCCCAGAACTTCGACCCTGAATTGAAGAGCTTTTACCGGCATGTGATCCGGCTCTATTTCTCGTTATGAGGCTGCTCATCCTCTGCGTCGGCTTCCATGTCTTCAAGACTGTCAGGGTCATCATCTTCCGCACTCTTTCCGTCCTCTTCTTCCTGTACTGATCCAGATCTCATCTGGTATGTGCTCACCTCGTCGTCGGTGGGCCATCCATCCCATTTCTCAACGCCATCTATCAATACACGAGCTTTGTGTTCAAAATCCGTACCATCGCAAGAAATCCTGATCGCAATCAGAGTTCGTCTTAGAAGCCTTCTTCCATTCGCACTATTGTCTGCAATGATGTCGAGCTCCGCATGATTTACTACCATCCATTCGAGAACGGACAGAATCTCATCATGGTTATCAATACTTGCCATACTGCGAACAAAAGCATGCAGATGAACTCCGTGAATGGGATGCAGGAGACGTGGTAGATGATAAGGCGAGGGGTCGTTGCAGACGATGAGCTTCTTAAATTCATATTTGATGATTTCAGAGCCTTCAAGGACCTTCTCCCGATAGAATAGACGCAATTTGGAATAAGCATTGGCATATTTGGTAAATGTATCGCAAATGAACCTGAAGCCATGTGGATCTAGCTCAAGACCAATTCGTTGGAATTCCTTAAGGGCCACGGTAGTAATGCGCCAGGCGAGTTCGTGGTTCTTGGGATCACCACAAAGTTTTGGGAACAGCACAATGTTGTACTGCGCCAGAGCTCGCCAGAGGGCGTACCATGCGAACCTATGTTTCAGCCTCGCCGTTCTCAGGAGATAGGCAGCGTGCTGCAGAGGTTGAGCAAAGACTGGATGACGAGATTTTCCACGGGATTTTGCGACCCAGACCATGTCGAAGTGCGAACTATTCGGTCTGTGTGGCTCCAAAGAACCGAATTTGGGAACGAGAAGAGCACGGGGAGCAAACCGACATAGAAGTATGACGAAGTCTGCTATCGTCTGGGATGGTACGACCTTCGTCATATCTTGACGAACTCGGGAGCGGACCTCTAGCGATGGTTGTTTTTCGAAATCGCCCCCGTGTAAACATTGCAATGCCCGGCTGCTAAGTCCACTATCCAGAAGATAACGTAAGGCCTGATTGATGGAAGGAGCGCGTTGAACAAGAAAACTCAAGCATTGACCAGAAGGCCGCAAGCCCCGACGAATCATGTCCTCGTAAAGATCTTGCTGTGAAGGTGGCTGAAGGCGTGATCTATAGAAATCGCTGATATTATCATCAGGAACTGGTAGGACCTCCCGACCATCCCCTGGCGAAGAATCATACTCGGAGCTCCCTCTCAATCTTTTCCATTCGTAGGCAAGCTTCCGAAACATAGCATAGTACATAAGAACATTTGGTTTGCCACCCTGTCTCGAGAACTCGGTGAAAGCGGCCCACGCCTCTTGGACATCACGGGTTGCTTCAATCCTCGTGGCCCAGACCTTGGGATGAAGGTTGTGAGGACTCGGGGCCATTATTCGGGCAGCAGAATATCGAATCTTCATCATTGCTCGTGTCTGTATAGTGGGTGTCCCATCTGGTTCTTGGCCGCCCAATATGCCCATCATTTGATCGTACGAGGAATCGGAATATCCAGACTCCCTCTTGCGCATTAACGCTGCTACACTTCTGCTTAAATCTTCCTCTACTTCTCGTTGGGCGTCCATGCCATCTTGTTCCACTCTCCAAGGGGGCCAACTCCTAGTTCGAAGTCTTGTAGACCTGGACTCCATTGGGGATTTCTTGGACGCAACGAGAACTTGCATAACAGCTTGATAAGCAGGCTGGTCAAGGGTCAAAGGCGGAGAGAAAGTGCCAGACAATCCTAGGATTACTTTCTGTGCCGACCAGTTGTATGTCATCGAGCGCCATGGCTCAAAGACTGCTGGCAAGGCAAGTGCTCGAAGCATGCCATTCTGCAAACGGCACATTCTCCGGTATTGAAGAGGGCTTGGAGTCTTGGAACCGTGGAGATTGTCGATCTGAAGAGTATCAATATATGGACCAACCATATGTGCAACCGTGACCAAGGCCGAAGGCCATATTCGACGGCACTGATGCAATAGACGATTTACAAGAACCGAGAATGCATTCTCTTCAGTGCTATGAAAGGGTCTTGGAGAGCCGGATGACGTAGAGGAGGGTATGATCTGATGACTAAGTTCACTGGAAGTGATAGATATATCGGAATGTGGCGCAGATGTCGAGCTAGTCGAAGGAGTTTCTATGCCGAGATGGGTTTTGTAGATAACCCGTTCCCATACGTGAATTAGTATTGCATTAAGAGTATCCACACGCAATATTTCCCCTCGGCAGATCTCTAGGAGGAGGAAGGAAGGATAATGGGACAGTGTGCGGAAGAATCTATGTACTTTCTCATCGGTACTTTGTTCTAACACAATTTCTGCCCAATGTTTGACGTCAACAAAGGACAGGTCTTGGTCTGTGAGTGTTTTGGCTGCAAATGAGTGCACATGGCGGTCGTTCTCAACCCAATCATCCTGACAAGCATCAGCAAAACTCGCGTACATGTTCTATAGACATCGCATACCTCTGGTATTCGAGAAACATGAAGGTAATGTATCAGTATTACAGGTAAACTGTCCCATGGCAACTGATGGCGGATATTCTTCCAGTATGTACTCCTTTTGGAATCATCCTGAATATCCAAATACCTCGCCAGAGCTTCATTTGATGTACGAGCAGCATTTATTGCAGATTGAGGATGTCTAACACTCTGCTGCGACTCCGTCTCAGTCTGTGGGATTGATGAGGATTCGACTGACTCCGAGTTGGCTATTTCTGTGCAAATGCTGTGGCCGCGTCGAAAAGTATTTGTAGGAGCATATCGGAACTTGAACTAGATTGAAGTGAGTCTGCTGGACTATTGGCGGGAAGGCTCTTCTTACAGGTCTAAATAATTCAGGTTTGGCAGCAACGAGAGTTTTGCGTAAAAGGGGTCCCCCCAGTTTCGAGAGATACAGGCGCGATTGCATCCGTTCATATTGTCCGCAGAGCTCTGTTCCTTGGGAGAAGCATTGAGCCAATGCGTTGGAAGATCTTTACTTCTAGCTATAGGGCTATCGAGGAATCTGTAGGTGAATGGAAAGAGCAGCCTGAGTTGCACACACTCGTATTGTGATTGCACATGAATTGGCCAGACATGGAGGAGCTCTCACTCGGTAGATTATTTTCGCTGGCGTCGAGTCGCAGCTTGGAGCGCGGCTTGGATGACTAAGCGAGGGCCATGGCGCTAGCTGGTGCTAACGCAAAAAAGCATGGTCCTTGTTAGTCCGTTCAATCTGCTGCATCTTGAACTTCATCGACTGCACACGAAGTGGACTTTTTTTTTGGTGTGGAAGAAGTCATCTCGTTTGAGCCGAAGTGCATCTCCGCGCAGCCTCAAGTCGATCGCATCTTTGACGTTCGCAGTTTACTTAGTGGTGTCTATCACCACAAACCGCAGCATCGTCCTACCGTACACCTCGCTACCCTCTGTCATCGCGAGTCGCGACAACGCGAAGCAGAGCATTCAACTCCGTCCTAAGAATCCGCCAGCCTCGTCATGGCGTCGGCAAATGGGGTCTTGAACCCCCCTTTACACCCAGAGCCTCCAACCTCACCCACTCTGCAATCAGCAAAGCGAAAACGCGACGATTCTGCTGAGGTACATACAAATGGCGTCGCCGAATCCCACAGTGGACCGGGAAGTCATGTAGGGGCAGAGCCCAATTCTTTAATTCGCGACTTGATCGATGTCTTGAAAGAGTAAGCCGTCTCCCCAATACTTACAAGCAGCGTATGGTCTCCTTGTCAACCGGCTACATTCCTGTACCCCTCGATTGAGCGTTGCGAAGGATTCCTAATTTATCTTTTCTAGGTATGATACCACCCCTTCTGTCCTCGAACGCTCGATTCCGGAACGCCCTTCATCTGCCGGCCCTCAAGCCAAACGACAAAAGGCAGAAAATAAAGATACGCAGCAATCCATCTTGACACGATTTTTTGCCGATGCATACAAGACCATGGACGAGGTTCTCGAAGATATCGATACCGCAGTGTCTGACATTCTGGATACGCTTAGATTGCCTAATGGCACTGCCCGAAATCAATCTATGTCTCTATCTGGCCACCAATCCGAAATCTCTCCGAAGGTTACGGCTTTCAAGCAACGAGCTCACGACCTTGTCAAGAGGGAGAAGTTCACGCAAGAGAAGAACCAAAATGCTGGTGTAAATGGCACATCTTCCACCAACTTCAACCCAAATGGTGGTCTGAGCTCGAATGCGGTCACGCAGATCGATGCTGGCTCTGCTGAAAAGATGGTTCTCACACTCTACGGAAGTGCTCCGGGTCCAAAGCAACTGTTCTCTAGTCTCCAAATTCCGACCAAGAACACGGGAGAGCAGAAGGACATTCTCCAGACCCTGCGAGAAGTTGGCCTCCCAAATGGCATCACAACAACCAGGATCGTTCCCACAAAACCTAGCAGTATTGCTGACGATAAAAAACGAGTTCCAACTTTGGGCGAACTGTTCCCAACCCCAACAACTGTACCCGCTCTCTTGCCACCCAAGCCGTCAAAAGTTGCAACGACTAGATCCCTGACAGTGGGTTGGTATCAGCCGTCTGCTAGCGAACCCTTGCCCAGAAGTGCCAGCTATTCCAAGCAGTCAATCTCTTGTGGACATTGGCTTGATTACAGCAATGTGTCTGCTACATCGCAAGGCACGAAGCGAAAGCGCGACAGAGCCTTGAGTCTTGTGGGTGCGAAAGCGCCGACAGACCTTGAGCCAGTTGAGTCTGAGGCTTCGAAGCTTGATGCATTATTCCGAAGTGCCTACTCTGGGTTTGCTCCGACCAAAGATGATGCAGCGGCTGTTGCCCCGGCCAGCATATTGAGTCGTATATGGTGGCAGCAAGTTGGCGAAAAGAGCTTTGAGAAGATGGTTGAAAATGCAACAGTCGAACCTGAGGTGGATTCAGATTCGAACAAGGTCACCGAAGCATCCGATGAGCTTGAGAAGTTTGAGAAGATGATTGAAGAGATCGAAAACGATGCCATTGATCCAACCCTTGTTCCTCTCGAAGCCGCGCCAGAGAAATCTGCCGAAGAGAAAGATGTCGAAGAGATTCTTCAAGGCATTTCAGAATTATTAGAGACGTTAAACTCCTATCAACGAAATCGGCATATGTCACTGAATTCCTCGAATCGGCCAGCAGGACTTCTTTCTGCACCAGACACAACTTCACTCGGAACCCCAACAAAGCCAAGCGAACCAGAGCAGGCTACGTACGAAATCTTGAAGTCTCAGTTAACTCTCATGATTGCAACATTGCCGCCATATGCTGTCGCCAAATTAGACCCTGATCGTTTGTCCGACCTGAGTATTAGCACAAAAATCGAAGTCCAAATGAACGACTACAAGGGCGTCATGGAAGAGGATGAAGCCGCAGCCAGAGCTAAGGTAGCCGCCTTAACTGCAGCTTCGTCAACTTCACGCGCTGTCCCTGCAACCTCCTCGGTCCATCGCACTAGCTCGGCCTCCTTGTATGGCAACCAGTACGCTCCAAGCCGTTCTGGGCCCGCTACCACACATCAATACTATGGAGCGGCGCAGACCCCTATTCGCCCACCTTCGACTAACCTGCAGCGACCGCCTGCGACTGCGCCGGTTGCTTATCAACCTCAACGAGCTGCTGTACCTGCTGCAGCTCCTTACCGAGCAGGCCCAACCTACGGGACTCCGACCTACCCACACCAGGCACCCAGACCTGTCCAGCAGGCTTATGGGCCAGCTAGCCAACAGTATATGCAGAACTCTTCCGGCCAGGCCTATATGCAACCTCCGAGACAGAGCTATCAGCACGTTCCTCAGGCACTTCCGTCCGGTCAGATGAATGGCAGATATCCCAATCAACCCACGTATGCTCACCAAACACCTACGCCGCAGAATCCTATGCAATACGGCTACAACAACGGTGCCAATATTCCCCGTCAGGCATCTCCTCAGAAACCAGTATACAGCCCCCAACCTCCTTCAGCCCAACCTCGACCTTCGTACTCAACACCGACTCCTCCCATTCCGCAAGCTCGTCCTTTCCCTCAAACTCCAATGGCTCAGCCGTCAATGATGAATGGCGCGGCGTCACAGGCACCCTCTTCATCACAATATACGCCAAGCTCAAACAATCTCACAAATTACAGCACTTTCATGACGCAAGAGCAACAGTCAAGTATGATGGAGCGTCAACGGAGCCTTCTGGCAGCTCAGCAACAACAGACACAGCAGAACGCCCGGAATGCAGCAATGGGCAATGCGAGTGGTACACAGGTGAACGGAAATAGCGCTGTTGCAGCCGGCCTTTGATTGGTCATGCATTGACGCCTCGTCAAGCTGCGATTAATTGTGCTATTAATCAAAAAGGCGTTTGATTTTGCAGTGGATTTTCACAATGGAGTTCCAGGCAACGGCCAGGGAAGATACCGAATTTTAGGCAGCGTGGCATAGATGGTTGGCTTCGAATGTGTTCGAACAGCTCATGCTGTCACATGTGTGTGTAAAACTATAGAGTCTTTGCAGACGTACCTGAATAATTGTAGATTCTGAATACGGGCTCCGCGTCTTACCAGAAGTGAAGCGCGATAATAAAGCTACTGTACTCGACTACTGACATACCCCTTTTGCCCTTGCTAAAGCCACACCGGCTGTTTGGTGAGGAATGTGGGGATCCTAGCTTACCTTGGCGACCGTACGTCATTTTCGCGGTCCTGTACCTTGCAAGGGGAAGTGGATTTTCGAATACAACAAACACCATAATTCCAAGGACTTGTAACTTTCAGTTTTGTGTTATCTCGAGTCCCAAATCAGAAGCAAACCAGAATCATCTCGATCTTGCGTACATCTACCAGTAACGTGATACTTATCACCAAGTCACATCTTGATCTTGAAAACGTGAAACTTTGCAGCCTTGCGAGATCTAAAGATCGACCCACCAACACCTCCAAAAAGAGATTTCCACTTCATTACATCCTGCAACAATCTACCAACCGAAATGGCGACTCCAACCTTGATTGGTATGCCTGAGCCTCCATCGAACCCAGATACCCCCACAGAGGCACCGTATGTATATCCAGCAATCTTCAGAACAACACTGACTCGAGTAAGGGGTACTCCCAATTCCACCACAACCTCCCTCTCCGCTCTCTCAACCACAGCCATCAAAGATGGTCACCGCGGATCCTCCTTCCCGCACGGTGGTCCCGGCCACCGCCACACTCCCTCTAGCAATGAAGCAGAACGCGAGCGCGCGGACCGCATATCCTTCCTCGCAGGCCTCGAACGAGTTTCCACCGTCCGAGCCCCGAATCAGAACCCAGGTGGAGCAAGCCCTGCACCCTCAGCAAATGTAGGCCAGATCCCAGGCTACTTCGACCAGAATGGAAATCCAGTCTATACTACGAAGATGTCGACTGTAGGCTCGGCGTCCGCAACGGGCTCAATTGGTGGCCGGACCACGACCTGGGCAAGTGGTAGCCAGAAGGGACAGACGGAGGCAGGAGATGAGGATCAGATGAGTATGGATGCCAACTATCGGGATATGGATGATAGGGATCAGTTCTCAGCTAGTGCGATGGATGAAGATATGGATGGGGATGGAATGAGTGATGATACGAGTTTGGTTGGCTTTGGAGAAGGTGCTGGATCTACTGTCAGCGGACCGATTTATACGAGGAGGGATCTGAACGCCAGTCCAGCGGTGGGAAGAAGCGGGTTGGCAAGTCAGGTTAGTGGTCCTGGAACACCGCTCAGCTCCTCGACGACAGCGACAGCAGAGCAGCAGAAGAGAGATGCGAGAATGATCGATGGGCTGGCGGCTGATACTCCAGACTATGTGGACACGGCTGCAAGAGGTGGCGTTGGTAGTCGGGGCTCTGGTGCTGATGCTGCGGAGAGAATCTTGAGGGACAGACTTGACGACGGAGAGGGACGAAAGCCCGCGATGGGCAGTCCTGAGGAAGCGGGTTTAGGAAAATTTTACTTCGAGGAGAAGAAATAGATGGTATCTTGGGTCGGAGGTGTTCATAGTTGGCATGTGGCATTTTGATTTTTTTTTTTCTTCGTTGGCGTTTATGTTAGGTTAGGTGACCAAGTGTTGGAAAATCGATATTCATGATACCAAATGGGAAAGCATCCCAAGTCCTCTGTGGCGGTGTCAAAAGTACAAGTCCTGTTCAATATCAAGCACTCATTTGTCATGAATATCCGTGTTTGTAACATGATACTGTTAAATGTAAGGTCAAATGTCAGCGATCCTCAGGTCTGCGTTGCGTGTGATTACTACGAAGTCGAAGTAGAGTATTAAAAGATTCAAGAAACATACATCTGAGCTCCAAAACAGCCTAAAGGGTCGAAGTAGGGATCAATGGTTAAGAAAGCCGCTTCGGCTCACCACCCAAAAAGAGACCTGCGCTAAAGATAAACAATGGTCCGCTCTGGTACTAAGCAGTTGTAAAAAAGAATGAAAAACATACAACAGCAGGTATTCGCTGGTGGTCACCCACCCAACTACTAATCTGCCGATTTGAGACTTATGGAAGGCAGAGCGGACGGGATGCCCAATTCTCCTCAATCTATGGTCGTATGTGAAAGTCGTTACTCTTAAACGATCCTATACCACTTGGGATTGTTGAGTGTTTTGAGTTACCTCGCTTAAGAGCCGGGCCTATCTTGCTTCGTTTTAGCAAGGTAGCTGTGAAGGCTTTGCCATTTTTTACAGTGTGCATATGTAATGTACGGCTTTTAGTCCTTTTTAAAATTGTATTTGTTTTTCAAAAGCTCTTCAATACATATCCCACGAAGTTAAGCAAGCAAGACAAGCCGAGGTCAGCCCACAGGCCATAGTAGCGTAGTACTAGTTAGTTTCTGTCAATGTTCTTAAGGTTTAAAATTCCTAGTGCCTGGTCCAAGAGTTCTTGCATTAAATTATAGATTTGATAAAAAGTTCTTTAGCTATCAAGGACATGGACCGAGACAATGGTTTTGAGGAGGAGTTTGCTATCAACATATTATCAACTTGTTGAAGTACAAGGTTCTCGTCAACCTGCTCCACTGAAGGCACCTAGTATGCCAGGAGTCCAGTAAAGAAATATCAAGATTCCTCTAACTCCTATTGGATACAGTCGACGGAAATTGCCCCATCCTGATAAATCCCGATGTATCTACCATCCCTACATAAACAATGATAAAGTGCGGCGCTAGAAGATATGGGCGGGACAGATATTGAAAGCAAAAGCATTGAAGTCAATAAGCATGTTACACTGGACTGGCATCCGGTCAATGAGTCGAAAACGGTGTCAAGTCTCGAAATGCTCGGCGCTGAAGGATATTGGTATCAAAGACCACATCGATGACCGCGATCGCGGCTGAGAAGACTGTGCCGGCAAGGCACCATCATCCCAGTGCTCAGGGTTGTAGCCTCCGCACATGGACTCCTTCTAGAATTGACAAGCCTGTTGTGCGCTGAACAACGTACATGTATGATGAAGATGGCTTGGATGCTCGAGCTGGCTTTTATAAGGTTTGAACAAAAAGCATGGGGTTTGTGTAGTTCAGTTCAAGACTTGAGCTCAGGCACAAGGTAGATCAGAAATCTGTAGAGCTCTATTCAGATCATCGAGGTCATTCATGTCCAGATCAGATAGCTTTCACCTCCGTGAAGCTGGGCGCTAGAATAGCTTCACGCATACAGAGCAACAAGAAAAACATGACCTCATGGTGCAACTTTGAGCGAAATTATATGGTGTGAGAACATGATTATCTTCCAACTGAAAAGGCTAGGATTGCGCGATGGGAGTCAGGTCCAGCCAGGATTAAGACTGAGAGCCCGTTTCCGTCGCAATAGCCTGTAGAAACCGGGGCAGTTTACTTGTGTCGAACACATCTTCGACCTTCACACCGTCCTTAAAACACAACATTCCATCCATGTACAACTCCCCTCCAACAGCATGATTAAGTTCTTCGGCAAACCAGCCGGGATGAAGCGGCGACCATCTCTTCAGCCACATAAGCTTTTCCAGAGGGGTCCTTGTAGACAGGCCTGTATCGAGGACCACCTTCTTCTGAACGCTTGACGCAAACCCCGTGTCTACAGAGCCGAGACTTCTTAAGAGAGCCATGTACTTCTCGCAGTCGCTGATGGACGGTGGTGGTGTGGTACCCCAAACAGGTAGTCCTCTCCATCTTCCAAGAACCTCCTGAAAGGATTCATCATGGCCAGTTCTCCGATTAACTCTCTTGGTGAAAATCAAGCAGAATTTCTTCAACGCTCCTGTTCGGGACCACCTCACCAAAGTCTGAAGAGCCTCCTGAGTGCCGGTAAACTTTCTGGGTACGAACAAGTCAAATTTGAGCTCTACGCTTTGCAGATGGCAACTCAGTTGGTGAGACAAGGTGTCCCAGACCATGAAAGAGGCCAAATCGGCCGGTCGTTGCAGCCAAAGCACATTGTGTTTCCAGAGAATGTCCTTGCACTCGTAGTAGATCTGTTTACAAATGCGAAGTACAGACAAGCTAATCTTTATGTCGTACAAGATAGCCCCATCTGAACTAGTAGGCACAATCTTGAGAGGTTCTTTCAGGTGACGCCATGGCCAGTCATCGTTGTCTGCTTCAATGATGGAGATATATCCTGTTGGTGATGCCAGAACATACAGAAGTATTTGATCTCGGATCTCCCGCGGAAGGCCGTCGATAAGAGGAGAAATCATCGTATGAGTCCTTAGGTATCTTTCGTTGAGGAAGATTGCTGTCATTCCCGGTACCGGTGGGTACCTTAGTGTTGTATTCAGCCTTGCCACTAAGCCTATTTCAACACCCACGTGATATTTTTAGTCCACCAATGAACGACTAGGCATTGATCGTTAGCTTCCGAACTGCTCAATCGCACAGCAAAAAAAATTCGAGCTTGGATGCGAGTTTTCGTAATTTGAGCTCCAAACGACAACGATATTTTCGCGACTGAATCTTGACAATACGATACCCCATGTGGTGGAGGGAATCTATCTAGAAGCATAGATACACACATTCGTCAAGATGTCAATCGACTACCTACTTCACGAGAGCGCGGTGGGGTATGCGATTTTCCACGTGGAACACCAGGGCGACACAATTGGTAATCGATTGAAAGAGGTTCAAGATGCTGGTCAAGATCTTGCGAAGTTCGGAAAGATGGTGAAGCTTGTCAACTTTGCGCCGTACAGGGAAGCACGAAATTCCCGCTCACATATCTTAGCTAACGTTCAACTAGAGGTGCTGCGGAAGCTCTTGAAAACATCAACCTTGTATCCGAAGGCGTACTCTCCGAATACCTGCGATCAAACCTTGAACTGAACCTGCCAAAGCCGTCAAAGAAGAAGAAGGTTGTACTGGGTGTCCAAGACAAGAATTTGGCCGGAAGCATTAAGGCTTCTTTCCCCGGAGTCGAGTGCGAGACTGGCGAGACGTCCGAGGTGTGCGCTGATCTTCTCCGTGGCTTGCGACTACATGCAGGAAAGCTTCTGAAAGGTCTGCAAGAGGGAGATGTGGAGAGAGCACAGCTTGGTCTTGGTCACGCATACTCCCGTGCGAAGGTAAAGTTCTCAGTTCAGAAGAACGACAACCACATCATTCAAGCTATTGCGACCCTCGACCACCTCGACAAGGCAGTCAATACTTTCTCTATGCGCGTTCGGGAATGGTACGGCTGGCATTTCCCTGAGCTCGTCCGAATTGTTTCCGACAACCACACCTATGCCAAGCTTGCTCTTGCAATTGGTGACAAGAAAAGCTTGACGGATGCTTCGTTACATGATATTGCTGCGATTGTCAATGATGATGCAGATATTGCGCAAGCCATCATTGACGCCGCACGAGTTAGCATGGGTCAAGACATTTCTGCTACCGACATGGAGAATGTATCCGCCTTCGCCAACCGCGTCGTGAAGCTCGCCGAATACAGAAGATCGCTTTTTCAATATCTTGTCGATAAGATGGCTATTGTTGCACCGAACTTGGCTACCCTGATTGGGGAGGTCGTTGCTGCTCGTCTGATCTCACACGCCGGATCCCTCACCAATCTGTCAAAGTACCCAGCATCGACTGTCCAGATTCTTGGAGCTGAGAAAGCTCTTTTCAGAGCACTCAAGACCAAGGGCAATACTCCCAAATACGGCTTGATCTATCACTCAAGCTTCATCGGAAAGGCTGGAGCCAAGAACAAGGGACGCATCTCAAGATTTCTGGCTAATAAATGTAGTATTGCGAGCAGAATTGACAACTTCTCTGAGGAGCCATCAACAAAGTTTGGTGCTGCGTTGAGAAAGCAAGTCGAGGAGAGACTGGACTTCTACGCCACTGGAGCTGCCCCAACTAAGAATGAGGATGCTATGGTAAGAATTGAGCTCAACTACTCGTGAGTTTTTGCTGATGATGCTGTACAGAAATCCGCAATGGACGACGTCCTTGGAGATATCAACATCGCCGACCCAAGTGCCGATACCGACATGGCAGACATCGCGCCTCGAGCCGTCCAAAAGCAAGAAAAGAAGTCTAAGGACAAGAAGGAGAAGAAGGGAAAGTCAAAAGACAAGGAAGAGAAGAAAGACAAGAAGCGACGTCACAGCGAAGTCAATGGCGACAGCGAATTGAGCGAGAAGAAGAAAAAGAAGAAGGCCAAGAAGGAGTCTTCCTCTTCCGAATAGATGTATTCATGATCTCAGCTATGTAAATCTGGGCTTGCATCTGAGCATCTCGGCGTCGGTCGGTGTTGTGTATATTTGAATAATGGCGTTGTGGATATATCTCTGAGTCTGGGACGGAAATAAGTTTACGCTTTGGCATTTGTGCAGAGGGCATAGCTCGTTGTCAGATAGTGCAATGACTTTCTTGAAACATGTTCTTCTCTTGATTTGTGCATTTACGGTACTTTATGTGACATGTCTGCATGATTGATCCCTGTCGATGATCAAATTCCAGAACTCCGTTCGGAACGCCTCCTATGCTACTTGGCTTGCCTATCTCTGCTCAAAGCCACTGGATTGTGTTTTATCTTCCTTAACATCAAGATTGATCTTTCAAGCGCCTTCACTACCAAATTCATTGGTCCAGTCTTCGCTTCGCTTGATATCCTCTTGTGACACAGTCGGTCTTGCACCCTTCACCGCCTTAATGAAATCTTTCAACTGCAATGGAGGTTCGAGAAGTTTGTCAGAATCAACTTCGGTCCAAGTCATTTCCACCGCACCAGCATCTCCAGGTGAGCAGGGAGTCAGCTTCTCCACGCCATCGTCCATAACCTAACACGAGTCAGTGAAATACATGAATTCCAAGCCAGGTGACCTGCCTTCTTGTAATGTGTAGCTGTCTGGATCTTCCGTACAGGTTGCATGAGAGCGTCTTGTACCGCAATACTAATATCACTTCCAGAATAACCTTCGCTTAACTCTCCCAACCTCCTGTAATCAGCACCAGTGAGTTCGCAAGGCGTTGAGCCAACGCTGATCTCGAACATCTTCGTCCGTGCTGGAAGATCTGGCAAAGAGATGTGTACACGTCTCTGAAAACGACGTCGAATAGCGGCATCGAGTTGCCATGGGATATTCGTTGCACCGAGAACGAGGACTCCTTTGCTGTCACGGCCTACACCGTCCATCTGCACCAGCATTTCCGTCTTGATACGTCGAGATGCTTCTGATTCTCCTTCACCTCGAGGGCCGCAAAGAGCATCGACTTCGTCTATGAAGATAATGGAGGGTTTGTTTTCTCGGGCCATAGCGAATAATTGCTTTACTAATCTGTTCCCATTCTGTCAGCACTTCTCGTGATCACTTCCGTAGTGAACAAACCTTTCGCTCTCTCCCATCCACTTGCTGACCAAGTCCGAACTGCTCACACTGAAGAACGTGCTATTTGCCTCAGTGGCTACAGCCTTTGCCAGGTAAGATTTTCCCGTACCGGGCGGTCCATATAACAGAATACCCTTCCACGGCTGTCTCTTTCCCGTAAACAGATGCGGGAACTTTATAGGCAAAATGACCGCCTCTTTCAGTGCCTCCTTTGCTCCCTCCAAACCAGCAACATCCTCCCACCTAATATTTGGCTTATCCTGTAGGATAGCCCCCGCAAGCGCATTTCTCAGCTTTTGGCTCTCAGGATCTGTCCCCTCCTCCTCCTTTCCCTTCCCACCACCTCCTGTACTAGTCCCATTCGCACCCACCATGCCAGGTTTTTTCCGCTTCGCATCGTCTTGTAAGTGCGCCTTCAACTTCTCGGCTCGCTCCATGTATTCGCCCGCCTTTGCTCTTATCATATCCTTAGACTTGGTGTTTTTCTCCCATTTTAATGCTAGCATAAAAAGCTCGAGGGCTGAGTAGTAAAGATCGTATGCCTTTCCGTAATCTGCTGCTGTGTCGGCTTCGATGGCTTTCTTGACCGTGTCTATTGCGCGGCCTAGGAAGTCGGTGTTCGACATTTTTGAGGTTGGGCTTGTGGACACTCGGAGACAGACTTGGCAGGTTTTCCGCTACGGAATGGAGAGAGGCGATGAAGCGCAAAGATACAGGTCCCTAGAGAAGGTCCGCAAGATTGCAATTTCGTTGCCGCCGTTCGACTGTGTTTGCTTGCCGCGGGGTCTAGACTCCAAGTAAGGACTGCGCGACAAAAGAAGGCTACCGCGTAGTTTGAAGGTACTTGGCGGAGCGATTTTCTGGAAGGGTATAATCTATGTGTAATGACACAGGAGCTTGTGCAATCGAAGTAGACCTGGTTGTCTTGCAAAAGTGAGGTGCAATGTTTATGACGGTGCAGCCTGGTTCGCTAGGCGTTGCGTTGTTGCCCCGCGATGGCGCTAGCGGAACCTTTTCAGACTTTTTGATAATAGATGATCACACCACGAAGCTCTTATAAAGCTACTATTTGACCTTGATTTAATAGAATCGGTTGCTAAAGGAATTCAAGAAGGTGGGCTTTTACGAAGACCGCTCCGAAACATAACGGCAGACGTTCAGCGAGCTTTTTCAAACCCAACACACATCAGAATCATGGCAGACACACAGCAACAAGTTCAAGCACTATCTGAGGAGTATCAGAAGCTTCAGACAGGTATTTAGGCCTGAAAACATCTCGGAGAATTGCTGATATAGCTATATAGAGCTGCAGAATAACCTCCAATCACGGCAAAAGCTCGAATCGCAGCAACAGGAGAATAAGGGCGTTCAGAAGGTCTGTGAAATCAGCTCCAGTCGGTTAGTTCCTGACTAACTGGAGCAGGAATTTTTGAGCCTGGATGAGGATGCAAACATCTACAAATTGGTTGGACCTGTGCTGCTGAAGCAAGACAAAACCGAAGCTGTGATGGCTGTTGACGGACGATTGGAGTTCATTGAGAATGAGACGTGAGGTTTTTATGCATGAGATGGATCATAAAGCTGATGGCTGAATAGCAAGAGGGTAGAGAAACAAATCAAGGATGTCCAGGAGAAGAGCGATGCACTGAGGATGCAGGTGAGCTTTGGCAATTAATACTCGAAGACAGGCAGCTGATGTAAGAGCAGATCATCCAAGCACAAACAGAAGCACAAGGACAAGGTCCTCAAGCACAAGCTGTAGCCTGAGAAGTATTTGGAAGCATGTTTGGCGTTTAGGATCTGCATTGCATGGCGTACGATACCAAAATGGAAGATTTTCAGGATGATACTCACCAGCTTCTACTTTTCGCTTCATCTAGCCTCAGTTGTTTTATCCTGATTTCATGCCCAGTTGAGACAAGTGCCGGCCTGGGGAAAAAGATCTGATAGCCATCTTTATCATTTGACTGTGGCCGTTCTCAACTTCTGTTAATATCAGAATTGCCAAATCGGACCCGATCAGAAGCTATCATAAAATCATAGACAAAATAAATTCCATTCTTGACTTTTTGTAGCGTTTTGTGGCATTCATTACGTCAATTGAAGTTGTTTTGATTTCATCCCCTTAAAAACTCGCTTGTTGCCCCCACCCAGATGTGGAACCGAAATTGCCAGAAAATATAACCCAGCGCAGTCTGACCTTTCTTACAGTTCGAACAGCATACTCATTTTAGGTTTACTTTAATGTTTGCAAAGGTCTAGAATATATCACATAGTGGGTGATTTCATAATAGTACTCTCGCTTAAGCGTCAGGTAGTATCTTACATGTACAAGGCGTATAAGGGAGAGATCGGCTTATCATATTGACCGCTGCTTGTTCATTTGAGCCACTTTTCTTTTAGATGGAAGAGACATACTGTTCTAATTGATATGGTATAGGCTAGCTAACACTTACCCCGCTGGAGAGTTCTAGTGCTAGCGAGCCATGCTTTCTTATATGTCATAATATCTAATTAGCTTTCGTTGCGTGAGACCGTAACTTTTCTAGTTACTCCAACTTGGAATATATGGTCGGCAATGCAGTAGGCATTGGAAAGGACCTTTTCAGGAATAAAGATCAAAAGGCTAACTTTAGATTTTACCTTCTATAATCATAATTCTTGCATACTCTGAAACAACGAGTGATTAGTAAAGAATTCCGAGCCTCTAGCAATCCAAGATCTTTCTTGGAACATGTTGGCGATTCCTTTGACTACACTATGCTGCATGCTCTTGCTTCCAGTGTTTTTGGAAATTAGGCATCGGGACGCAGCAATCATTTGTCAAACTTATAAATCGTTCCAACATTCCATGTTCAGCACTTTCATCCTCAGCTGCCGTATCGAATTAGAAATTGAATACTAGATCTGTCGTGCCTTTAGCCCTGTCATCAAAATCTTGATGACGACACCGACGACATTCCCTTTTGTTCCCGAAACTACCTCTCGAACTTCGACTTCAGATATGGAGATAAGCCATGCCTCATCGAGTATTCGTTGCAAACGGCTCATGCACTAAACGTCACAAGGCGACACTTCGATAGGTCAACGGTATCTCGATCAACGCCTGCTGAGAGTCAAGGCTAGAAGTCTGGGTGATGCATCCCAAATAGGGAGCAAAAAGACCTTCGACCCCTCCCTAGACAACTTATACCTAGCATACAATAATGTACTTTGTATGATCGTTCTGAGCATATCTCATTGGGGTCAGAGGCGAACCATCCCATCTCTACAAAGGAATATTCGATTTCGAAGTGGAGCCGATGCTCGAGCCAGTGGAGACATTCAACGACTTTCAAGTCCTCAGTGGACCGCACTCGGAATATGATGCCTTTTCCCTAGTGTCGATGCCATACTTGGGCCGATTCCCGGCGATGATAAAAGTTACAGTAGGGAACCTTCTTAGTGGCTGGCTGAGTAAGTAGACTGGTGTCTGTGGGAAGGCCGATGGCATAGAAAAGCTTGCCAGGTACGCTGTCATGCGCAGACCAACTGCGCGGAAGGTCCAGGTTAAGGTCGAGAAAGCGATTGCGAAGGAGAAGCTGGTCCGTCCCGAGTGGAAGACTCGTTGTGCAAAATTGTTGTGAGGATGAGGAAGAAGAACTCTAGATTGATGTTGAATGGCATCGTCCTGGCAATGCAGTGATTTGCTGAGCGTGTTTGTATTGTACGCTTGCTGCACACTTCGCCTCAGCATTACCACTGTAATCGCCCACGGGTGCCCTATTCTGCGCTTTCGCCTTCTACATTCGTGATGGATATCACTCATTGCTTCTATTTCGTTGCACTTAAGCACATACCTTGAGTTCCCGGGAGGATCTTATTTGAGACATTTAAAGTCCAGCCATTTGACAAGTTATTCATATTCTTTGGATGGATACATTCTGGTAGGATGGAAGCTAGTTGATGCCACGAGAGATCAACGGAGCTTCAGAATCTATCATCCGGCAGTATCCAGCTGTTGTTGGGAAAGGAGTAACCTTACCATTCAAGAAATGGCGGGGTAATTGAAAAGTCAGTGCTACAATAATCAAGTCTTTAAGATATCAATCTCCCATAAGGTGAAAGCGAGTCAAAGACTAGGTTGAGGGACAGCAATTTGCAAAAACTTGTTCCTAGAGTTAGTTCCTTTTTCCAATTTTTTCTAGACTGTTCACTTTAGAATCCTAATAAGCCTAGTTCGGATCTATTCTTACCTAGCACCTTCCCTTTAAAGAACATGCGCACCTCGATAACTTCCAACTCAACTTCGCTACCACTAATAACGAACGCAACCCCTTAACGCACGGTGGAACGTCTCAATAAAACTATGGAGAGCACATATCCTCTTCCGCACGCAGTCGATCCTGCCCAGGTGCGTACGTGTGTTTATGAACACGAATATTATGCTTCCTAAATGGGCTGTCCTCTTGCTAACAGCTTGTAGCACGGCGACCATTCCTCTAGTCCCACCATTAGCACAGGCCCGTACACCATGTCCGCTCAAGTATTCATGCAAAAAGTCCAGCAGCTTGTCGAGCTCACCCGCGACGTCCAAGTCCTTGCACAGTACCTAGAAGTGGCAGCACCAGATGCTCTCAAGACAACCAGCGCGTATTCCGAAACTACACTTTCGCATGCACTCGACGTTATCTATTCTGTAACTCCTTCACTCCGCAAATTCGCCAAAAAGGGCCGCAAGTATGCCAACCTCGACAGGTTCACATTGTTCTCGAAACTGCCTCCCGAATTGCGAATTCGGATCTGGAAGGAAGCTATGCCGGGCCCTCGAGTTCTACCTACCTGGCTCGCTGATATGGAGGAAGTCGAAACTGTGATTGGTACCGAGGTTCTTAATCCTGCCAATGACTCTGATAGCCGTCCAGCAAAGATACTCATTCATCACCCGCCACCCACGGTGCTTCATATCTGCCAAGAGTCAAGAAGAGAGGCCTTGAAGAAGTATTCATGGACACCTGATACCATTAGTTGCTTCTCGCATGATCGGGTTGACCCAGCAAAGGACATCATCTATATCCCTGAATGTAGCTCGATCTATGATCTACGGGACTGGCTAGCACGCTGCACATCTGGGACATTAGCAATCATTGAGCATCTTGCTGTGGACGCTTGCTGCTGGGTTGATGAAGACCTAACTTCGGTATTAATTGAGAATTTCGCCAGTCTGAAGACATTCACATTGGTGATGAAGTGCGAAGGTCATTACTGTGCTGAGTGCTATGACGCGCGCGAGCTTGGGACAAATCTGAAACTAGTTGACTTGAAGGCACCCCCTTCAGAGTCTGATGATGCGTTTGTCTTTGTTGACTCTCTACAAGAGCTGGGGAGGGTCTACCAGCAACACGTTATCAAGACAGAGAAAGACGGAATTCGATCTGTGCCACCCGTGCTGCAACTCAAATGTTTTGACAACTTTGAATGTAGCAGGTGTAAGGAAGAGGAAAGCTCCCAAGATCTTTAATTGCTAGAGCTTCTAGGTCCCTTGATCAAGTCGTCTTAGCTAGTAGGAGTTCAGTCATAAAAGAAAGCAGCTAGACATCATCTTGTACAGGTTCGGTTTTAGCACCATGAACTTCCCGAAAACAAATTAGTGCCACAAGACTGAGAAGCTACTTGATGTACTAGCTTAAATATGCCAGTCTTTCGTATTCATCTTGAGTTCGGCTGGACTTTGGCCACGACTTCTTTCGATGGCGCTTGCCTTTTCTAAATAACCTTCCTGAACGGTCTAACATAACGATTCTTGGTGGTCTGCTATCTAACATCAAATTAAAATTATCGGGAGGCTACTTCATGCTACTCCTTTTGGATATTCATTCTCCCAATCATTAATATTTTCGACCAACGCTCGGCCAGCTCGAGTGAAGGGCATCATCTCCACCTTCCTATAAAGAACTCTCTTTTGAAAACTCGGGCTTCTTGGTATCCGGGTTGTGCTTCATTTTGATGTGGTAAATCCAGCCTCAGAAGGGTTGATCCATGAGTGGCTACTCTGCTACACCCTCATCACCATGGGACGTATCACGGTCGAGTCTCTCCTTGCGTCGCCACCTCCTGAGGACCACATAAAGACCGAGCCAATTGCATCTCCTTTGCCAACTCCAATTCCTAAAAGCCGTGAGCCGGTGCTTGAATATCTTGACTCGGTTATCAAAGCACGCAACTCAGGAGAGATAAGCCCAGAAAATAATTGGACAGTAAGATTGTTTTCAGTCTAGATGTCTACTTAGAAGCTGATCACCCATTGAGCAGGGAAGGAGGACGAGTTCCGATTTTGCCTGGGATCCGGATGCGTATGTTTTTAAGGTGAATAGGCCCATAGACTGTGAATATCTCGATCTCACACTCCACTGATAGAATGGCATGTTTACTGCTGTCGATGAAGTTTCATCCGAGCTTGATCAGGTTAAGGACGGACATCCAAAAAGCCTGATGAGGACGAGAATCAAGCTTGAAGGAAATACAAGAGACGATATATTGGAGGCGGCCCACATTCTGATGCAAATTCGTGTCGATACTTCTAGATGGACTAGGCAAGACATCGAAATAGCAGAGACGATGCTTCAGCTCCAATCTATTGCGAGAGTGGCGAGGCCACAGCAAGACTTTCTAGCTGCGCAGGTGAAGCTATCAGATATGTCGACTAAGGATCAGACCTCTGCAGGGCGAGGTTGCGATCAAGCCACGGACGATGATGAGACTATAGACGACGAAATAATCCCTGACAGTTTTCATGAACCATTATCGGAAAACCAAGGCATAACCCTCGAGAAACCTACACCATATACGAACAAGCTGTGTCATTCTGCACTTCCCAAGAGTTTAAGTCTCGTCGTCAATCAACAAGGTGGCGATGAGGGTCAAAGAAGACCAAAGAAGCGCAAGTTGAGATTGTGGTCGAACAAGATGGCTCCCTGAGAGCTGCGTTTAGCACGTGTCTTTGCGGAGACTTTCTAATGCAGTATGCTGGATTACAGACATTAGTTTTGATTACTCGGCGGCATCTATCACCGCGGTTTATGGAATGTCTGCCCTCCAGGGACAGGAAGTATGGGCAAGAAAGGAGATATGGAATGATAGGAATGATAGCAATTGGCGTCATAAGAATTGGCACTCCGTGAAGGTTGCACGTCAGCTCGAGTTGCCTGTTCACTTTCATGTAATTCCAATTGCACCTTCCCAGGTGAAGTAAAGCCAAGGCGGAACACAACAAATCGAATACTCGAAGCCATTGAGTCACTCGACTTTATCCTGGGTCATGTCATAACAATTTCAAGGCATGGCGACAAGAGGTAAAGCAAGGCGAAGAAGCCAGCAAAACGGGATCGCTCAGACCAATCATCGAATTGGTCAATTCATCATCTACCCCATCGCACAACATAAAATACAGCCGACAGCAACTTTATCGTTGCTTCCCCTCACCTCCATCCCCACATCTCTCTCCCATCCTCATTTCTTTTGCTCATCTGGATTCCCAACTCGCCTCTAAGCATGAACACCTACTCCGTCCATCACCTGAAACATCATTTCCATTTTCTTAATCCATGCATCATCAATCGAAGAAAAGACCCATTCATCCTTAAACCAATCCAAACCCTTCGAAAATGCAAGTTCCAGGCCAGACAAAGCCAAAGCCAAAGCCGTCCAGTCCACCCAATCCAAGGCCCCTGGCCGGAACAGACCTAGCCGATAACGCCTTCAATGAACATCATAGTGAGAAAAGAACGAGAAGGACAGGACAGCAAAGCAGAATGAGGAAGGAAAAGTCTTAGTACACATTGATAAATTAGATTTGCGTGGTTCGATTCGAGGCACATTCGATGTAGTGAGGCCTCCCCATATGTACGATTGTTATCAGGTTTGTGCTTAGTTCAACTTTGTTTTAAGTGGTGAGCGAATGTGGTGTGGCGCCAGGTGCTCTTCCTTTTGAGAGCATCGGCTTAAACGAGTGTATATCGGTGCCGGAGCGATGTTATATGCTCTGGCAAGGGCGGGGTATCAAAGGGTTGTGATGATTATCATCTCTCGATACTCTCTGGGCTCATCATACCCACCGCACTTCCGTCATCTTTCTCTGTTTGGCTCGCATTGCCTTGACTACTTTCGACTCTCTCCATAGAAACTGGCCCACCGTTTGGTAAGCTGAGCTTCAACTTCTTTGCTGAAGCTGTCAAAGCATTCGGCTTCTCTGGATTGCCGTTGATACCCGACTTAGCACCAGTCGCTGGATCCATGGCTGTGCCATTATCGAGCTTCTTTTTCTTCTTGGCGTTGCCAGATTGTTCCTTGAGCGGCCTTTTTCTAGGACTGGTAATCTTACCAGTTGGACCAAGACGAGGCCTTGTTGGTCTTTGTTTGGCGGGTAGTTCTTCGTCTTCCAGTAAAGGCTCATCATCATTGGCATGCAACTTCGCAAGGAAGAAGTTCCTCACAAGACCAATCTGGTCTTGAAGGTTCTCCTTAGTGACCGGTTCAAGTGGCGGAAGAGGTTCAAAGATGTCTGTCGTAGGACCTTGTGCAACAGCAGTAGGCTGGTTGTGGTACAGTCTCGTATGCAAGAGGTGCAGCGGCACTGATAGACTCGCCATTCCAAATTCACTATCCAGACCGAGAGCCTTGAAGCCAAAGAAGTCTTCGCCAAGCTCTTCGGCGAAGTCACCTCCCACGAATTGCTCGCTACCGTCGTTGAATGCTCCAGAACCATCAGGTCCAGCATCAGTGAGGGCAGGGCGGAGAAGGTCGGAAAGATGAGCTTTCATACGCTCGTGCATGACTCCCAGCTTTGTACCGAGGCGCTCAACATCATCTTTGACATGACTTTCCAAGCTTTCGACGTCAAGGCCATTTTCACTGAGCGTGTGAAGAACAACTTCCTCGTTCGTAAAACGGTCTTGCCATTTGGCTCCAGGAGCAGTTGCAGGCACCTTTGGCGCTTCGCGGTAGACGTTAAAAGTCTGTACAAGTTTCATAAAGAAATCTCCAGCTATGTCAGTGATGACATCCAAAGCACTCGGCTGAAGTTCTTCAAAGCCAGCGTGGTAGCAGAGTTTTGCAACAGAGCGCTGTAACGCAGCCTTGCAGACCCAAGTTGCCATTATTGGCCCATCATCCGAAACGACGTGAGGGTCGATGTCGGCTTCGATGAATGGCTCGGGTTCATACTTTGGAAATTGATTGTTGTACATCTATCTTTGTCAGTACACAATATTAAGCTGATCAATTCACTTCAATACATACCTGCGCCTGCAATTGCATCTGCTTGATAACGCCAATTTTCGAGCACAACTTTCTTGTCTCCTGCATCTGTCTCATATTTGCTTCAACCTTTGCAGTCAAAGAGCTTTTAGGGGCAGTAAAGTGACCACTGGGAACCATTCGGATACACTCATCGTTTTGATCAATGACCTGTCCGTCAGCATCTTCAATCCACTGAAGTTTACGAGGGATCGTAGGGATAGCTGAAAGGGAATCATAGTAATCAGGTATGACTCGTTCTTCTTCGCCTTCCATTCCTTCAGCGAAGGTTTCTACACCTTGCAATGCATCTTTTGGTTTGGCGTCCGAGCGCGAAGCGTCAATTTCGGCTTCTTTCTGTTGACGAAGCCACCTTCTCATACCAGCTTTTGAGCGAAGCAGAGCAGGTTCTTCAGGATTGAGTTTATCGCCCCTGAAAAGACGATTCCTCTCTTTAGCGATCAGTGCTCGATCTTTCTTTGTTACTTGCTTCCAAATCTTATATTCCTCGTCTTCTCGAAGATCATCTGCTGCAGCGCCAAGTGCCTGACCAAGCGAGAGTCCATTGATTGACGGCCCATCGATGTCCATAGCATCGGCTTGACTTCCATGGCCTGGTAAGCCGTTCATCGATGGTGTAATGGACCCAATCGGTGGCGTGGCAAAGCCGTTTTGGCTCCCATCAAAACCAGCATCTGAGCCTTCGCCCAGGTTTCCCAGAAGACCGTTTAATTGAAGTGTCGGCTTCTGGTCAATGCCAGGAGTGCCTTCTTCTCGACCGTTTCCGGATTTTCTGGCTTTTGAACCCTTAGCTCCTGCCTTCCGTCCCCTGGAAGACATTATCGGCTCGTCATCACTATCATCAGCGCCATCATCTTCGCCGCCGTTTTGCTTTCTTCGTTCTTCGGCTTCGACTTCTGCTCTGGGCCGGATGACAAGATCGGGAATTAGGGGCACAAGTTTTTCTGCCTCTTTCCTCATGGAATTGGCATTACGCCGTAATGGGTGTGAGACATCGGCATTGTACTTGAGACAGTTACTCCATATTAAGTCAAGATCATCAACGAATTCCTTCTTTGACTTGTATGTTAAGGTCTTCAGTTTCTTGGTCATTGTCCCAAGATCCATGGGATGTTTGATGACTAATACGCGTTAGACGACCTCCTTCCACAATATCATCAGAGGGGGTTACTTACTGAGATAGTAGTCAGGCGCATCCCGCTTGTTCACTCTGGTGAGAAAGGGTGCAGAGTACTCGGTCATTGCTTTGAGTTCACTCAAAACCTTCTCCGCAGCTTCGTAGAGTTCTTCTTGGTGGACGTTCTCCTCGCTTGCCCACTTACTCCTATTCTTGCGGACTTCGTTCATCAGAGACCGTAGCTCAGCGTCCGAAGCTCGAACTTGATCGCGTTTGAGGTCTATCCGTGCAATCAGATGCTTGAGAGTCAAACTCGAAGCACCGAGATTAGCACTACTCAACGACCCGTGGTGTTCTCCATTTGCGCCGTTCGCGTTATTTGTCGTACCATTATTGTCCATCTCGGCATCTATTTGCTTCTCAGACTCTTCCAGCCTCTGTTGCTCCAGCATGGCTACACGGTCGTTCTCTAATGTATAAAACAGGGTATGGAAACTGCGCTTCGCTGCTTCTTCGGTGGCTCTCTTGGCCTCCTCCAACTGCTTGCGCGCATCTTCGGAAGACTTGGGCTCTTCTTGCGCTGCATCGTCTTTATTTTGCTCGGCTTGCTTGGTTGGGGATACGTCCGAGGAAACAGGAGAGCTGCCGGATTTCGAGGGCGACAACAGGGCATTTCCGCTTTTGTTTTTGCTCGGAGACTTCTGCACATCGTCCTCATCCTCATCCTCATCATCGTCGTAGTTATCCTCGTCAATGGTCCGCGTAACCTTCTTGGGGGCTGGTCCTTTGATAGGCTCGTCGACATTGGGTTCATCCGCGACGAATTGATCATTCTGCGCGCTATCATCTTCAGCAGACTCTTGTTCAGATGCTCTCTTTCCCCCGAACAATCTAGCTATCTTGGCTTCACTGCGCAGATATAGTTCTTTGAACAAATGCCTTTGATTCTCCTCCTCCACATTGTCGCCATCATATTGTACGGTGACCGGTTCACCCATTGTAGCATCTTCGAAAGGGAGACTTGGGGTATTCGAGCGCGCAGGTGTATCGTCTCGTCGGTGGAAGGCTTTGCTACTGAGGTGCGATGATGGAGGAAGCCATGATGGATGTCCGGAGTTGAGAATAGACATCTCAAGCGGGGGGTGGGAGCGCGCAAAGATGCGCCAGAATTATCGTGCTCCTCCTCGTCGTGACAAAACGTTTTGCAACTCCCTCAACTGGGCGTTGAGTACGAGGCCGTCATCGGTGATGCTGCAAATAATTTATGTCTCGATAACTGATGTCGTTGTCGCGTTCTTGATGGATTTATCCCAGGACTTGATGAAATCGGGTTGTCTTTGGGAGAGTAGTCGTTGGTCAGAAGGCTGGTTCTAGCTCACTGCGAACATTAAAAGATGTAGGTAGGAAAGCACAGAAATCGTCACAACTCGGCGCATGTGTGGAATCTACATTTCTCTTACTCCTGCGCAGATGCGCAGCTACAGTCACAAGCACTCTATCTACTTTTCTGTCACTTTAAGGGTTGGGTTAAGGTTGTAAGAAATAATTCTCTCGATGCAGTCTTCCGATCTCCATACGCTTGGATCTTACCTCAAAGGAGACGTCACGTGCCAAATGAGCTTCCGTGCCTTACCACCTCACACAGCATGTGAACACGAAGCTGCAACCTAGAGCTCCCTAAACCAAACCAAAACCTTACAAAGGGATGTTAAGGGTTGAGATGACTTTCTCCTCTGCACGTCCATAACACTACTTCAAAATGCGAATACGGCTGCCCTTCGCAGGTCAGTAATCCAGTTCCAAGGGCATCTCCTCATGCTAGCCTTGCGCCGGAACTGACATCATGTTATAGGAGCCTTCATCTTCCTGGCCGCAACAGCAGGTTATGCCGGCCTCTCCTCCCTCTCACTCGACGCCATCATAAACGACAAAATTCTCCACTGCCTCACATTCTTCGTCCTTACAACCTGCTTCTACTGGATCCTCGATACTTCCCGCAGGCGCAACCTGAACCTCACCCTCCTTGTCTGTACCGGCATCCTTGGTGTTGGATCAGAATTCCTCCAAGGATCCTTGCCAATTGGAAGGACGTTTGATTTCTACGATATTGTTGCGAATGTGGTGGGGAGTTTGGCTGCGTTAGGATTGAGTAGTTGGTATCATCTGAGGATGTTGGAGAGGAAGAGACTGGCGAAAAATTACCAGGCTGTGCCAGGGGATGAGGAGGCTGATCTGGAGCTTGGTGAGGGTATAAGCATTGGAGGGCAGGAGTCGGGCACGACGAGCGCGGGAGTGCCGGCTACGCAAACTCAGACTCTCGACCAGGAAGTGGATAACTGGGACGAGAATATTGAGGATGGGTGGGAGGAGGATGAGCATTTGGATAGTGCTGAGGGAGACGGATTGAAGACGCCAAGTGCTAGTTCTGCGGGTGAGGATTTGGGAGAGAGCAAGAAGAGGGCTGATTGATTATGTGTTACGATACGATCTTTTTGTAGGGAACTTTCCCTGGCGCTCTAGTGCAGCTGTTTATGGAATTTGACAACATTCGGTCTGCATACTGTAGTATTATGGTACAGGGTGAGATTGCCTCTCAATTTAAACGGCTTACAAGAAGGAATGTGACCAAAAAGTCAAAGTAGTCTCTCGATTTTATATTATTTGTGCATGGCTGAAGATAGTATTCCGAGAGGGGACGCTTCGTGTCATTCGTGCGAGTTGTGGAACTGCAAGGGAATACTTCGTGGCGCTCATAGAATTATCAGATGCTGTTTATTTACTGTCGAGTGAGTCTGCGAAAAGTCCGTTCTCATAAATACCTAAATACTTCTTGCTTTAGTCACTCAAACAGTGCCCCGAAATTATTAAAGTTTCACTCGTCTCGGCGCATTCAGTCACAAACCTGACATTCACATCGACAAGTTCTGTGTGAAAGTCAGACATTTAAATCCTTCCAGATGCCGGACTTCAAATCAGACATCCAACTACATTGGTTGAATTTCTCCATTATACCCCACTTAACTCATGTAGACCTCGGAACCTTCCAAGTATAAATCAATATAAGCACAAGATTCTTTCAACCAATCAACAAACAGTGCGGCTTTAGCTCACTTGGGAGAGCGCCAGACTGAAGTCCACTTCAGATCCTATCTATCTATTGTGGTATCTGGAGGCACTGTGTTCGATCCACAGAAGCCGCAAAATCTTATCTGCGAATCAAGGTTAACCTTGATGTGAACACTTTTTTCCCCCTCAACTTGCTGGAACCAGTTTTTTTTTTGTTTTTTTGAGGAAAGGATTCTTTTGGTAGGATGTAGGGATTTGTTTCTGGCTGAGGAGTAGCGAGAGTCAGCCGGCCTAGCGACGCCATGTATCAACTCAAGATTGTCTTCTTTGTATCTTAATGAATATGACATTTACGGCTATAAAAGTTTGGTCTGAAGATGTTCGTACGCTGACTGCCGTTCTTCAGGATACGTATTCAGCTTGTTGAAATTATTTGTGCCGCACGGACATCGTTCTACTACTGTAGCTTAACACTACCATGCACCATGCAACTTCTAACTCTCGACACTTGCCCCTCGCCCCCAAACTCAATTGTTGAAGGAACACCGAATAGAGACCCACAGATTTACAAAGGATCTAGGTCTCAGGATTTATGCTACTTGCTGAAGGTTATCCCTTATAGAATCTTCATACCCATTCTAAACAATCCGAAAACCCTTTTACCACCCAAAACTCTCATCATGGAACCAAACCTCTCTGCCCTTACTCACCCATCTGCCAACATCCCTCCTCAACTCCCTTGCCATCCCAGCAGGTCCGCACACTAAAACTGCAACTCTCTCGCCCTCTCCCTTCCTGAATACACTATCTACAGCCTTTCCCAAATCCGGTCTTTCCATCCCAGTAACCTTAACTCCCTTATCATCTCCTTTCCGTGCTAGCTCACTCATCTCCACGCTTCCGTCCTGGGGTTCCGGCTGACCATATCCATGATGGCCATCGTGACCCGTAACGAAGATCTTCACGTTCTCATCATCCTGGATCGAGTTCCCTTCCTCGGATTCGGAAACAGATGAAGAATCGATGGCCCATAGAGCCTCGGTAGCTGCACGCATGGACCAGATCATCGTAACGTGATCAGGACTCTTGGCTTCAACGACGAGTTGATCGCGGACATGTTTGTAGATGGGCAGGATGAATGTTGAGCCTACACCACCTGCGATCAGCAAGATCCTGTCATAATCTGCAGCGAGGTTGGGGAAGTGTCGAGATGAGCCGATTGGACCTTCGATGTTGATTGGAGGATGGGCTTTCGATAAGTGTGACAAATGCTCTAGAGCTGTGGTTGTAGGACCATGAAGAGCACGGAGAACAAGTGTTACCTCAGTGTTAGACACTGAGGCGATGGTAAAGGGGTTGAAGAGGAGATCGTGGACAGAGGGGGAGGAGGTATGCGGAGGAGTGCTTTCAGGAGGTATTTGGAGGTAGACGTGTTGACCTGGTGCATCACGGAAGCGTTGAATTTTGGATGGCGGTACAGGAACTCGTAATTTGACAAGTTTGGTTTGAGGGACTTGCGTGATGGTGGCGTAGCCGGTAATAGTATCCAGCTTTCTGCAGATGATGTCGAAAATAAACAAAGCTAAAGCTTCAGTGACATATACCCGTAAGGGGCTGGCGTGGAAAAAGAGTAGCGGAGGGAGTACCATGCCGAGAACCAAGTGAACGATGAAAAAGACTCGGTAGCTCCATCGTCGTACCTGCTCCAGACTCGTGCTAAAAAGTATGTTTATGAGGGAGAAAGCGACGTATCCGATGATGACGACTCTCGCAGTGAGCCGTGTTGCAAGCACACCAGCTTGTACGAAGTAGTTTAGGTACCAGGTAGCGTGAAGGAACAAGAAGCCATAGATAACTCTTCCTGAAACTCGATGCCAAGGATTCAGCTGCTCATGTGAGCATCCAAAGGCAAGATTGAGCGGAGAGTAGAGCGATTTCATGGACAGCATGTAGTGCAGAGGAAATTGAGATGCTGCAATGACTCCAAACCGTTTGGTGATATGAAGATAGTCTGTCTGGATTAGTGGTGATTCTGTAACCTGGTGGGTTGTTTAAATGGACGAAGATGAGGTCGGGTCACGTGAATGTACAAAGATCGAGACGAAGAAGAAAGAGCCTATACAGATGAAGAGGGAGCGCAAGCAGAGCGCTATGGACTTAAAATTTAAAAAACATCAAGATGGTCCTTCCTGAAAAAAGAAGTAGACATGAAGCTTGAAATGATCTTGAACATCATAAATTCATGAGACAAGACAACGCCCAAAGAAATGTAATCATACCTTGACCGGTTTCGTGAACGCACAAGAATAGAAGCCAAGCCATCCAAGATCCTCCTGCAAGCCAATGGATCCTCAATCCCCAATTCGGTGCAACTTCTCCCTCAAGCCACCAGACAAAGGCCCGCCATCTCCTCACCGCAGTCCCAGACGTCGAAGCTCTGTCATGCTTCAAGCCTGGTGAATTTGGAATAGCAGAGTATTTGACTTTGACTCTTAATCTTTCGGAATACACCCACACACCTAAGCGGTACAGCTGGTAGGCAAGAATAGGGAGGAGGGCGGAGAGCTGAGCATAGACAGCATATCGGTCCAGAGTGAGTCTCCGTTGGTGCTTCTCATCATGAGTGAGATCCAAGAGATGGTATGGCCAACCCATCGTGTGAACAATACGTGCAAGGTCGAATATTGAGGTTCGATGTTATGTCCCCGGAGTTGTGGTTGTCAATTCCGAGCTCCGAGATAACAGAACCGGAAATGATGTCCTTCTCGTTCCGAAACGCTGTTCAGAATTATTGATCTGAAGAAAGAGAAGAATTCACTCCATCAAAGCAACATGTGAAGATGATATCTAGTCTCTCTTGCGCCACATAAGCAACTCTCACAGCAGGGACAGCTTACAAATGTCGCGGCCTGCCCCGAGTAAAGGCTTGTATGTGTCTTGGCAGAACGGGAGCGCTAGCTAGGATGTCGACCCCTGAAAAGATCAACGACGTAACCTTTCGCCAGAGAAATCGCATAGGGCATTTTCTTTTCCTCAAGCTCTATAATTTTTCAACCACTCCTTGTGTTTCCATTTGCGGTACATTTTTTGCCAAGTACAAATTCTAATGAAATGAACACAACCACCATGCGCGGTATTCGCGCCGCCACTCGTTCTCAGCACCTCTCCGCAAAACACTTCGACCTCGCCCTCAAGCCCCCCTCCGTCCTCCAGCTCCGCTACGCCTCTTCCGTGCCCACCACCCCGCGCAAATCGGCCCTCCCTCCGCAAAATTCTTCCTCCGTGAACGGTCCCCTCACCACCCTTCCTCCTCCGCTCGATCTCCCAACCCGAGCCCCCGATCAATCCCTTCCCTCCTACCTCTTCGCAACTGGACAATCATACGTCAAATTCTACAAAACAGGCATAAAGAACATCTACACCAACTACTCCCTCTCCCGAACCACCAAATCTCGGCTCTCCGCCTCCAAAACCTCTCTCGCGGACGCCGTAAGAGCTGGGTCCATCACACGTTCCGAATTCCTGCTTTTGCACCGGAACTCGCACGACATCTCACGAGTCCCTATTTTCGCCCTCGTTCTGTTAGTATGCGGCGAATTCACACCCTTGGTCGTTATCGCGTTTTCGGCCGTTGTGCCATGGACGTGTCGGATTCCCAAGCAGATTGAGTCCGACAGGCGGAAAATGGAGGACCGACGCTCTATTTCGTTTCGAGAGTTGACGTCTCTTCCGCCGTCAAGTTCTGGTCTTCATAAGTTGGATAAAGGGCAATTGATGCATATAAATGCCTCTCTGGGTTTGACTTCTCATCTCTGGCAATATGTGTTCGGTCCTCCGGTGGTTTTGCTGGAATATAGAATCAAGCAGAAGATAGCATATTTGCAGATGGATGATATGCTGATTTTGAGATCCGGTGGTGTTGCGGGAATTGCGGGAGAAGAAGTGAGGATGGCGTGTGTGGATAGGGGGATTGATGTTATAGGTATGAGTGAGGAGAAACTAAAAGAGCTACTGAACGCGTGGTTAAGGTGTAAGGAGAGGGCTGGGATCGAGAGGCTGCTATTAACGAGGTAAGCTTTCTAAAGCGATGCATGCTTCGAATTTACAAGTCACTGACCATTGCAGACCAAATATCTGGCCCGTTAGAACAAAAGCTCCGGAGCCTGTACAATTATGATAGGATCATCTTTGAGCAACGAAAAAGTATGCAAACGATGGAGGGATCTTGTTCACATATGCACATTAACGAGAGATGTGGAAAAATCTCTGATTAGAGGCTTATGGCCACGGTTCTACGATCTGAAATCGTGCTATGTACAATTTTGTAGAACACCAGGCATGCGACTTGCATAGGAGCGGCGTTATGGTAGGGGTTTAGCAAAGAGGTCCAGGTATCAAAACGACTCATTTCTCTGTATAACAACATGTGTAGACACCTGATAGAGGTATCAAATCATAAGTCCTGACAATGCTTACTTTCCATGTCCAAACTCTCACACTAAACCATCACTGTCCGCCTGATATTGAGGACAACACCGCATTTATGTATTCCACCCTTTGGTGATCACTGTCGGAATCTAGCAAGTTGAGCCATAATATTCTGAACTTGCTGCGCGGACTGCTGAGGCTGAGGCTGAGCTGCTTGAGGGGGGACACCATTTCCAAGTAATGCGGCCAATGCAGGATTTGCAGCAACATTCGCATAAGGGTCTGCGGGCGTTTGTTGGTATGACTGTTGAGGTAGTTGCTGTTGACCATTCAGTCCACCAAGAATACCAGCGAGGTCGATTGTGGAATTCGCAGTTGCAGCTGGGATGTTTTGCTGCTGCTGAGTGAGGGATCCAAGCAGCTTCTGCAAGGTTGCATTGTCTAATTGACCGACCATGGTTGCTAAATTGGGAGCACTGGCACCTGGCACAGCAGTGGGTTGCTGATATGGCTGGCCAGCATCGTATTGTGGAGGTTGAGCATATGGCGTACTCTGTATCGGTGCTTGAGGCTGAGTTTGCTTGGCACGAAGGACAAGTTCGGCAGCGATCTTTGGATCGAGATCTTGGTACTCGTCAAATCTAACATTATTGACGCCTCCTTGACGATCGAAAACTTGAAGTGGGATTTTGCTAGAGTTTTGCGATCTCATGTCGAGCTTAGAGACTGCATGAACGCCCTCAAGAATCTGCCTTCGAATGACAGCTTGGAGGGGAAATCGGGGGCTAAGAAACATGACCTCCACCTTGATACCACGACCTCGCATCTCATTCTCGACCCACGAAATGAAGGCCCGGTCAAGTTGATCCATGAGGATGATCTGGACATCAGGGATATCCCTTGGCTCTCGTCGTGGGATCTGCAGACTTGCGTCCTCATCCACCTCACGGCTTCTAGGGCTCAAACTTCGCTCTCGATATCGGCCCATCTCTCGTTGGCCGTAGGGGGGAGATCGCGAACGGCTACGACGTCTTTCTCGGCCGTTATAGGAGTCCCGTCCGCGCGGTCCATAGTCATCACGACCACGGAAGTTGCCTCGAGGTGGTGTTGGGGATCTCGCTGGGCGGTAGTCATCACGAACACGTAGTGGACGTCCGTATTCGTCTACGCGGGTTTGAGGTGCAGCACGGGGTTCATAACGATCAACACCGCGACCCTGTGCAGATCTACCGCCCCGGTCTGGCATTCCTCCTCTGGAATAATCTGGCGATCGAGAACGTCGTACAGCTTGAGCGTTGCGTGTGTTCCTTTGAGGTTTCGAAATCTCGAGATCTTCACAACTGTCAGCCAGCAACGACATCAAAGCAGATAGAAACTCACGTATTCTTTTCCCCCTAACTTCAGATCCTTGCTCACGTTGTAAAGCAGTATAGCAAGCAGCACTATCATGAAATTGAACGAAACCATAAGCTTGTTTGATGGAGATCTGGGCAATCTTTCCATATGGATGGAAAACGTGGAAAATATCTCGCTTGGTAACTTTTTCACTAGGAAGGTTACCTATTCGTAGTCAGTTTTTTTTAACATACTATCAACAAGTAAGTTGCTTACCAATGAATAGACGAGAACCATTAGGAAATCTGTCCCACAATCCTTCAAGAACAAAATGGCGCTCGTTTTCGAGAAATTCGTCGTAGATCCTCTGGATTTCCGGGCCCCATTTCGCATCTAGTTCATCAGCTTCATCCTGAGATTCAACAGATTTCGTCTGGTTGCCTTGAACCGACGACCTATTGATCTGGGTATATGAAGCTGGGTTGATGGGACTAGATGTGGAAAGGGAGGACCGAAAAGTGGCAGTAGGGGGAGGGAGGAGCCCACCTCTTGGATCAATTGAAACGCCTGGAGGTGGAGGAAGTCCGCCTCTAGGATCAGTTGATGTGCCTGGAGCACCGGCAGCTACAAGAGATATGGGAACACCCGGTGGTCTAAAGGAGGTTGGGGGCTGTGGAAGTCCTGCAGATGTTGTATGATACTTTTGAATATCGTCATATTGGCGCTTCTGGGGTATGTTTGGGCGTGGTGGAAGGCTTGAATGAGCGGGCAAACCAGAATTGCTCTTGGGAATGGGTACAGTGGAAGAAATGGCAGATTGAATGGCGGTGACAGCATCCTTTTTCTCGGCATTCGCGGTGATGTTGTCCAACAACTGCTGAATATCTATTCCACCACTCGAAGCATCGTCATATATGAGGGGTTTCGAATCTGCAGATTCTGCCGAAAGTTCAGCAATGTTGCTCTCTGCGTTGTTGGTGGTTGCGATCTCGTTACTCGCTGGGGAGGAGGGGGAAGAGCTGGGTTTGGCAGGGTCGGCGGCTAGGCCATCTTGGGGCTTGTCGGTGGCAGGCGGATTGGAAGAGGGAGAAGATGGTTCAGTGATCTCTGACACGGGGAGAAGGGAAGATTTCGTCTCTGGCTCAATGATTGCCTGTGATATATCCTGACTATCTGTGTGTGCCTCTCCATCAGAATCAAAAGTCATGGCATAGTCATCACTGACATCGAAAGCCTGATTGGTAATTCCATCCTGCTTATGTTCTTCGTCGTCGGATTGTTCTTTGTACGCATCGGAAAAGCTCGAATCAGCAGAGGGAGAATCCTCTGCGACTTCTGTGGGCTCTGGCATGGGGTCTTTTGGGGCGGCTACATCTGGATTGGGCGGCGCGGGATCAAGATGTGTTGCGGTCATATTGAAGACTGGGTCGATCTGATTCCGAAGGACTGGTATGTGGGATGATTCAGGAGGATGTACTGGCAGAGGAGAGAGAGGAGACAATGTCTTTGTATGGAACTCGGGTGCCTCTGGTGTCATGAGGCCGTTTGATGTGATCATGAAAGGGTGATCGTAGGCGTTCAAGGCGAGTGGGCGCAATGAGTAATGTCGTGGATTTTTACAAGAGGGTATCAAGTGGGAAGCTCAGAGCATCTAAGTGGAAGGGAACAACAGTGGATTTCGTAGGAGGAAGGCGGGGTGGCGGAACTCGGGAAGGAACAATCGAAGCTGTCTCTGATACTTGTTGATTGTATGCGTCGAACAATCTTTCAAGACTTGTAGCGCCTTTGTTGATTGATGTCGCGCAAATGGACGCGATGTGATGATGCATTGGCAAGAGGATGAGGTCTGGTGGAGGAATTTGCGAGGCTGAGTCAATCATCATATTTTCAAGTCGGCAAAGACCGCGCTAAGCCGAATTCAGCGACTAGCCGCGAAGAACGGGACCATGGGGATTTATGACAAAACCTGGAAAGCATGGTGTTTGCATGCGTCTGTATTGCAACTGCATTCGACTCGTCGCATTTCTTGAGGCCATCACAGAGCTTTCTTGGGTTGGAGCGAGGTCCTTAGCTTTGGGCAGCTGAGCCAATACTGTGAGGGGCTCTCAAAAGCTTGAGTCGCCCCTCACCAACTGTCAACTCTCTCGAGTAGCAGAAGATCTAATTTTCACACCTACAATTTCAGCTCAGTGTTGTTGCCTCTCGTGCTTTACCTCCTGTGGAATAGCAGCATAGTTCGGTTCTGGATCATGCTTTACCGCTACGCTTTCAGCACCCTCTCAACTGCCCAGTTCCGCGGCCATTTCCCACTGCTTCCGCACTTCAAGGCCTACTCTTCGCATTCAAAGGGTGATGGCGAAGAGGCAGACTTTGCAACAGCTCGTGAATGGTACAAAAGTTTCAACAAGGCCACGATTCCAATCAAGATTGCCACCACAACATTTTCCAAGTCGTCAGGCCCTGGTGGACAGAAAACCAACAAGTAGGTTATCACGGGTCATCTTTGTCAAGTCCCAGTAACAAACTTTATAGAACCGACACAAAAGCTACCACGACCTGGCCGCTCTATGCTTTGATGCCTCACGTACCGAAGGTGCTTCATCGAGAGTTGAAAGCCAGCAGATACTATGTGCCCTCCTCAGATTCGATTACTATTCAATGCGATACCGATCGCGGCCAATCAAAAAATAGGGAAGAAACCTATCGGAGGCTAACCGATGAGATCGCTAAAATGTACAAGAAGAGAGTACCTGGGGTGACCTCTTTAGAGCAGAAAAAAAGAGTCGAGAACATGTAAGTTGTCTCATAGGATGCGATTTTGTCCATGATATTCAGTTCCCACGGTTACTCTTCGCGTTGTTCATGGCGGATTGTTGTAGAATTTCTGTTGTTCGAATAACCAGTAATTTGAAGTATAACGATAAGACTGCCCAACGTCACAAACTGCATTTGAGGCAAGCCATTTAGCCAGAGAGAAAAAATATTCGAGAGCAACAATGCCGTGCAAACGTTGCAGCAGAAAGAGCAGCGAGAGAAGAGCCAGAAGTAGAGGATACCAGGAAGGCCAGAACGGGCAAGGCTCGGAAGAAATAAGCTGCGATCATCGTCCACACACCAATCTAACCCCACCCAAATTCTAGGTGCTGCCACCTCGTTTACTGTTTGAATTGATGCTGACCACAATTCGTCTACAGGATTAAAGCAGATAACGCGGCAAGATTGAGAATGAAGAAGATGCACGGTGATAAGAAGCGTGCGAGAAGCGGTGGGGGTGGCCGTGGAGGAGACTTCTGAACTTAGAAGGCTGTCTTGCATATGTTGGGTATAGCGCACATCTGGGTTGTGAGTACGATTTGGGTTATGGAAAATATTTCTTGTCTTCAAAAGATTGTTGGCAAGACCTCTTTTGACCCCAATACTTGAAAATTAGGATTTTGCGCTCCCTAGCCCAAATTACGAAAGAAACATGTTTATAATAGGTAATGAAGGCATCGCGCTAGCATGCCATGGCTGAAGAAAAGGCAGTACCAGCCTTTGTTCTTTCTTAAGGATGGAGAAGTGGTATAAGATATCTTTTCGGGAACATGAAACACTTTTATGCATCCGACGAATCCAGCCGAGGCTATTCAGCCACCAACATCTCCTCGCATGTCAGTGAACCCCGTAGCACTTCGACTATCTACTTCTCTACATAGCTCAAGTCAAGACAAACTCCGCTCTACATTTTACCCAAACTCTCGTCTCACATTTCTGTAAAGATGTTGAAGGCTTTTTCATCGTTTTCTAGTTCCATGTCAGCAATCAGGTTACCATACCAGATACTGATGGTCCATACATCCTCAAATGAACAACTAAGAGAAGCCGAGAGATGGTGCCAGCTCTTTCACGATAGGTAAATCAGCCGAAACTATAGTAGTGTCACTGTGTAACGCGATGCCTCTCAACTTATTACGTTGAGTCACTCAGAAATAGATCGGATTCAAAAGTCACCTTGCAATATCCTCTTTCGGACTTGCTTCCGCAGTTGCAAATGTACTTCATGCTGACGTGAAGAAGCTCAAACAATTGCATGGCAAGCGGATTGAGATCAAGTGTGAAAAGCACCAACTAGTTGACCAGAATGAGGAGGAAGCCTGGCAAATAGTAGCAACGCTCGTGCATATGGTGGCAACTTGTCTACTACCAACAGCGTCTACAAAATCTAAAGGCCAGAGAATCAAAGAGAGGGTTTAGCAGCTGTGAGTGCCCTTTACATGCAGTTCTTGATCAGGCTTATGGACGATCAGGCTCGCTTCGGAGCAGGATGTTTATGAAGCATTATTCCCAATGGCGAAGGAAGAGCTCAGACTCCAAAATCTCCAGAAGGCCAGCCGTGTTGCCCTTTCAGCCGCCCACAATTAGAGGAGAATACCGTGGGGCGGAACAAGCTATTTTTGAACAACGGAATGGCACCCGAGTGACCCTGAATACTATATACGTTACACCTACAACTTCTGTTTGAACTTAAGATATTGGTGGCTACAGATAATCTCGTGTCACCAAACCTATCTTCTGTTTGTGGCCTCGGTTGAGACAAACTTCGACCACTCAACGCAGTCCACGCCGCAGCAAAACAAGCAAGGACTTGATCTGCTCCTATCGCAGTGGCTTGAGTTATCTATGGTTTTGTATGCTGCCTGTTTTCCTTTTTTGCAAGCAAGTTAAGTAGAATTACAGGCTTTTATTCGTTTATCTTCATTATTCAATCCCAAAGAACTCCTTTATCAGTGGCATTGCCAGAAAGCAGAAGCAGTCAGATTGGTCGATGTCTACTAAAATGAAGAATGTTTGACTGGGCACTCTTCTTCCTAAATCTAGATCGTTTCTCAACAAAAAAGGGTAGCGAAAAATATAAAGTTATGCGCTGGCGTCTACTTTAGGGCGGAGTTGAGGTTTCTTTTCTTAGGAATTCTCCAGCACGGGTTGTATTCCAAGATATATGCAAAAGATAACAGAACGTATAGTTCTTATTGTTTATGTTCTTTGAATTTACAAGAACATTTGGATAGTTCTCAATAGGTATGCTGTCTTCAAACTAGTAGGAAGCATTTTTGAGAAAAGAATACAAGTTTACGGAACGCTGAAAATATATTACCACTACCTCCACGTCCCCAGAACAAAGCTTAAAGAATAATGATATAGAACGAGTGTTTAATATTTTTCTTATCGCTGTTTGCTATCTTGTCGCCAACTTCGGTTTAACTTCGACTTGTCATCCGATTTTGGATCTAAAATGATTTGTGAGAACACCAAACAACTTTTCCAAGTCCAAGGTACTTGATTCATAGTTGAACGCTTCATCCTGCCATCGATGGCTCTTCTGTATTCTAGTCACCAAGACCACAATCATGGATCAGCACTGGGGCTGCGATCTCTTCATTCGAAACTTAGAAGAAATTCTTAAGCTTTGGATCCACCGATATCAGGACATACTTTTAAGTTCCTGCAGAGAATCGAGTCAGAAGTGCTGCTACCATCGAAGCTTGTAACGAGAAGTTGTTTTTAGCGGGAACACACCCTTTCGCTGTGTCTCTCGAGCAACCAGAAACGCAATGAATTAATTGCTTCACAACTCTATCTTCAAGAAGGTACACCGCATGCAATGCTGCCCAACTTAGGGATATTGTAGTTCAACTTGCCGTAAGTCCGTTATGGACAACTACCATACAGCGATCTGCGGCAATGACTTCTCCAAAGTGATTGATCGTGCCCATCACTCCTATAGCGGAAAGCTGGAAAGATCCACACAGAGCAATGGTAAGACGGAACTCAGTGACTTGACTGGCTGGAAGGATCAATTCACTCACGAATATGGCAATTCTTACTTCAGCTTCCTAGATCAGGTACCTGTTTTCGTGGCCCGCATTCTCGCTATGTGTGTCCAAGCAGGATGTGATCCGCTTTCAAAACTTGATATTGCCCACCTTGTATCTAATGAGTCTACTGAGATTATCTGGTCATTCAATGGAATGGTCAGCGGTCCTATCGAGGTCTTGCAGACATTGGGCATTGATGTCTTCGCCAACCACGACCTTGATACTGGGACCATACTTTCAACGTGGTAAGCTTCACTCTATCTCCAAATTTTCGACGAGAGAAGACTCAATGGCTGACTAATATCAGGTACTGCATCAACAATAACTGTACTTCAGCCCCGTTAGGTTTCCCTAACAAAACTATATCTCTGCTATACTGCTAGTTTAACCACAGCTGTTCCCCCAATGCAACTATTGAGGTCGCACGATCTGACCTACTCTGTGGCTTCGAGGTGGCAGCAATGCGAATAATTGAGAAAGGCGAGGAGGTGTACGCGATCGTATATCGATAATTTGACAGCCGGCAAAAAGGACAGGCAGGAGATGTTGAAACCATGGGGGAACGGACTGCGCTTGTAGCAGATGCCGCGTAGAAGCTTGATGATTGAGAATCGACATCTTTGTGTTGGATATTGTAAATTAGAGATAACTCTTGTGCAAGACATCAACGTAATAAGCCCCGAAAAGAGTTTCACGGATAGCGAGACTGTACAACTTCTGATCTATCCTATTCTAATTCCTAACGACAATGCACATGATGCTCAGACTCGCAACCAAATGGTCGTGTGAAAGTGAATCCATCCCATCCCACAGCCTCGTCTCGTCTCCCACCGTGCTAGTCCATCTCGCTTCGCGGTCACTGTTCCAAGTATGCTTATAGATTTAAATAAGCAAAATGGTCCTCGACAAAAACCAGTGAGGATGGAGGACCCAGGCGGGGCTTAGTCAACCCTTAGCTTTGAAGGTCAGCCTTTCGTTGAGCTTGTTTTCCCTGAGAGAGTGGTAGCCAAGAGACTGATACGCCCGACCGCGCCTCTGGCTAGGTTTGGTGGTAGCAGTTGAGGCCTGTGTAGACCTCAGGTGTTTTTTTGCAATCTTGATCTTCAGTTTGGTAGTTCTCGATTTACTTGTTATTTTTCATTCGATATTTACGGCTTTTAGCATTTTGTGGGATTATTTTTCTCCAAAATGAAAGTTTTCGCTAAAAAAAAGCGGGGCTAAACTCGCTTAAAAAGGAGAGAGTACGTTTTGACGTAGGACAATCAAAGTCAATCGCGGGGCTTGAGACTTCGATGTAAAGAAGAAATTTGTATGAAATATACGTCACAAGTATTTTATGAAGTATCTGAGCTAAAAGTCACTTGCTACACCAGCAAAAAGCCACAAACGCGCATGCATCTCCAATGATAGTCTCGTAACCCCAAAGTTCTGTTTCTCCCTGTGGTGCCCCTGGACACGATGCAGCTACTAAGCGCTCAAGGATCCGATGCATGTCCGTTTTGAGAATAGGCCGTATCAGTGTGGATGAGCTGTATTGTGACTGCCGAGATCTTGACTCATAGTTCACTAACGAAATGCAGAATTACAGTTGGAACGAAGATAAAGTTCATTGCATTGGCCCTTAGCTCCCCACTATGTCTATAGCCATCCTCTAGTATGAAAACTCTTCATTCTTCAATACGTTTTCCGTCGTCTCCAACCCTCATTCTCTCCTCAAAATGGGTTTCTAGGTCCATTCGTCATGAATTGAGCTCCAGGATACACCTTACCATACTCCATAACACCCTTTCTAGGGGGCAAATTAGGGCAACTACCCAGTCCTGCCAACGCTAGTATTAGAATTGTATCAATCAATCCCAACGCCTCCGTCAATGCTACGTCACTGAAGACGTTGTCTAAGAAGCTCGGAACCACAGCTTGAATGGCCTGACTGATGAAGCACCCCAATCTTGTCGGATCGCTCAAATGGCTGACCGAGTTGATCAAGTCGCCAGTGATGTCACCGAGATCGATGCTAGAGAATGAATTGACTTCGCCGGCGTTACCACCGACCTGGCAGTTGGAAGGGTAGGAGAGACATCATTGGGTCGTGGAGATCAGGACATCGACCAATGTCCAGGGATCATCGTCTGCACGGTGATACCAATTATCAGGGAGGCGTTCGCGGCCGTACGTAATCACCAAATTATTATTCGCGTCTCGAGTGTAAGAGAAAAAGGAGTCGAAGACTTCGGGTGTCAAGAAGCCACGTGGGTATTCGGTGGAATGGTTGGCGAGGAGTTAGTATGCGAACATGTGTGCGCCAAAAGCGAAGGAAACGCCGGCATAGGCAGGTGAAAAGTAGTCAAGATTGGTCGCAATGGAGTACTGCTTGCGGTTGTACGAGTGCTCAGCCATAACTTGAGGTGTGAGGTTGCCTCCTGTACGTTCCTTGGCAAGGTCGAGAAGCTCTTGGGCGAATTCTGCGTATGAGGCACAATTAGAGTTCATGTCTGGAGCGAGCCAGTCGCCACGTGTGATCGATGCATCCCCTTCGGTCTTGAGGTGGCCGTAAGCATAGATTCCAGTCTCATTACCCAGCAGGTCCCCAAGGAGGCCAAGCGATTGTGTCTTATTGGAGTAGTATCCAATCGACCATCTTCCAGACAATGGATCACCATCGAAGAACATGGTTGCGGCCTGCAGGAAAAGAGTAGTGGTCTTGTCTAAGCCAAAAGCCTGCCAAAGTCCCGTGTTGATAGTTTCGGCAGTGGCGATTCCCTCACGGGGAATGTAGCCGTGATTGGCGGCGGCGTTGAGGCTAGTACAAGGTCTACAAGTGTCTCCTGCTCCTGGTGCTCCCCATGCATGGTCACCGCTTGTTGACACGAGTTGAGAGGCGGGATCGAACTTATTATATGTTGCGTATGAAGGTAAGCTTAGATATTCTGGGAATGGAGCGACCGGTTCAATGCCTTGATCGAAGTCAGTTTGGATGCAAGAAAATGGGAAGGCTATCCATACGTCCTTTGAGACGACTTGCTGCTGAAGCCTCTCCTATGCCGGGGAAGGCTGCGACCGCCGAAGCCTCGAAAAATATATAAGTGAAGAACGTGTGCCAAACATTGTGATTATTTTGGTGATTATGGTCATCGACCTCCAGTGAGCGAGATAGTAGCGCTTTTATATAGAGTACGTCAATGGTAAGCATGAGATCGACGATGCGGGATCTTAGTAATTTCAATTACCTTACAGTGATGGAAAGGAGGCCTTCGTAATCCCAAGTGCAGATCTCCAGGATCCATGAACGCCATTAACGCCACTCGCACATCTGAGAATGGCATAGGAATACTTCCAACTGTAAGGAATAGGAGTATTGACAACGCGGTGCTGGAGAAGTATAACAGCCGCAGCTGTGTTAACTGATCTGAGTGATTATGATGCAAATGCCCCCAAGTAATTCAAGGAACCAATTGAAATGACGATGTACTGCTGGACCGTCTGATACACATTGCGGAATATTTAATACCTTGGTCTAACGCTTCCACGTTGGATTGCGCATGATTTCAAGTTCACGACACTTCTTTGGAGACTTAAGACCCGATGGCATATCTCAGATATCCCAATGCAACATTAAGGAAGACAGAACTGACTCGCCAAATGCTCAATCCAGTGCTTCAGCTAACGACGGCTCGCGAACACTGGGACTGGGGAACCATCTTCCCCATGCATGCAAGGAGATGATCTGCCCGAAAACATGTAAGCTTAATTTAGTATTTGACAGATCGACAAATCTGCTAAAAGATGAAAGACACTTTGTATCTGGCATTGCGAAATGATACTAAGACCGGACGGGCGGAGTGTAATAATACGAGTTCTAAACATTTCTTTCTCCACATCATTACAAGGACATTTGACGCATCAAAACAGTAGTAGAGATGCTGTACATGTTTGAAGTTGAAAAACTGGTCGTATCAAAAAGCTCGTGGTTCTTGCACTCCGTTGAAGAAATGACTTTAAACTCGGTAATCTAACCTCGGCTTGAATACCGAAAGGAGCGACCGCTAAAATAAGCTTTTTTGCGACATGCCTCCGACGAAGTATGGCTAGCTCTTATTGGCTCCTTGGTAGCTAATTGCTATCAAGGTCTGTGGGGATGGCGGAGTAGAGCATGGAAAGAAGAAGATCCGCCCCAAGCGCATATTTGCACTCGTTCCAAACCTCTCCGGTTAGTGAGCGTTGCGGCGCTGTGGCGTGCGGGATCATTCTCGGGATTCCGGCGAAGAAACGCTGTTGCTCTTAAAACTGTTTCAGCACTATGGTATCTCGGTCTGTCTTTTCATCCTCGGTGAGAACGTGCCACCAAGTGAAAAATGAATTGCAACCCCCCTGCCTAGCCCGGCTTAGTGTATTTGAGGGATCTGCGTCCATCTCTAGTGCAGCCGTTCTGCTCGTGCTTTGATAAGACCCGTCAAAGCCGGTAGGTTAGGAAGAAAACTGATAGCAACTCCATAGGTTGTTTCGTCAATAGCTTATCCTCGAAATCTGACATGTCTTCTATCTCGAGAGTGCAGGTGCGGGCCTCATTGTGAACAGGCTCGTGATTGAAAGTGGGAATGAGCGCGAATGAATTATTGCTTTGTGCCGCAACTTCGCAGCACGGACTGATGCCTGCAAACTAGCATGTTGGTGAGACGACATTGAGATGAACGAAGGCGCAGTCAACAAAAGGCAAGCACAGTAACTATAGGAATGGGTACCGCACTTGCGAATGAGCAAGGCAAACAGGAACGCTGCTAAGGTATCTGGAGGCCGTCTAGAGACTGTTGTAATTCAGCTTGCATCTCACGACTGCCCGATCGAGTAGAGTGATTTCCATATATTTGGGTCGCCCAAGGGCTGAATGTGCACGCACGCTAAATCAAAGCGCCACCATCCATCCCCGTGCTATTTATCATACAGCCCTTATCATCTTCACTTTAAGTTTCATTATTGTGGGCACAATGACAGTCCCTCCTGCCAAGCTATGCTCCGAATCCATATACAACATAAAAACCCCAGATCTTGGAAGTGAGGTCATGCTCAGGCAAAGTATCTTGGCTCATCGAAAACATGGTATCTATGGCCTCTCACACCTTCGCCCCGGAACATTTGCGGGAATCTCATGCCTTCTGGGACTTGATCCTCGTTGGTTATTGTGTTCCGTATTTCCGCATCATCGCTCTCTTTCTCACCAATCAAGAATTTTCCGACTTGTATCTCGGTATCTGTGATGGTCGATCTGGAGACACGAGCATAAGCCGTGCGTTTTATTCCTTTGTAAAGGATGTATTCGCACCATCGATCCCAATCACTGGGATCAATATCGTGCATACCGCTCGTCTCGGAAACATAGCCATTGTAATTTCCCTCCAATGGGTTTGTCACTAAATATGAGAGCAAGATTGAAGGTCTAGGCGAAGCACCCATGAGCTTCGATAGATATTCTGTCTGCAATCTCCGATCTTCTGGATCTTCTTCTTGGCCAGAATGGAAGACGAAGACATCAATCATCTCTCCATACACATCGAGAGTCGCTTCGATAGCTGGTGCCAGCTCGCCAACGGGTGAGGGTAGCAAGTGGTGAGTGGAGTTCACAATAGGGAATTTTGATAACAGAGCGCATCCCCAGGTGTGTTTGTTGGGCCCTGGTCCGTAATCCACATACATGCCGAGATCCTCAGCAAGGAACTGTGTAGTGTCTCGGTTGCCCATGATAATGCGCTGAAGATCTGACTCCAAGAGGCCAATAACATCGATCTCGAGCTCTTTGATCACGTCTCGCATGCGATACTCTGAAGACCACATATCGTTGTCAAGTGAGAAATGAATCGTCCAGATACCGGCAGTGAGGATTTTCTCGTCTTTATGATAAGGAATGTAGTCGTACGTAGGGAATCGGAGATAGGCGATTGAGATCGACATCAATTGAAGGAAGCCCAGAACGTAAAGGTAGTAGGATCGTTGCTTGCGTGAATTGAGATAAGCATTGAAGCGCCTTTTCTGGGCCGCTGGTGTCGAAGACACGGATGTGAAAACACCACAGCCAATGAGAAGCATCGTTGCTGTCATGACCCAGTCAGTGTGCTCACGGACGAGAGGTCCACCTGGTACGAATGCATAAGCAACAACCCAGACATGGAACAGAACCATGAAGTTATAGACCAAGAAACCGATACCGAACGTCTGGGCAGGGCTCTTCCGAGCTGCTGAGCCAATCAATGGTACAGAAGCGGCCATAAGATAGACAGCCAATAGCAATGCTCCGTAGTAGCCGGTCCAGTTGCTATAAAGGGTCAGCATGGCAGCACCGACGCAGCCAATGCCGTAGAATGTCCAGCCTCGAGCAATATCCTCGGCGAATAGACCAAGTGTCAATCCCGCACCCATAGAGGCAATTGTGTAAGCACCGTGAGGGGCAGAAATAGGACCTCTGATCGGGTATCCCTCCCAAACCCAGAGAATCATCGTGCTGGAGTCCGATAATAGCGAATGGAGGCCGAAGAAGAGTCCAGCCAAGCCTAGCCCAGCCATGACTGACGATCCTTCTTTACGTCCTTGAATTGCGAGATCGCTCCCTGCAATTGGAGCTTTGCGGGTAGAGCGCAACACAGCCAGAATTGCAAGGATGAGTCCAACGCCATTCCATCCTCCATTCGAAGCGTGTGATGTTGGCCAGATTGGGTTGCTGGTCTGCCATGCAAACTTCACGACACTAGAAGCAATCAAGCCGATAGTCCAAGCCGAGATTTTTGACTCTAGACGACCAGGCTGGCCGGCTTCTGAGTACCAGGTTGCCGCCCATGACAGACATGACATCCACACTGCAAAACCCACAGTGAAAAGACGGAAGACCGGGTCCGTAACCTGATATGCAAGTAGACCTGCAAGAGATAAGAAGTGGCAGACGCGAAGATTTTTGATGATTAATGATCGCAGAGGTGATATGCCGAGCAGAAACGGTGAGATTGTTGTCATGACCATTACTTCGTAGCCAGAAATTCCCATATGCCACAAAGGGAAGTCTAAGACTGTCAATTACGATTCGCGCTCTGTTGAAAGATTTACTTACACCACACAAGGAGTCCTAAGGACGTCAACGTTGACCAGAAGACAAACTACCATCGTTAGCTCAAGCACGGAAAGTGGGACAGAGGACGTGCTCCATTGTAGACATCGGCGACGGCATCAATTGCCTCCGGCCATGAGAATGCCTGGCCAAAGACCTGGCCAACTTGCTTTTCTTTCCTAAAAAAAAAGCATTAGCGAAAGACCTAGTGGATAGACTAGTGGGATCACATACTCTTTTTCAAGAACGGCATCGGCTACCATCTTGTTGCGTCTAGATCAAAGAACATTTAGAATATTTCATAATTATGTATTGTCACAGAGACACATATTTTACACGATTACTTCGGAAGCCAATAGACGTACCCCTTACTCGACCCTTTGATATCCTTGACGACCAATTCGAAAGTGTCGAAATCGAGAGCAGTAACAGCATCAAAAGCCACGTCAAACAAGATCAAAGCCCATTCAAAAAAAGCATAAATAGTGTATGCTATACAAAATTAGCCGAGACACAACTGATGCCCTCGCTTGACCTTACCTCCTGCGACTTTGTGGACCTTGTGTTGGATAAAGAAATATATGAGGGGTACGAGGGTTCCAAAGAAAGCCGAGGCTAAGTATTTCCGATATTTAACAGCTCTAGCATTGTTCGGACTCAATGCCAGACATCCCAAGGTCCAAGGTAATGTAGCTACCAAATACGATATCATAAATATGTCGTGCCAATCATGATCATCTGTGGATGTAACATATGTCCAACCACCGCATGTAAGTGTTCGAAAGATGCCCATAAAGGCTACGAATTTCGGCAAGGTCGTGTTCGGCCGAGCTGTGAGGAGGTACCATAATGTGACGAGCGCGAAGCGAGGTCCTATCTGCTATTAGTCGACATTATTCTGCCTTATGAAGCTATCCTACCCGATGTGATCGCGATAAAGATCATGAAGAACGAGCGCTCGGGGTATCGATCGCCAATGGTGGCGGAAACAGAGGGGAACCACTCGTCAGGGTATCCATAATGTTCGTTCTGAACAATCTTGTGGTAATGCAGCGAAACACCAACGATGAGGGCGCTTAGGAAAGCAGCTATTCTAGAGGTCAGCTCATGAATTCTCCCAATTGAAGTCTCGCGCACCGTATGCGACAGCTGTATGTGCCCAAGACACCCATTTACCAGAGAAGGCGAGCACAACGTCGCCGTCCTTGAATTTGGGTGCCATTGTGATCAGGGAAAGATTTCACATCCAAAGGAACGTCATCCGAGGATCCGGAGGGAGGGGACGGTGAAGAGAAAGAGCTTCACACGAACTGGATATCGTGATTTTGTTGCTTACAGAACACGCGAGTTGAACTTGGACCTTTCCCCATAAAAGCCTCTCCTCGGACCGTGTCAACATCCTTGGGGAGCTCACATCTTATTACGGCAAGGGCGTGTCGGATCCGGATAATCTTTCCCTCCGTTCGTGCCAGGGGAACAACGACTCCTGACCGCCCCGGCAGAACTTTTCGTCAAAACCCAAATCTTTTGTTCTCCCAAGCACATCGACACCTTCACAATGTCAGGCGCCAGCGACAAGGCACGGTTCTATCTCGAACAGGCAGTCCCTCAATTACAAGAGTTCAAAGAGAAGAAGATATTCAGCGAGGTATGCAGATTTCCCACTTGATCCAACCCACGACATTTCATGATGAACAACATTGGTCCGTGTTACTGAGCGGCCTCAAGAACCGTCATATGACGATCACCAAGCACTCTTAGTGCAATTCTGAAAGTTCTCTTACATGTTTTTATTGCCATAGCAAATTGCATGTCTCATTCGCTAAGACTTTAATGTAGGATGAGATCCGGACTTTAGTTAAGAAGAGGTCAGATTTCGAGCACAAAGTCCTCGCAAGAGGCTCTCAAGCAATAGACTTTGCACGATATGCTGCCTGGGATATTGGCCTGGAGAGCCTGCGGCAGAAGCGATGCAAGCGGCTACAATTAAAAGGAAGCTCCGCACATGCTGGTCAAGCTAGGATTTTCAATATTTTCGACCGAGGAACGAAGAAGCACCCAGGAGATGTTGCATTATGGATGTCATATCTCGAGTATGCTAGGACAGTCAAGGCGAACAAGAAGTTCAAGACCATTCTCACGGCTGCAATAAGACTACATCCTACAAAGTCGGAATTATGGCTGTATGCTGCCAGATGGACTCTAGAAGCGGAGGCAGATATGAATGGCGCTAGGAGTTATATGCAGAGAGGCACAAGATTTTGCACAACAAGTAGGGATCTATGGATCGAATACGCGAAGCTCGAAATGATATACCTAGCCAAGATTTCCATGCGGAGGAAGATTCTAGGTCTAGACGTGGATGAGATTCAGGAAGATACAATGGAAGTTGATGAGACGGCCGACGATATTGGCTTCACAAAATCAGAGGACATGATTGCTATCCCAGACTTCAAGACCAATTCCATGCGTCCAAGCATAGTTGAGAGAGTCGAGGTAGATTCAGAAGCTACCAAAGACCCCATGACAACACCAGCACTAAATGGCGCTATCCCATTGGCGATCTTTGATGCTGCTTGCAAGCAACCATTCTTCTGTGCCTCGGCCGCAGAAGCCTTTTTCGACATGTTCGCTGTATTCTCACAGGTTCGATGTCTGTCGAAAATTTTACAGCGTGTTCTCGACGCGATGGTTGAATTATACGCGATCGACCCATCGACCTGCAATTGCTACATAAAGCAGCCAGTTGTGGGAATTAGTCCACTTTCTCCCGAATTCCCTGTAGCTCTGGGAACGTCACTGGTTCGGCTGAAAGAATCCATGGGAAAGACGAAGGACAAGGCGGAGCTTGCAAAGCGAACAAGAGCTTGGACGGAGCCGATACTGGCATTGGAAGACCTGGATCCTGGTATTAAAGTCGTGTTGGAGCATATGTGGAAACTGCAGTAGACGAAATCCATCCATTCAATGAGCGTGCTGTCAAGCTCTTAATGATATTGGTATGGTTTATGACCGTTATGGGATTGTATGGTTGTATGGCAAGTGCCACAATACAAAGTTCGAGTAGAGACATTGCCTGTGGCACTCGGATGCAAGTGAAACATGCCGTACTCTGCAACGAATCTCGATAAATGTCTTCCTGGTTCAGCACTTTGCATTTCGGTGGACTTGTAATGTCAGCAAAACCCTGGGTCAAAATCTGGAATTTGATGTCTTGGATATGCAGCAAAAGTATCAACCAATTCATAAGACAGGGAGGAACATTAATTTGAGCTACAACAAAGCACATCACCAGACCCTCATAACCCACTCTGAAGAACTTCTGTTGCATACCGATGAAGCTAAATCCCGAACTAGGGTACCTGACTTTCAAGATTTTGTTGCTCCGAGTGGTTAAAACATGTGTAGCCTTACGAAAATACATTTTCATTACAGTAAACAAACTTTACTCCGATCTTGGATTTCATCCCCTATTCATCCAGCTCTCATGCGCTTTGAATTTTTCATTTCAGTCAATTCCGCGCATCAATTCCTACTTTTGTGAGCACACCGAGCTATCTATGGAATGCAAAACATCGCACTATACTCCCTCTCCCTGCTACCGCATCACATCACCGACCCTCCACAGCAATTCTCCCCACCTTCTCCCTTCTCCTTTCCATCTCCACCGCCTCCCTCCTCTCCCTCTCCTCCGCTCTCTCGGTTCTCTTCCTTCCACTCGCAGCCTTCAAATCACGCATCCGCTGCAGCGTTGCGCTGGCTCCTCTTTGGATCCACCTCCCCTTGATAACCTTATCGAGTAAAACCATAATGCCGCAAAAGAGGAGAAGGACCACGAAGAGGCCAGCAGGTACGATATAGAGCATGTAGGTCCAGTCCCATCCGCCGAGGTCTAGATTTACCCAATTGCAGGTGCCGGTGGCGTTGTTGTAGGTGCTGTTGGCGGACGTACAGTTTGAGTTTGTGAGGGATGGTGTTGGGGTAGGCGAGAATGAGAACGAGGAGGTTGGTGTTAATTGTGTGGGTATTAGAGATGTGATGCTGGAGAGCTGAGAGGATATTAGCTTGAAAGAATCTGGAAGTGTTGTGGCTGAAGTCATTTACTAGAGTGGTGGGTAATGTTGAATTTTGCGACGACATCGTGATTGTAGCAGTAATTATCAAAACTACCTTAACACCTACTGCCCTCCGATACCGTCCCGGATTCGAGTATTGAGAAGATCTCAGAAGTACTTATGTACATTCTTTTTGAAGAGGCCCTCTGACATGGCTGCACATGTCTCAACTACATACCCAGGGACACAGCCCGCCCTTCCCGCTCCGATGGCAGACTGGAAGACTTTCTCGAAGCAGCCCCAGACTTACCAGAATCGGGTCACCACTCGATACCCAGCACAGCTGACATCGGCGTCCCAAGTCTCACGTGTCCAAACTTGCTCCCTCATACCCAGAATCAGCTCGCTAATCTCATCTCCCTCACATAGACCTCTAGCTTCAAATAGCTTCCACCACAACAACGCTCCTCCTCCGCTCCTCGTCTCTCTTCTCATGCTGCCTCGTAGCTACAGCTTTCCTCTCATCAGTCCATTTCTGTACTTTATTGCTCAACCTCCCCTTCTTGTCTATCTCAACACTCAAGAATTCTTCGTGGAGAATGTACAGTACAGCGCGAACATGCCCAAGGGGATAATGGCCAGCTGCCAGAGATAGTTAAACCCTGACCTGCTGAGGCTAGAACACGGGGAGGTAGAGTTAGAGCCAGAGGGCCCGGCTGTACAGATTGCCGTTTGGAAAGAGACCGTAGATGTTGAGGCTGGTGAAGTGGGGAAGATTCTCGTGATCTAGAATATAATTAGCCGTGAAGCAAAGCAAGCACGGTAGATAATCGCTAGTAGAAATTCGATTCAGGTATCTGGACTTACGACGGTACCCGCGACCTGCGATCCATAGACGGCAATAAAAGACGGCGAGGATGTAGCCATGGCTATGGCCTTGGCCTGGTTCCGATCCAGTAGTCTGCCTGCCCGCTCAACTGCAAGTTTCAAGTCAATGCAGTTGATAAAAGAGCCGAAGGATTGCATGCTATATAGAAGGAAGAAAGACGTCCGTGTATGCCAGGCTGCGCAAGTCTCAGTCTCAGTTCTCAGCCACAGCCGCCCTTCAGCACATATTTGCATATTGCATTGGGCAGTAAACCTCGAGCACAACGCCACCGAATTAGGTAGGCTCCCTGGGGCAAGATCCGGCTGTACTGCTCCAGCCTTACGGTATTCTCCTAATCTCTACATTGCCGTGTGTTCGTTAATGCTTCTCCTGTTCTCTGGCATCATGCCTAGCTCCTCTACCTCCCAACCTCTCTCTCGTCACAATTACTCACTTCATTTCAAATTTCAAACTTCAAACCAAAGCCTCCACCCCCACAACCCCCCTCTTCCTCTCCAACTCCAGCGCCTCCCTCTCCCTCCGTTCCCTCTCCTTCCTTTCCCTCCTCTCTAACCTCTCCTTCCTCTTCTTCTCCCTCCAGTCCCCCCATTCCCCCCTCTTCGTCCCTAATTTCGCTCTCATCCATTTCCACGCCCGTTCACTCCCATCAAACGTCGCTTTAAGGCCCGACCTAAGACCCTTGAAAATAGTTATAATGAGCCAGATGAGGCCGCCAACTAGGAAGAGGAGGATGTATGCTGTGATCAAGAGGCCGATGATGCCGCCGATTATGATGAGGAGGATGAATTGGACCCAGTTGTCTTTTGAGGGGAGGCCTGAAGAGGATGTTGGGGTGGAGGAGGAGGATGAGGATGAGGATGAATTTGTTGAGGTTGGAGTGATAGAGGAGAAGGATGTTGGCGTGGGGGAGCTGGTGATGGCGTGAAAGATGAGGGTTGAGATCTACAACACGTTAAGTAAAGAAGAGGTGTGTGGATTAAGAGGAATGAGAAAAGAATAGTTGGAATGGGATGAGATGAGATGAGATTAAAGAAGTGTTGCGAGAAGAAGGTCATCGTACGAGAGTAGCTGTGACGGCGGTAGCTGTAGCCATCTCTCAACAACTTCCATCCAATTAGATCTACCTTAATCCGTTGCCCTTCTCTTATACTAATGATAAAAATGTCATTTCCCCCGAATTTTGGATTAATAAGAAATGTAAGGGAGCAAAGAGTAAGAAAGATAAGGTGAAGAGTGAAACGAAGTCAAGATAGACATCGGTTCCGGTGACGGGATGTTGCATTAGGAAGGTTATCCAACACTGTCTGTCAGTGGACGCCAAGGCAGACTTCGGCACATGATTCTGGATACTCTATGCAAGCCACTCGGTATCTTATTCGCTGCTCTCCTTCTAGAACGCATGGGTAGCTGATAGACGCCCAAGATGTCGAATGGTACAGTGAGAGTGCCCTTATTTGGTAGGATTGTTCGTTTATTTTTAGAGGAGGTTTCAAAAGTGCCTTGTTAATACAGATTAGTACAGTCATGTGATCTTCCACAGCTCATGGGTACTTTCGAGTGAGATGTCGAGGGGAAATCCATGCTCCAACAATTTTCCAAAGATCTTATTTTAAAGCTCAATTACAGTACCACACCCTCCCCGCCACATAACCTCACAAAGCCTCTAAAGCAACCACCCCCCTCTTCCTCACCAACTCCTTCTCCCTCTCCTCCCTAACCCTCTTCTTCCTTTCCACATTCCACTCCCTCGTCTTCTCTCTTACCTTCCCTATACGCCCCCTCACACTTCTAACACCTTTCCTTAAAACAGGAACCACTCCACAAAATCCGCTTTTAAAGATGCCGAGAGGGATATACCAGAGTAAGATGAGGACGCAGCCTGCTACGAACAGGAGTGCGAGGTCCAGAGGCCAGAGGGTAAAGATCCACCAGGGGAAAGATTTCTTTTTCTTTTTTGCTGGGGAGCAGATTAGGGAGGTAGTGTTGGTGCTCGAGTTGGTGGTGTTAAGGGCGAGGGTAGTGTTGCAGGTTGAGTTGAAGTAGATGGTTGATGTGGCGCTGGGGTAGACTGAGAGTGAGGTTGAGGATGTTGTGTTTGTTGAGGAAGAGAGGGTGAGGGGAAGAGGTGTTGTGCTTGGGATCTTGGAGGAGGGGTTGTTAGCGAGATTCATTTCATGTTGATGATATGTTGAGCTTTGGGGAGGAGATGGAAGGCATACCAAGGTTGTAGGTAAGGCTGAGGCTGAGGATGAGAATGAGGATGCTGTAGCCATATCGTTTGCTCGCGTGAGGTAGGTATTCAGGCTGTAGATCTCACTGCTGTACTGTACAAGGACTCTAATGATCTGTATCAGGGGTCTACCGAAAAGCAGGAACAAGAATCTCAACAAGTGTACACAACGTGAGACGTACGCAGACAATATACCGCAGGTCAATGGAAGACTTCCACATGTTCTAAAGTCTTGCACGTTAGCGACGGTGGGCAGAGCTAGCATAAGGCAGAACCACTCGGTGGGGTATTAGCTGGGATCCGAATCCGGTGGCTTGCATCGGCAATGCTCATTGGCACCACGTTCTCAAAGAGGAAACCGCGAGGCTGCGATCGCGATCTTGGAGATTGATCATTGGTGATATTGTAACAAGCTTTGCCGTGTTTGCAGAAGATACGAAGTTGCAGTAGGCCAGAAAGCCGATAACCTGCAACCATTCGGCTTTGCAGGTCTGCCCTCACACTCTGTGATGAAACGAGTTGGAACATAGCTGGTGGTAGAGTGGAGCAGAAAAGGGCATTTTCAATGACCGCCCCGCTTTCTGGCGCTAGAGTCCGTCTGGTATGAAAGGTGGGTGGTGGCTGAGGTATTGTGAAGTCACCGACGCAAGGCTGAGCATAAAAGGTAGGGACCCAGGTACCTGCCACAAGACTGCGATGGCACGTGATTTAATCAGGCAGAAGAATTATGAACACTTTGATTCGCGGAACTCTGCAGTAGGATCTCTAGTGGAATTTGTAGCGAAAGTCAATCCTGATTACTCTGCCCCAAGCAATGTCTCGGGGCTGCGAGGACATTCCGGCGGTAGTCAATGTGCAAGAACAGTTCCGACTTTCAATCCGAAGTTGGGATGATAGGAAACGACTGAATGTCATTTCAGAGTACCAGAAGAAGTTTTGTTGCACGTCGCCATCGTGACCCAAGATGGTGTCCGCACTTGAACACTTTACCGCTTGAATGTGCGTTATGATCCAAACGAGCTGCTTAACGCCTGGACTTTTGCCCGACCATATTCCTTAACGGCGTCAATATCATACCGGTGCAGATATGCTTCTCTTCTTCAGAAATGTAGCATGACATTCGCTCTAGCTATATTTCCTATTTTAGAGCAGCATCGAGCTTGACGACGATAAAAAGATCTCGAATGTACCGCAATCTCTGGGACTTTTAGTAATGCGAAATGGAACAAATATTCATTTGAATCTCCGAATCACTGTGGGGCTTCCAACGAGTGAATCTGCAAAGAAGTAAGGAAATAGTTACACTATGTATTTTCGTCCTCGTTCAAGATATTGACAAGCAAAAGGTCGCAAAGGTCGGGCAATACCTTGGACTTCCAGGTACGCGACACACAACAAATATTAGTTCGGATGTTCGGATTGTAGCGGGACTTTCAACTCGACTTCAAATCGATAAAGCTCCAACGAAGCAAGAACATTGAAAAGATATAGGCGGTATAACCCCCTGAAAATAATATCTCAGACTCCTCTATCTGCGAGAACATCGACAATGAGAATCTGCTTAGGCTTCAGACATTCCGAGATAACCTCACCTCGAAAACATCCATTTCCAAAATTCCGAAAAAGGCTCGCTTTCACTACCAGCCTTAGGAACCCGGCAAAGGGTAACATCGACATCAGATGGAAAAGAAACACTCGCACAGATAACAAGACAAACGACTGAGTTGGATCTTCGATACATTTGCAAAATCCCTCATTCTATCACGGATAGATATGTACCGCGGAGCGAGATCTAACCCGTACTCGTCAATAACATCCGTCCGAGATTCTTGGCGATGGGTCCTGATATGATCTTTGTAATCTTTCCATGACAGAGAACGGCAACGGCGCCGCGAGCAGAGAATGATAGGCTTTCATCAGTGCAAGCTCAGACCGCTCTCGCATCCCTTCTGCCCCTTCGGCAACGGCTCGACTCGCTGCTGCCCTGCCCTGCCCATGTCCCAATCTTAAATTTTAACCCAAAATAAAATTCCTCTGGCCTCCGTTTCGATTCCCTGCGCCAAACGAAACGCTGCTGGCTCCCCTCGAATCACAGAAAAGGGGGTGGGGAAGCTCGGTGACTTTCCTCCGTCCGCAAAGTCATGATTGGGTGTTGCTGACATGCACAACTAGGACTCGGAGCGCAAGAAATGCCGAATCTGCATAAGAGGGAAAGTTATGCATGCGAACAGACCACGGGCCATTTCTCAGCCCAATGAAGATCTTTGGTCCCTGAAAATCGGTGTTCCACACCTCTTTGCGGCACTTGGCAAGCTAGATTTTCATTTTAAAATTCGCGTCTCTGGTGGAGATGCAATTTTCTTCTTCTTTTTGATTCGTTGAGGATGATCGGCTTGGTAATGGTAAATTGTCGTTGTGGATGAGGGCATGGGTCGGTGGATGGTTGGATGAAGCTGGGAAAATCGAGGAATTGCTCGTGTGAGGTGTCTTGTGCTGTGGCTCCATAGGGCAGTACCAGGAAGTAGCATCTGGTGGAGTGGTGCAGCAGAGGTAGGGTATCGATAAGATAGGGACCAGGATCTGAGGGTGTGGCACAGTGGCATCGGCATTGGTATCAGCTGAGCTGCTCGACATATCTTATGACGAGCTAATTATATGTGCGTGCTGTTAACCTTGCAGTAGGTCGTGCAATGGCCGCGATCTCTGGCTGGAGTCCTGACGAGATAGCATCGAGCATCTTCATGTTACTTGCTTTCTCCGGAGCCTTTGCGAAGAGTCTCATCTGCTTGCTGACATCAGAGGCTATGATAAGCAGCTCTTTGGACCGTCCGTCGTTTTGAGCGTGATGGAAACGGCGCGTCGGAAGCGAGGCTACCAGGGAGATGCTGGAAAGCGGCTGTCTTTGATAAATTGCTAATCCTAGCGGAGGCCTGTCAGCATATCGGCGAACGAGAATCCGAATTATGTGGTGTACAATATGCACCCAAATACGAGCAGAATATACCGTATTCGTCCATTAGCACTGTGCGGGTTGTAATTTTTATATCAATGCTCTCCTGTCCCAGCACTTCGATTGCTCTCAAGACATCTTCTACGACGTGAACAGACCAAAATGCTTATGAAACTTGAATTGCACAGAACGACGCAAGACAGCTTGCGTGTGAGTCTTGGATCGCTTGCGGAAATGTTTCAAAACCCAAGGAACCACCGCCATGCCTCAGCCTCGCCCGCCAGAATCCCTTGGACACAGCCTGAATGGAATCCGCTTCATGTCCAGTCAGCCTCCTGAGTCTTGGTCCCTGTGGTTCCTGAGGTTCCTGAACTTGTGTCACGATATGCGCTGCAGTGATCTGTACATTCAGCAGGGTCTGTTTGCGTTCGTCCCATCAATGCTTGAATCTTGATATCTTGACATCCATTGCGCGAATCCGTGGCTGGAGAACGATCGAGGAGCAGCGAGCAGAGACAACCTTCTTCGAAGCGTACGCGGCCTCGCACGAGCCAGCCGCGTGGCGCTTTAAAAAGCAAATTGGCGATGAGAACGTTGATGATATGCCGACGCCGATTCGAGATTCAAACATGTCGCCCCAAGGTGTGTGTCGCAGGTTCGAGCAGATCCTCCGCATTTTTGACTCCTTCGATGCATCTCAGACGCTACTTCGCAGGTATCTTTGATGCGATAAACAAGCGCCCATACGGCGCGATACGAAAGACGCTGAGGGTTCCTCCTCCACGATCCCAATTAGGCTGCCGTATTTTGGTTCTTACTGGACTGCGTTCATTTATTTCTGGTAGGGTTCTTATGTCAGAACATCCCGCCGTGCGCGTCGGGGCTGACCAGTGAGAGGAGCAGCTGTGGTGTTGCGGAAGGCTCGGAGTTGGTGCAGATGGTCAGGATTACTGGCTCTTGCTGACAGGGCATGCGCGCCGCCAGCACATGATATCGAAGATGCAATACAAATCATCTGATGGGCACATGGTGCTGTATCTGGAGCACAATGGAGCAATCAGTCAATGCACGTCTGATGTGGAGGGAGGAGAGGAGAGCAGAGGAGAGAGATAGCACCGACTCGCCCCATCCAGATTCGTCCACTCCCCTTCACTCGCCCACGCATTCTGCCTTCCAAGCACATCGCCAGCGGGTTTGAGGTCAAAGGAGCCCAGTGCCAGTGCCAGTGCCAGTGCCAGCAGAGCCGGTGCCAGTGCCCAGCGTCCAGCGCCCAGAAGAATAAGCGCGGCCCCCAGCGCGCGCAGTGATTTAAGCTCCGTCATCCATCCGCCGAGCGCTGCCTTCGTACTTCGCAACGCATCGGAGCCCGAGACCTCTGACTTGCTGTGTCCTGTGCTTGGCTCCTTGGGTCCCCGTTCGCGGTATTCCACAGGATACACCGTCGAGCCCGTCGAGACCGTCGAGACCGTCGAGACCGTATCGCTTCGTCGTGCAGGCCGGGCAGTGGCTGGGTGGCTTGGACGGCCCTGCCAAATTACCGCCAAGCAGGAAGCCGCTAGCAGCACGGTAGCCCCGTTGGGTTTAGAACGCCGCTGCGCTCAAATCACCATCGTCGCTGGTCGAAGTCGGCGAAAGACCGAGCATCCGCTTCTCACATCATTTCACCTCTCCCTTTCCCTCTCCAGCCACGACCTCTGCTCCAATTCCTCTTACCTCCACTCGACGACCGCATAGTATCGACTTCATGTGCAGCCCATAGCATCTTCCACCAGTTCTACTATCTATCCTCTGTCGTGGTCTCCGCGCACATCCGTTGGGCCCATTCGCCGCTGAAACGCTTCATCACTATCGATTGTGCAAGCTGCGAGCGACGAACCCGCATCCAACACCCACCATGCCGGACTCAAATTACTACGCGTCGAGCTCGCCGACGACCTTCACGAAAGCGAAGTTTCCATTTTCGTGGCCTTCAATACCGAATCCCATCCCCAGGAAGTTCCGCCGTCGTTTACGGTCGAAGTTCCGCAGTGCTCAGTCGCCTGCCTCATCCATTGCGAGAATCGAAACCTCCTTCAACCCCGCAGATAGCATACGAGCGCTCAGAACACACAGATGGTCATACTACGATGGACAATACTTGATCTTGATTATTCTGGCTATCTTCTCTATGTCAATCAGCCAGGCTCCAGGGCCGTTGGTGAAGACGGGTGCCGCGTCATTACTAATTCTAGCGTTGCTGATGCCAATAACGAGACAATTTTTCCTACCAGTCCTGCCAATCTTGACTTGGCTGGTATTCTTTTTCAATGCTCGGTATGTATTGAATTTCCGTTCCAGAGGGTGTTTTTTTTTCTTTCTGCGCCGGACAAGCAGTGATCGACAAGAACAAAATTGAGGAGCGAGAAATCCCCAAAAACCACAAAACTGACTTTGCAACAGGTTTATACCTGCTGAGTACCGACCACATATCTGGGTGAAGGTCTTACCCGCACTCGAAAATATATTCTACGGTGCAAATTTGAGCAATATCCTGTCGGCACACCAACATGTGGTCCTAGATGTACTCGCATGGGTACCTTACGGCTTATTACATTTCGGAGGACCATTTTTCTGGGCTGCATTGATGTTCTTCTTTGGACCTCCCGGAACTCTTCCAGTATTCGCCCGCACGTTCGGATACCTGAACATTAGCGGTGTGGCAATTCAGCTTCTCTTCCCATGCTCACCGCCATGGTATGAGAATATGTATGGACTTGCCCCTGCAAATTATTCAATGGAAGGGTCTCCTGCTGGATTGGCTCGCATTGATATGCTGCTCGGCTTCGACATGTACACCACGAATTTCACAGCATCCCCCCTAGTGTTTGGAGCTTTCCCATCTTTGCATTCTGGAAATGCAGTTTTGGAAGCTCTTTTCATGAGTCATTGCTTCCCCAAGCTACGACCTCTCGTAATTGCCTACGCAATGTGGATGTGGTGGGCGACAATGTACTTATCACATCATTATGCCGTGGATCTTGTTGGAGGTGGATTTTTGGCAGCGATTGCATTCTATATCGCGCAGACCAACTTTCTACCAAGGATTCAACCAGGCAAGTTCTGGCGTTGGGACTACGATTATGTTGAGAAGGGACATTCGTCGATTGGAGAGTACGAGTATGGGTTGACAGTGCTCGGTGGAGATGAATTCCGGAATGATAGTAGCGACGAGTGGACTGTTGGGTCTTCGTCCTCAGTCTCATCCGGCTCAAGAAGTCCAGTTGACGAGAGCCAAGCTTGGGAAGGAGAGACACTCGCATCGCAAACATCAGATTCCGACCTTCACGAAGTCATTGTCCGATGATTACCTATACGCAGCTCCAGAAATCTCCATCTCTATCGACTCGTCCCACGTCGATATCCTCATCTCATGATTTTACGGCATCATGTTTACGGCGTTTAGCATATGAGCGACTTCGTACCGCTTTTAATCCCTCTTCCAACTAAACTTTCCACGACCTCCAGACCTCTCGACCTAAATCCGCCTTGTATATAATCCTCAATTCAACTTCCGCGTTCGAGAGCTTCCCTTATCTGGAAAAAAACGGGTTACACTTTCGAAATATATTTAATGATAATTTTTGCCGACCAATACAATCAACCTGGTTACGGCTCCTTTCGCTTCGCTTCACTTCACATCTTTTGGCTCCATTCTTCGTCCCTCGCGCTTTGGGAGCGGGAGGACATATTTGCATTGCGCATTCCGCGCTGTTCTTCAAAACTACGATCGCTAGAGTTACCGCCGTCTCGTCTCCTGAGGGATAGTAGGAGATGACAGACGTGCTGGGCTTGTTGTTCTTGGGTATGTTTATTATGGGTCTTTGCCAGATGGGATGGGACGGAAAGACCTCTCTTTCGTTGATTTATAGATTCGGGATGGATTTGAATGAGATCCATGGGTGGCGAGCGGTGTACGCTTTTTGGGTACGGGCCAAGATGGGAGGGAACTCTGTCGCTATAGACTCGCGATTGTATTGTGAATATGGGTGGACGCGCATAGGCATTAGCGAGGGAAAGGAAGGAAGGAAGGAGATGAGACGAAGTGAGATGCGGAGACGAAAGATGAATGAAAAATAGCTTCAAAACAAACCCGAACACATCCATCCTTCTACAATGTTCAGTGATCTTTGACCATAAACAACCATAAACACGAACCTGCATGTGTATGTCAAGTTTTCATCCCCAAAAAATTTACCATCTTAGCGTTTTGATCCACAGTATGTAATTCATGCCTAATTCGTTGATCACAACCCGATCGAAAAGTCTCTGCAGTTTGTTGCACGTCGCACCTGAAAAAAACGTGGTATCCTCGTGCCTCCTCGTGCTTCCTCGTGCTCTCTCCTCTGCATTTGAACCTAGTGTACGTAGCAAAACGTGGGGCTCACGTGGGTTACAGTATTTTTTTTTTGGACGTGCTTCGTATTTCGTATTTTTGTGGGGTTGTTGTGAGTGGGAAAAGAAAGGGGGGGCGAGAGAAGCGAAGGGCGAGGGAGAGGGAGAGGGAGAGGAGGGGAAAAGAGAGAGAGAGAGAGAGGAGGGGGAAAGATGAGGGATGGATGGATGGATGGATGTAGGACGAGGAAGGGTAAGGGATGAAAAAGTATATTTTATTTATATACCTCGGTAGAGAAAGGAGAGAATCTGTCTGGGATTTGGAAGTGATTTGGATATGATAGATAGGGGTGAGGAAAGTGTGATTGTGGGCGGGCGGCTTCGGGTTCGATCAGTGGGGTGGGGGTTTTTTTTGAACACCCAACTAGGTGCCTAGGTAGGTACGTATGGAGTAGATGTATGGGGTATGTTGTTGGAGGGAAGGATGGAAGGTGTATGGGATGTTTGAACTCTTCTTTTTGATGTAGTTTCCCGAGTGACGTTGGGCAGGAGAGAAGGTCTGGAACATGAATGACTTCTAAAAGAGCGAACCGCATTTTCTAAGGATAGTGTCTACGTTTGCTTCTTGACGAATCTTGAAGCAGAATATCTATCTCACTTTATATGGATCCAGTCTCAAGAAAAGTGAGGATGATTGGTGTAAGAAATTGGTATATCCTTCCATTGAATCAGATTCTAATGCTGTTGCCATTTGCCCTTGCTATTCCACGATATCGTTCCTCATCTAGAGAGGGTATGGTAGCTCATCATCTTGCCCATGTCATGTTGCTCCTAAATCCTGATCCTAATCACAACCCTGATCCTATCCCAAGCGCTCGCCCAAGCCATTGCCGTCGCCCCATGAATCAACCATCCATTATCCTCTGAAAAGAAACGAGAAAAAAGTAAGGAATAATTGCGCTCAAAAACGCTCAGCTTTTGATCCGTAAAGACAGTCATATCCATGCATCACCAATGCAGAAAAACTTCACGGACTATCTGCCTGTAATCTTCGCTGCACCCGCAGTCCATAAACCCATGGTCGTTTCGGCAATCTTCCTTGTCTGTGCTTCGATCTGTGCCTCTGTTTGCCCTTGGCCGGAATTCCGCTCAATACCTCGCATGTGTGTGTTCTCTGGTTCTGGGCCTCCATATGTCGCGTATCCCGAGTCATGATCCATCGCATCGTCATCTCCTCCTGACATACCTCCTACTCCCGAATCATTATTCGTATGCTGCAATGGCTTTGCGCCTCCTGGTGGGTTTGACGACACGACGCCGTTCATTAATCCACCTTGTCCTTCTCGAAGCTTGTTGATGGCGCGCACGGTGTCGATTGCTGCGTGCAATGTTCGTCGGGCATTGAAGTTCTTCTTCACTACTGGCAACAAGTCGCTGCCCTTGCCGTCCTTGCCGTCTGGACTGGCTTGCATGCCGGATACGAATGGGTGGGATAGTGCTTCGTGAGCGGTCATACGCTTCGTGGGATCGATGGTTAGACAGCGTTTGATGAAGTCCCGAGCTTGTAGGCTGACGCCTCGCCAGTACTCGATCGGTGTGAAGCTGTAATCTGCGATGAGGATAGCTTGCATCTCTTCCAGGTTGGAGTCTCGGTCGAAGGGTGTGTATCCGCAGAGGAGGAAGTAGGTTATCACGCCGATGGCCCAGATATCTACTGGCTTGCCGTGGCCGGTCTTCTTGAAGATTTCTGGCGCCATGTAACCCGGCGTTCCGCAGGTTGTGGTTAGGACGTGGAATTGCTCCTCATCCATTATTCTGCTGAGGCCGAAGTCTGCAATCAGTAAATCGGCATTGTCTTCGGGGGTTCGGAAGAGGAGATTCTCAGGCTTGAGGTCGCGGTGGACAATGCCATGGTCGTGGAGATAGGCAACGGCAGACAATGTTGCGCGGATGAGATCAGCTGCGTCGGATTCGTAGTATGAACCCTTTCGGCAGATGCGGTCGAATAGCTCTCCGCCAAGAGCAAGATCGGTGACGAGGTATAAGTTGTTTAGTGTTTCGAAGTAGTCGACGAGGGTGAGGATGTTTTGGTGGCCCATGGATACCCGTTTGAGGACTGCGATTTCATTGCGCACCTATGGTAGTATCAGCATAGGTAAACTTGCGCAATCGTAAATCACACATACCATGTGTTCTCGGCCTGCCATCAGTCTCTTGTTAATGACTTTGGCAGCGTAGTATCTTCCCGTGTCAATATGCACACACTCTTTCACCACTGAGTATGACCCCGCGCCGAGCGTTTTTCCTGTCTTGTAGCGGCATGCTTGCACCTGGGGCTTGCCCTGCTGGCCATCCTGAGGATTATTGTAGCTCATGATTTTCTCGATGTTCTCCGCAGCTGTGCGCGCAGTTGTCGCGGAAATTATCGTTTTACGACGTTGAGTCGTGTCAGCTGGCGCGATAAGAGCCTCGAGCTCGGAACGGTATCGCAGACTTGGTGTTGATCGTGAATGAGGGGTCGTCAACGAGCGATGCGAGAGAACCAAGGTGGCAATGCGATCGTGTTGTTGAACTGAAGGTCAAAGGTGTCGAAGAGGGGGTTTTGTCAGGCGTATTTGTTGTCAGATTTACCATTTGATCAGGTCAGCCAAAGTTCAGCCGCTCCTCAACCTTCAGTTTCGTTCGTCAGAGGAATTAAAAAGTAGCCGACTGATTGGCTAAGGATCGTGGGGTTTCTGGACGGGGTCTTCCGGAATCCGCTAGGCCGAATATGGTCTCGCATTGAGTTTCTCGAGCTTCTTCAACTTCAATTTCTTTGCAACGACCATACCGAGCCTGCGCTGCCCTACCATTGCGAGATCTCCTACTTCTTTTTTGTTATTTTCTGTTGTAGCGCCTGCCTGTTGTTGCCACAACCACCTTATGAAGCATGTCCGAAGCTTCTCCTCGTCGGTGAGCCCTTTGGGACTGTTGAGCCAGCAAGGCGCTGCAGTACGTCGAGTCCCGAAATCTCAACCTATAGAACACGATCGCATTTCGACCGCTCCTTCAAGACTCACAAAGTCTAATGAGCTTGGTGCACAGCGCAGCAGGGTTACACTTTGTAGATGTTCCTTCGACCTCGGCCTATCCGAAAGAAAAGCTCGAGCTGCTTCAGCCTCCTTTTCATTGATCCACCACGTGATTCTCCACCTTCCGTCCACTGTCCGCGCGTTCATGCAGAGAAAATAGCACGATCCATGGCGACTATGATGGACCATCTCCTTTTTCGACAGTTTGATCCCCCAGACTTTAATGCAGCCGCATACAGCAGCCCTATAGATGCGGTGGCTTAGAGCCTTAGTCCACTCGAACTGGTAAGTCGTCTCCTTTGCATTCGCGTCCTGAGTCGTGTACACATATCTGATCAAATCCTCTTCTTGGCTGTTATTGTCGTTGTTGCGTTCGTACATTCGCTTCGTCCCTTGTTGTTACGCATAGTGGAATTCAAAAGTCATTTGAAATTCTGGTTTACCATCGACCTCTATTTGCACAAAAAGACGGCATGAGTTCACTCGGAGGACAAGGTCAACAAGGCGGGCCTGGAAGTTCTTCGAACGCGGGTTCAGGAGATCAAGGCAGTCAGGGTAATCCTCCTCAAGCAACAACCACAATAGGAGCCACTTCTCAAGGATTTGCTACCTCGACCTCATCACCCTTCACATCAACGACACAAACAAGCCATCCGACATCTTCCAAATCCTCATCGAGTTCCAATAAAACTGCCATCATCGGAGGTGCGGTTGGTGGAATCGTGGGATTGCTTCTGGTGTCATTGATAGGGATATGGTTTCTGAATAGAAGGAAGAAGAGGCGGATCGTGGCCAAGAATGGGCTAGCACAACCAGTCACATACGCGGGTCTCAATCCATTTTTCGCTGGAGTCCCATTCGGCCGCAATCCAAACCAGAGCTCTCATGACAATTTAACACCAGTGCCGCTTCTAAATTCAAGTACGAGCTCGTCCCATCCGGATGTTGAAATGAGGGGAGGTAATTCAAGTCCTGGAAGGCATAGCACTGCCGAAAGCGATTTGTTCCTACCAACGTACGCTGAGAGTCAAGCTGCAATATCCGTGCGAGGAACAACTGCTCTTGGTCGATTGAACACTTCTTATAATTCAAACTCCGCGGATATTTCACCACTGAGTACAACCGGCGCACGAACTGTGCGCGATCTTTCACCCGACCTCCCTCCCATGCCAACACTACCACAACGAGATACGATGGGTTTCCCTGTCGAACCTAGCTTCGCCTCACCCGGCTTAGCTCCACCAGACTTCGAGACCATTTATTTACAACCCGAAATGCCTCTTCCCATCGTTGCGCCAGTGCCCAGACACCCATTAGTACATCAGGATTCCTTGGAGCGACAAGTCAGACAGGGCATGATGCCAACCGATAGTCCAGAACCAACACAAAGCATAAACCAAAATCCATTGCGAGTTCCTAGCCAGGCAATGCCACGAGAAAGTCCAATCCTCGGCTTGAATAGTGTGAGGATACAACCACATGCTAGCCCGCACAACTTGAATCTCAGCCCCGGAATAGACAGGATGGCAAGTCAACGGACTGTAAGTTCGATGAATAGTATGCCACCCATGGTCAGTGACGCGGAGTTAGAGTACCTGGGCGTGGGTACAAGGCTGGTTGTACATTCGCCTTCTGTGAGATAGGTGTACGAGAAAGAAGGTGGCAATGAGTGAGGTTAAGATAGCGAACAATAGCAAAAGGCGTTGGAGATATTTTTGTCGGATACCCGTTTTTGTACAAAAATGATACAAATATGAAACAAATACAATTTAGCCAGGAAGAATTTCAGGTCTTGTCATTCTTTATAGATTGTGATAGTTCTGTTCATGTGCTGTCTGGATCGGCTGCGGAGGAGAGTTGAGGAGTATTTGGAAGAACTTGGTTCGAGGACCATCGAGGAGCACTGGCGAGAGCGATGAGTGGAGTGAAGGGGAGAACCAAGACTGCTGAAGAGGCAAGAAGAGAGGGCGAATGGAGAGGCATCCGAAAAAGGGAGGAGTCGAGTTGCGGAAGTAGAAAGATGAGGCTGGAGTGATCGGAGTGGAAACCAGTCGACTAACTCTCCTAATAGTTGCCTCAAAGCGGAAAGAATATCAGTTGAAAAGATAAATGGGTGCTGAAGAACTCATAATACAAAAGTTGTGGACTGCGATAGCGTTACATAGAATGCTTCACTTGAAGTACAGTACATTGCAATGAAGCGTCAACCTTCAGAACCGACTCCCCGCAAGTTTGGCGAAGCAAATAATTACTATGATCCCATAGTTTGGCTTGCATCCATCATTTTCCTTCAAGATCCAGCTCTGTCTCTTATGTTATGGGCTTGTACAGTACTGACAGCAACGCCCTGCTTGACCCCTGCCGCTCGATCAAGATATCCATTTTTCGCCGATAGCAGTGACGTTGCAAGTTTATATCCAACTATAGTTCGTGATTTTACCATTTTAGTATTTTAGCGTTATCACAGAGACACATTATTGCCATAATCTGCTCTGACAGACTGTATATGCCCGAACTTCCCCCCTTCCTCTCAACTTTGATATATCCTCGAACCTTAGAGTCGCCTCATCCATACTCGCAGCCACCTATGCAGCTCAACTCACTGCGATGGTTCTTCACCAAATTGATTTGGTACACGAAACAGATAGTGCATTCATCTAACACACAAGCTAGTGCACTTACTGACATCGAAAGGCTAACATGACTTCTTTTCCGGCGCCGAATTTCAGCGCTCTCTCACTGAGCCTGTGCATCCTGCTGAGCACCTACACAATGTTCCTCTGCGACCAACCACCGAACCCAACCCCCTGCAATTCCCCGCATCCCGATAGCTTAAGCCATTTTGTCTCACCCCGAGCAATGTTAACTCGAAGTTTCATCATCGTCTCCTTAGGCCTCTATCATGCCTTTCTATGCTTGACGTATCCTCCACCCCCACAATTTCTTTGTCCGAATCCATCTCATCTTGCGCCTTAACTCTTCACCTGGACTCCACACAGCGCCATCGCTATCATCACCATCCTGCTAGGCTCCTACATCCTACTCTGGGCATTTTCGACTCTGGGATAGAACTTCACGTTTCGTCTCGATGCGCCTAAGAAACTCGTCACTTCTGATCAATACAAATATATTCAGCATCCATCTTACACTGGGAGAATTCTGACCATCATTGGCGCTGTTGCGCTTTTGGTGCCATCTGATGCTTCCTTGGGCTGTTGGCTACCGGCGTGGGTTGTTGAAGCTAAGATTTTCTGGAGAGTAATGTTGTGCTTATTGGTGGCTGCGGTAGCTCGCGGGACACGGAAGAGAGTCAAGGAGGAGGAGACGATGTTAAAAGATACGGTTGGGGAGGAATGGGTGGTTTGGCATAAGAGGAAGAAGAGGTTTATTCCGGGTTTGTTTTAAGGGGTGGTAATATGTTTTGATGCGCTGTTCTGATGCAGGATATGTCATCAGCAATCAGAGATATTGCTGTTACTTTGGGACGTATCGCTGTTCTATGTCAACGGGAAGTAGGCTTCATCACTCGCCGGAAAGCGTATTTCTACTTCTCGCTTAACAAATAGAGTCCTCCACTTCGCTTGACTGACTTGGGACTAACTTCTCGCTTGTGGGTTGAGGGGGGACGGTCTTCATTTTTGGTATGAAGTTAGTCTTTTAAGAGGGTCTCAGACATGCCAAAATACCCAAACTTCGATACTTATTTCCACCGCGTCCGTTCATAACTCTACTGTTACCGCAACTCCTCTTCCACATCGAAATTGCACTTGCAATTTCGATCCCCAATATGCCGACTGGGTCTATCCATGCAACTCTACATCTTCGTCCACAGACAATGCCTATTGGCATTTGTTACTTAGGATCCATTATTGGAATTGATGTACCACTGAGCCTCCTCATCTTCTTGCTATGCTTTTAAAGCATGAAATCTTACTGGTGGTCAATTTCTGACTGACGCCATAGATGAAAAGGTTGAGAGCCTGCCTAGACGAGTGCGAGGGCGAAAGGTGGCAATAAGGAAAACGGGAGTCGAGAAACAAGCTGTGGAGCCAAAGAGGAGAAGAGAGGAGGTGGCGTTGATGGGTATCGAGGCTCGTTGAGCTCAATTTTATTTGGAGGTGGGGTCGGCGAATAGGGGTAAAACTTAAGCGAGACACAGTCTCTGAATCTACTTCATTAGGTGCAATCGACAGAGCATTCAGAGCGAAGGAGGCGCGTATGGCTGGAATAGAGGCAAATAGAAACCTGAGGTTAGGAAAAATGCAGGAAGAAGTTGAGAAGAAACGGGTTGAAGCCTGAATTGTGGTGATAGAGGCAAGGAATAATAAAGAAGTTCATGGGATGATAAGTGTACGCAGTATGTGCGGAACTTCTCACTTTCGAGGCTGTCGACGAGTACTAGCATTTGCTTCAATTTCCTTTCTGAACGATTTCAGAACATCTCTCTCGTCGATGAGCATGTTTCTACTTATGAGACGGAGAAAGCGCTTTCACCCCAGCCCAAGCCTGCAAAATCGAGACGGCGAGACCCGCAACTCCAAAGAATATGGTTAATGTGCCGAGAACCATAGCGCCCCAGAAAGTGTAATAAGCTATGCTGATCAGCAGGATAAACATCCAAGGTCTCGGGTTGTACTTACCAAGGGAGTCTCGCTTGTCTTTGAGCAAGCCTTGAATGCCTTGGGGCTTTGTTTTATCCATACTATTAATGTGGTCAGTCGGTACGCGTCAGCTGTGTGGCCATTCAGCGCAGTTCGTACTGGACACGTAGCTCTTTTAGCTTCTTGCCATAATATGGAAATTCGGAGTATGCCCAAATAAGTCGAGTGGGAGGTGGGGGACGAAAAGAATCAGGAAGTTGGTGCTTGGTATAAAGACCAAGTTGCATGTGGTCGTCGCGGGGATACACTTTCAGGAAATCCTCCATCGTCGGATCTTTACTACATCTGAGTATATAGAATCGAAGGGTGTCGAGGAATATCAGCGAGTACGAATAAAGCCATTGATCTGGGACTATAGCCTTCAGGACATTTGGAATCCATGCTCTCCAGACACCGTTTTTGTGGTTTGGAAAAAGAATGGACCCATTGATCTGCCTAGGTATCGGCATCTTTAAGTAAGACCGTCGAATAGAGCGCGATTTCGAGGAATCGAATGCACTTCTACAACCAAACAATAGTTTCATAGTATTTCGCAATTCCAAGGATTTGATTTCATCTGGCATGATTCTGCCGATTGGTTCCCTAAGCACTTTTTCATCCACAGACGTAGTAACGAATGAAAAGCATCTCACCTCGACAAATATGTGTTTTCCCATTGCAATGGCGGAAACCAATATATGTACAAAATTGGTTTCCACGATTTCGATTTTGCTCTCCGCGTATAGCTGGAGTCAAATGAGAGGTGAAGTCTGACATCACATGTCCACTCCATCTGAAACCCTTTTATGGTAATCAGAGTGTGGATATCCAAATCATCGCTACAGAAGATCTTTTCATTCTCTGATAGTTCTGCACTCCAAGCTTGAGCGTGTTTTGGAAACTCTGCTGAGAGGTACTCTTCAATGTCCTTGAAAGTTATATTTAGTAGATGAATGCAAGATTCAGAATCCGACGCATCGTTTCGTTTTGACATGCTGACAAAGTAATCGAAGGCAGTCAGCCATTCATCGACCGCGAAAGTTGCAAGCGCCGCAACGCGAAGTCCTAGAAATAGGCAGAAGAAGTCGTTAAGGTTTAGCATCTGGGTAGAGAACATTAGCGGTCGAAATTCGTCTGGTCTTTCGAGGCATCTTCGAAGAAGTGACCCAAGACTCATATCCTTTGACAGAAGATTGATAGCTTCGATCGTAATCTTTCCGATGATAACAGGATGTCGCACGGTTATATAAGCAGCTCTGAGATTAATGTTCTCTACACGTCCTTCACCAGCGTGCTTGTCAAGTTCACCTTCAGCCCTTAAGATATCAAATGAGATGGTCGTTCCAACGAGTTCAACTATAGTCACTGATTGCGCAGAGAAAAGAGGGCTTGATGTATTAGGTCTGAGAATCAGAGCCAATTCTCTGATTAACGACTTTCTGTCATCAGAGTTGGACGAGTCTGGGGGCCAAGACTTCCACAGGTCAGGGACATTGTCTAAGTCGGTTCTGTATCTGTAATTAGCTCATGACTAATGATAAGAGAGAACGATATCGTAAGGCAGCAAACATACTCTGTTAAGCCTTCTCGACGAACACGCGCCTCTTCCTCGCGTTCACCTGCGCTTCGCATATTCCTTGGTGGCCAGGTATTGAACCGTTCAAATTGGACAAGAGGCTCTGAATCCCTTTCTCGACTGGCAGTGCCTGCAACATTAGATCGCCCTGTAGGCTGTTGCGTGGCGGAGCTGTAGTCTGGCCTATCGTTGTTCGCCTCGAGGTCGCTTCGCAACATGTCTGTGCGAAGGCTTCTTAGTTTGTCAACCATGAAATCAATTAATTCGTTCGTGATTTCTTGCATCCGTAGTGTTGTCATGCCGAGGATGGCAGGAGGAGAAATAGCAGTCATCAGTGGTGTGGAGGTTTCTTCTTGCGCCTCATCCGAAGCTCCATGATTGTCATGAATCGATCTTGGCACGACTTGATGTACGTCTTGCCCTTCACCACGGCTCAAGACATCTCTAGAGCTTTCACCTCCAAGCTCCGCGCTTCTCGTCACGTCTTCCTCTTCGATTCTCACACCCGGTGAGTTTGCAACAAGTTCGCCCTCTGCCGGTACCGCTGATGCACCAAGATCTCCCAGCTCTGTACTAACATTCTCTGCATCCTGGCTCTGCATCGTGATGTTCGTCTTTCGCGAAATATACCTCGTATTATTGACTAAATCTAGAAGTTTAAGAGAGAAGGAGAATCCTTTACACTTGAAAGTCTCGACTCTTCCCCAATCGTGTAACCCACCCACGAACCCATCTGCAACCTCCCGAAAGATGTCACCCGTCAGATATGAGGCTCCAATAACCTTTGCGGAATTCGGTAAGTATATTGTGATTGTTGGAGCCTTGAGTTCGTGCTACTGAGCCGTTGGATGCTGCATATGTAGTACTCGTGGCTTGGAAGACGCAGGTGGTTTCGTGACCTGCGAAGTATGTTAGCAAACATCTGCAGTGGGTTTCGGGGTTTGATGAGCAACTTCCTACCATAGAAATCGTTGCGAGGAATGTCACATGCTGCTGTAACCTTCAGGGTGTTATGCCTTGTCATGACGTGATGATGCGAGGTTTACTTAATCTGTTTTTCCGATCTCTGCTCCAAGTACATTCTCAATGGTTCGACCACTTCATCCAATTAACAATACCTTTGTCTCTGCGCAATCACTCAACGAAGTGAGTCCGGAAACTTCAGAAATGAAGATGAAATATCATACAGGCATCATACTTACAACCAGCACATATCATATTCACACCGACGTTCACTGCTCAATGATATCCCCATTCTTCTCCATCTCACCAATCAGGAAATCCCACTCCCCTTGACTGACCTTACTCACACTAATCCTCGCCAGTTTCAGCATCTGAAGATTCTCCATCGGATGTCCCTTTGTGCTCTGCCACGCTTTCATCTCCTTCAATGTGATTGGTGTCTTCAGCTTTTGCTTGAAGGTCACGTGAACGACCGACCATTTCGGATCTTCAGGCTTGGATTTCGGGTCATAGTAGGGTGCTTTTGGATCGTGTGCTGATACTGAATGATATATTTTAGATGTGGCAAGGCCATGAAGGAAGAAAGACTGACGGTCTGGTGAGTGCTCTTGGACGATCTCCATGGTACCGACAATGGCTGGTGTTTTGCAGTTGGAGTGATAGAAGAATGCGATATCTCCTTTCTTCATTGCTCGAAGGTTATTGCGCGCTACTCACTCATTAGTTTCGCGATTTTGAGTGCGTGGTTCTGAGTGCTTGCTGACCTGGATATGCTCGAATGCCTGTTCAATCTGTCAGCTTGCGTCATCTGTTGGATTTGGAAAACTCACCATCCCATGGCTCCGGCTCAGGCTTTGCTGCTAGGTCATCTATGGAGAATCTGACGTCGTGACCATTTTCAAGTCGCGTTTCGGGTTCAGCCTTCATCAGCCAGTATTGCCGGCCCGAAGCGGCATTGCTGTTTGTGGCAGCGGCTGGGGCTGCCTTCCCTGAAGCCTTCTTCTCTTCTGGTTTTGTAGCATCGATAGGCGCCTATGACTACGATCAGTTTATGCGATCATCTTTGAGGTTTTGGTTGAAGACAACAAATGCGTTTAACGTGACACGACTGAAGAGTGAAGACTTCACGTCTTGCGAAGGCGAGTAAGCCGAGAAATAGACTGCTGATAGAAGCAAACCGAACGCAAACCTACAGATGCCTCTTCCTCGATGTCCTTGTTTCCATTGATAACGGAAAGCGTTTCATTGGCTGCTTTCGCGCCTTTCTTCGCTTTCGACCTGGAGGCGGGGTGCTTATTCGACTTCTGGGGAGGATCTTCCTGTTTGGCTGCTGATATCCTGCGACTCGATCGTCGCGGCTCCGCGGCCTCGCCTAGGTCTTTTGCTTTTCGTTTTGGCATCTTCGTGAGATTAATCTGACACTGGTCGAGAGAGCGTGGACCTGCTCAACACTAGTGAGCTTGTTCAGGACAAAGGACTCGTTACATCTCAACGGAGGGACGCTTTTCCGGCACCGGCTGTGATTCGCTGGTTAAGCGGCTTGGCGGGAACTTGCTTTTGGGACCAAGCCAGCCAGCCGAACCAGTCGAGCCAGTGCATCCATACCTCACATCCCGAGCAAATCTTCTGCAGCACAGCACCACCTTTCGACAGCAAACACGATCCTCTTAAATCCATCGCTTACTTTTATCCAAACCACCGTCCCCATTTGTCCAGATCGGTGCGACCCTGGCAGAGACACCAGGAATTGGGCGTCAAGGAATATGACATGGCCTCACCCCTGCTCAATAACAAGTCAAGAACGCCTCCCCGTCAAAACCACTCACCCCTCATTACCAGAGGAGCATATGACTTGCGTGTTGTGGCAAGATACCTCGATAGCTCGATAGTCCGTCGAGCCCGTCTCCACACTTCCTAAGCATGTTGACAGATCCGGATCCCGGGACCGGGACCAGGTGAATCCATCTTTTGCCGCACATCGCTGCAGCAGTCTCAGATGTTGGCCCTGCCCTTCCTTCGGTGAGCAACCGGTCGCACGACGTGGAAGAACTCGAAAACCTGGACAAACGAGGAGATTCATGCCATTCCGATGGAGCGCTGGAAATTGAGGAGAGGCCGCAATGTTCCAGACGGCCACCTCTGTTCGGAGGGAAAACGCCTCCAAGAATTCGTTCTGTACTCCAACGTGCCCCTCTCACCACGACCGTCACGACACGACGTGGAGGTCGAAAAGGGATCATGCTATCCATCCTGTAACGAGATCATTGGTCTGTGTGAAGTGTGACGGGCACGAGGAAAGGCACGAATAACTGATTTGGATCGTCGTGTCGACCATGGAGTGTTTTATGACGGGCACTGCAGCAAAGCTTATCCGTGCCTCCATTTTCTGTCACGACGTCCCAGAAGCGTGATTAAAAAAAGACTGGCCCTGTCCAAACAAGTATCGTTATTCGAGAGCTCGGCATTTCCACATAAGACCCCCATCCTCCCCTCCTCTGCCTGGCCATCCTTTCTTCCTTTCTTCCCTCCCTTCCCTCACCGTGCTCATTACATTTCTGAATCGTGGGAATTCCATGCCCAGCTATCGACAGCCTGCCGCCGTATCAACCGAGAGAGCCTTTCAAACGCAACGAATAGAGTAAGGCATGGAGGGATCAACGCCAGCACTTCTGGGCTGACATTCCTTCTGGTCAAACCCTTTTCTCCAGCTCGTTCCCATCTTTCTCTTTCTTGTTCTGCGACGCTCGGCACGATCGTGTCGCACACTTCACTCTGTTCACCATCCTCGGCATGCCAGACCGACCCAGCACTATCAGGCACGCTGTTAAAGCAGCAAGCGGGCTGCACCGCATGCAGACGCTGGATCCCATGGGCCGGCAGACGTCGCCCCAAGCATTGCTATACCAGACTGACCGTTCTCGCGCCGGACAACTAATGCGTATTGTAGGCGTGCTGGGAGCATCAGACCTGGCCGGGAGTGATGGCGGGCCACGATCAGCTCGTGGGCTTCAAATTGCGTCTGGTTTCGTGGCTGGATGAGGTCGGCATGATGATCTGCCAGCCGCGAGGTCTGATTCGGTCGCTTGGCTAGTGATACAGGCAGACGAAAGTTCTTCCACCGCAGCAGCGCAGAAGAGAGGAGAAACCACACAAGCTCGACAAGCAATCCCCCAACTAATTGCGCAGTCTGCCACCACTGGCCCAGCCTACGGACAGACATCCAGCCTACGGAGCACAGTACACCTGCCGTACCGGACCCTACTTCGCGCCTACGCCTACGCCTACGCCTACACGCTCGCTCGCTCACCCTCACGTTGCCCCAACGCGACCCAGCTGCCACCTCCACACCGCACCGCCAGGGAGAGGGAGATTCCCGTCCGGCCTAATTCGATACCTTGCCAGGACTGATACTCATTCCGGTGACGACTCGCACGTACGGTACGCTCCTGATAGCCTCGATCACGATCCCTCGATCGCTCCTATCTCAGACGGTTGCTTATTCTCCTGCGCCCTATCATCGCGCCGCATGATCGAGTGTTACAGCGTTCGAGGGAGAAAACGAGGAACTCCACCACGCCGGCCCATCCCCTTCCATCTGCTCTGACACCCAGCCAGGCTCGGCACCCATCGCCGTGACCCCATCTCGAGGCTCTCCTGCTGCGGGCCCGATTCTGGATCATCTCGAGGTACGTCCCGGTGCGCCCTTCTCTTGTTGTACGGCGGTTCATGCAGCTGCCTGCTGCTCTGTCCTTGCCGGCTCTTCCTCGAACTTGCCACCTCAACATCGGCAAGCGGCCACAAACGTGCGAGAACGTGACCGCTCTCCCCATCCCTTCCCTTCCCTTCCCCTTCCCCATTCTACCACGCATCGCGATGCGACATCGATGAACCTAATTTGCAGGGTCCAATGGGCGCGCTCATGGAGATCGTCACTAACCATGGTGTTTTGCAGTCACACGTTCTGAATCTCGACGGTGTTCCCAGGCGCCTATTTTTAGCTCTGCGATCGATCGGGTTAGCGCCAATCCCAATCAAATAATCGAACCGAAAGCAAGTGCGAGTCTTGCGACAACACTGTTTACAGCTCAGCGCGTGTTTAGGTAAGACCTCCATCCATTCCTCCTCTCCTCAGGGCTCTCTCGATGTCTCGTGACGTCTGTAGATACCGTCGCGCGTGTTCGTGATAGTCGTTGGGGCTGTTGATGTCGTTGATGGCAATTGCCTCTTTTGCTTCGTTGACCCATCTCCAGCGTCGCGACTTTCATCGCGACGGCCCTCGACCGCGCGCTTGGTCATCTCCCTTCGGCCCTCGAGGCCTTCTATGGAGACCCTATTACAGTATTGTGTAGCTGACGTCTTGTCGCAACCGCAGATGGGTAGCCCCGACCCCTTCCCACAGACATGAGCTCCTGGATGAATGACGCCGCCGTCCAAAATCACAATGCTGCTGGCTTCAACCATCTCGACCCCAACCCCGGTGGAGCCATGCTCGACCCTAATGCTTTCATGAACAGCCCTGCCTCCTTCGATCCTTCTCAATTCCAGAACCAACAGCTACAACAGCGAATGCAGAATGGTGGAATGCGCAATGGCTCACCCGCCTTCAACGCACCCGTATATCAAACCAACTCCGTTGTACCATCAAAACGACCTCGACCAAGAGAAGACAGCCTAGGCACATCACCGCGTCAAGCGCCCGGCATGCTTCCCAACTCGCGCTCCCAAACTCCTCAGCAGAATCCATATCCTGGCTTCCAGCAGAATAATGTCCCTCCACAACATGCACCTCAGCAGACGCCCTATTCACATTTGCAGAATGGCTCGGCCAATGCTAGTCCGTCACCCATCATGGGCAACCAGCTTCGTCCTGGTGGCGTGCCTCAACGTGTCTCTACTGCTTCTCCACATCCATTTTCCCCCGCTGCGCAACAATTTCCCCAGCCTTCTCCGTCTCAATCGGAACACGGAAGTCGAGTAGACACCCCTCAGAACAATAATCCTTATGCGCAGAACCCTGGATTCCCACAAGGATACAACCAGAACTTCACTCCTCCACCTGGCCGAACTTCAGCCCCTCCGCAGAGTGGCATGTCGACACCACACATGCAACAATCCCATATGCAGCAACCTCAAATGTTCCCTCAAGGCCAGCAACCTGGTCAGCAGCCTCAACAACGACCGCAGAACACTCTGGAACAGCAGAAGATGCTTTATCAGATGCAACTCCAACAGCAATTACAACAGCGCAATCTGATGAACGCCCAGCGAGGCAACCTACCACCTGGTGCCAACCCTATGGCTAAAGGTCCAATGCAAGGTCTGAATGGACAGATGGCTGGCATGCGACCTCAGCAACCATCCGCCCAAGGCCGGCCCAATACCAATGTAGAAAATTTCATGAAGAATCTGGTGACCTTTATGCAACAAAGAGGTTTACCACTGGATATGAATCCTGTTGTGGGTGATCGTCAGATCCAACTGATAACGTTGTATATGGCGGTTGTCAGGTTCGGTGGATATAAGAAGGTTACAACACAGAACGGCTGGGGTCAAGTTGCACAATCACTCCAATTCAATCCGATGCAACAGCAGGCCGCACCACAGCAGTTAAAAGGACATTACGAACGTAACCTACTTATGTTCGAAGAGGCCTGGCAGTTGAGTCAACAGCGACAAAAAGCGGCGATGATGCAGAACCCCAACATGGCCGGATCTGCCCCCCAGATGTCACCTACGAAGCCGATGAACCCTCAAGCCATGCAGCAGTCACAGCAAGCCTTCATGCAGCAGCAGCAGCTCTTGGGGCAACAGCAACACCTCCAACAACAAGCACAGCAATCCACTCCAGTCAAGCAGATGTCGCAAATGCATCATCCTCAACAGCCAGCTGTCAACGGCTTCTCCACTCCTCAGCAACCCCAAAGTCAGCCACATCCAATGAGTTCTCAAAGTCATGCACGCAACAGCCTTTCAAGAAGTATAGATGCCACTCCTCCTCAAAATGGAGCATCTTTCCCCATACCCTCGCCAATATCCGCTAGCAAACCAGGCAATCTAGCCATTCCTTCGCCTCATGTGGATGCAGGCCCTAAACCAGGTGCCCCCCCGGCTCCTCAAGAGTTCAACCTTCCCGGGGAGTTAGACCCAAGAGTGCGCGTACTGGATACATACGGTGGTGTGGAACTCGACTCTTTATTACTCATGGGAGAAAGGTTGATGGCAATCAGACCCGTTGATCCAGAATTAATAGATATCGGCATCATCGACATACATGCTCTGACTATGAGCCTCCAGTCCGGCCTCCACGCTGAAGTGCGATTAGCCTTGGATGTCTTAGCGAAGATCTCGCTTGAACAACGGCTGCAAATCGATTTACGAGCGTGTGAAGATCTCGTCGAAACACTCATAGATTGCGCTGAAATTCAAGTCGAGATGTTGGCTGAGAATACTGCAGAAGTATCAGACGTGATGCTCATTACCTCATATGAAGATGTTGTACGCGCGTGTCGAAGCGAGCAAGAAGTTCTGCAGGACATCCCGACTTATAACACGCTTGATTACGATCTTGACCGAGCCGTTGACAAGTTGATTTGCATTACTACCATCCTGCGGAATTTCTCCTTCTACGAGACAAACCACCCTGCATTGGCCGATGAACTTGTCATCAAATTCTTGTGTGTTGTTATCCGGTATTTGGGGACTCGAAATATGCTTTTACGAACCAACCAGAACACCCTGGATTTCATGAAAGATGTCATTATTTTCTTATCGAACCTTGCCCAGACGATTGAGCTGCCAGGACGGGAACAGGCATTATGTCTTCTGCATTTCTTGCTGGCTTTCGCCCCATGTCCTCCGCCGAATAACGTTGGGTCCGAATTTGTCGCATTCTCGTCCTATGATCCAGCTCTTCACCGTTATCTTCCTCCAGCTGTGGATGGTCTAGCAAAACTTCTTGCCAGGGACGAACCCAATCGGACGCATTACAAGACGATCTTCGCTTCAGATGTTGCTTCGACTCCACCTTTTGACCTCTTAACAAGAACTTTCGCCCTCGCTATCTCTGGAATACCGGACGACAAGCAAGATTCAAAGCGGGGTAATTTGGTGACCATAGTCGAGTCTAGAAAGCCTTTCTTAATGCAAGGAATGCTTGCAGCAGAAATCCTCTCCAATTTGGCTCCAGGCTACGAAACTGGTGTCGCAAAATCTTGGCTTACGTCCGAAGACGGATTTTCTCAGAACCTTTGTCGGCTCATCTTATCATTGTGCCTAGAAGCTACGCCACCAGCACATGCAAGGGCGCCTGCAATTCCTAAGGGTGTTGAGGACGAAGCAATACTTCATATCACGATGGGCGGTATTGCGGTCTTACGTCGTCTAGCAGAGAAGTCCCGAGATCCGGAAGATCCAAATTCCAATATACCCCTCTCTGGACTTCCTGCGAAGGAACGACTTCTGGAGGCACTCAGAATCGTCCAACCCAGGGTCAAACCGGTTTTAAAACAATTGTGTGCATATGCAGGGCTAGGCACATAATGCGTTCGAAAATTTCATACCTCAATTGTACCACATTCCATAGACGCATCAATGACAATTATAAGCGAGTGGAGTAGGCGTTCATGAAGTGATATATTAGCATGGCTTATTGCCTGATGACCTTTTTCTTTGGCTGGATTGATTTTGGTGTTACTGTTGTACAAGTTGTATTGTGGATTTGGATCCTCTCTTCACGGAGTATCGAGAGAAAGGAAGCGGTGCTGTATATATAGGCATTGTCTTCTTGGCAAATGCAGGTTATTGCTTCAAGAGCAAAAGAACAATTCTCCAAATCTTCAATCCGCCTCGCCATATGATCTCCGTGACTACAATCGTACACCCATGCTATCCCGTACAAATATTCTACAGTCGTCGCTCCGTCAAAAACGCTTCTATCTCCTTCGTCTTATGGCCCTATCCTGCTTATTAGCCTCTGTAATAGCCACAACTCTCTAGGCGAATCATTCCAACCTACCTTTACAATGATATGTCTCGTCAATTGGTTGATCACAACGTCCTTTTCACCCATCCCTAAAGCCAACTGTAAATCTTTCCTCAGAACATTGACGTCTCCTTCTATCCTTCGCAGTTTCGTCAACTTCATGTTCCCACCGCGCTTTGACATAGTGTATATCGGGTAGTTGTTCGAGGGTGTTCGTGTGATTAGATATGGGTAGACTTTCCTCTCAGTTGCGCCAGTTTGAGCTGCTGGTGGAGGCACTTTGGACGAGGATGCGCTGGCTGTAGTTGAAGAAAGCCGAGCCACGCCGAGGAAATGACTGATCGTTGAAGCTCGAGGTAAAGCCATGGGCCGGAGGAACGTGAGCGGTATTGAGGAAGCCATGATGTTGTGACTTGAATTCCTGTCCTCCTGCTCAGCACCACTGAATTTCCTATCAGCCGCGAAATCGTAGAACGGAATTCGCGCTAACCATAAGTAGCACTAGCACTCCACACAAAAACAGAATTCAACTGTGATAGACACCCCGCCAACGACGACGAACTTATTTGCCCTCTCACAAACGCAACAGTCGCAAATATGGCAGACAAGGCGCCTACCACCGCGAGCGACGTGCTCAACGGCGCGCAGAACCAAGCCAAGACCCCTGAAGAAGTGGCCAAGGAAAATGACCTCCTCCCCAAGCTGGTCTCGCATCTCGATCGCCATTTGATCTTTCCCCTTCTCCAGTTCGTCGCGGATCAGGAAGAGGAACCGACGCCGGAAATTACGAGGGCGAAATATGAATTGTTGAAGAAGACGAATATGACGGATTATGTGGCGACGCTTTATTGCGAGTTGGAGGGTGTGGAAGAACCACCACGAGAGTTCGCGACGAAGAGACAGGAGGTTTTGGATCGGTTGGAGAAGTACGGAGAGGAGAGTGAGAAGATTACAGACCTGCTGGGTAGGGAGGATGTGGTTACGAGTTTGAGGAGTGATAAGGTGGCTAATTTGGAGTACTTGAAGAAGGAGCATGATGTAGGTTCTTCACGCTGGAAAGTTTCAGGCAGCTGCTGATTTTGTGCAGGTTACTATTGAGATGGTCAATGTCTTGTATGACTTTGGCAATTTCCAGTACAGCTGTGGTAATTACGCTGCTGCTGCTGAACTCCTCTACCAATTCCGAGTCCTTTCTACCGACAACGACAAGGTTTCTGCTGCTACATGGGGAAAGCTTGCTTCGGAGATTCTCACCACAAACTGGGAATCTGCTATGGAAGAAGTACAGAAAGTGAAGGAGTCAATCGACACGAAGCTCTTCAATAATCCTCTGGCACAACTCACCCACCGAAACTGGCTGATCCACTGGTCACTCTTCCCCTTCTTCAACTACGAACCCGCACGAGAAACTCTTTGCGAGCTCTTCTTCTCCGCCCCATTCATCAACACCATCCAAACCGCTTGCCCCTGGATCCTCCGCTACCTCACCGCAGCAGTCATCACCAACCGCAGCCGAACACGCAACACGGGACAGTACCAAAAACAACTCAAGGACATCATCCGTATCGTCAAACAAGAGAACTACGAATACAACGACCCAGTCACAGATTTCGTCAAGGCTCTCTACATCGACTTCGACTTTGAAGAAGCGCAGAAGAAGCTCTCTGAAGCCGAGGAAGTGCTCCGTTCCGATTTCTTCCTCGTCGCAGCCTCAGACTCGTTTGTTGAAGCAGCTAGACATCTGATCTCAGAAAGCTACTGCAAGATCCATCAGAGAATCGATATCAAGGACCTGAGTGCCAGACTCGGACTCAATCAAGATGAGGGTGAGAAGTGGATCGTGAATCTAATTAGAGACACGAGAGTCGATGCGAAAATCGATTATAAAGAGGGGACGGTGGTTATGAATCATCCGCCAAGTAGTGTCTATCAGCAAGTCATTGAGAGGACGAAGGGTGGGTTCTTTAGGACACAAGTGTTGAGTGCTGCAGTTGCGAAGTGAGGCGTCGCATCTAGAGAGCACGGAACTATCAACGAGGGCAGCTTGTGGGGAGGTAGATGAGGGGAGCTGAAGTGAAGAGAACCATGAGATCCGGATTGCATGGCTGGCGTTTGGGCTGGGCAAGGCAAGAGCAAAATTTGATCTTTATGGTCGGCTGTACGTCCGTGTGCTTATGAAGGTGGTGGACTGGATAATTTCCAGCTACTACTCGGCAAAGACATTGATCATGATAGAAATGCATGGTTTGAGCATTTCTTGCGCATTAGAATGCTGGCACATGTTGTGTGACTGGTTATGTTGTCTGCTGTTAGATTGAAAGAACTGTCTGGCAAGTGCCTTCAATATGTACCAAGACTTTTTTGCGTCTATACTCTCTCCATCCTTAGTTTGTTTCAGGCATGCAGAACCCTCGTACTGTCCCTTTGACACTAGCTCGGGCGCAGATCAAAGGATTTCCGAATTATTTATTAATATCCAGATGCAGTGTGTCTGATCACTGATACCCGTATTCCTCGACCCTTTGCGCTTCGGCTCGAGACCCCGCTTTGCAGAACCCGCTCGAGCCCTAGCTTGATTGCCAAGTTGGTATTTTTTGGGTTGGTGTCATTGACTCATATCACAACCTTGTACCGTTTCTATCTCTTTTCAGCTCCCTTCTATATGTGCCTCTGTATCATTGGTCCACGCTACATGCAACTTAGGACCATGCACTAAGGTACGGTGTGAATGAAGGCTATGCATCCGCCGTCGATAGATAGCTGTACTCGATGGCCATATAGCTTATCTGCTTCCCCGCTATTGTGCGGTACGACTTACTTCGTTCTCAAATTTTGTGGAATGTGTAACGCCGGGTTCTGTGAAGTTTAATCAATATGCAATTCAGACACGCATTACGTACATTGCATGCGTTGACAACCAGAGAGGTAGTTCTCGTCTCCGGTATTTCGCTGGGCAGATATATACCGTGACCACTCTAACGCGTCATTGACGGCAAGGCAAAAATGTGCACAATTAACAACTGGGGCTCTCAGTTGCACAATGCTACTTTCAAATGATAACAAAGCTTTTCATCAGAGCAATGGAACAATGCTCACAATTTCGGACTAATGATATGCCGTTCAATTCATTGGGTCTTTGTTATAAGTATCGTCCTTCGCCTGTTCTTTATTGTCGGAAGTTCCAGAGGTATAACTGAGGTGATGTTTCCCCGGTATGAGACCTTGGGACAGTTTAGGAGCCTGCTGTCTTATCAACAGAAGTCGATAAGAACAGAGGATTGGTCTCAGGACAATGCGTTTGAACGAAGTATAAAAGTTCCAACAGTTTCCGTTGAAATTGATAAGCAAGTAACATATTACAAAACAGAAATACACTCTTAGCACAGGTAACTCACATTTGTACGACTCGCTTGTCCTTCGACATCCACACAACACCAGGATGTGTCTCCAAGTCAAATTCCTGTACAGCGCGTGCTGGTCTGAAACAGAAGATCTACTTCACTTCTCAAAAATCCACACGATTCCTTGCGTTGACTATGTAGCACAAAATCATCTCGTTTGTCCAAACAAACGTGATATCCTCATGCGCTGGGGTCCCTCACACTGCGACAGCTGTTATGCGTCGGAAGATAACAAGATCCCAAAGTTCTGGAGCGCTATTGATCTAGACAGGCCCGAGCTCCGTGCTCCAGCCAAAAGATTCCTTAAAGCGTTTCTCGACCATCTCTCCCGGCATGGTCCTGGCAGCGGCTCTCGCTTCGAAATCGATGCGAACACCTTCTCCAACTTTCATGATAAATACCTCGAAGATGTACACATGATCTGTTTGGAGTTGGAGAATAAGATTCGGTGGGACGCGGGTAAAAAGATCCACATCCTCGAGGAGAAAAAATTGATTATCTACCTCCGAGCGGCTGTACAGGCCCACGTCGTAGATATCTTGGTTCACCTCCCAAGATACATTACCCTCACGCCGTACAGTGCCTTCTTGACCATGTCCGACGAAGCACGTAACGAAGTCTTCCGTCAGGGCATGTTGCGGAAGGTAAGGCATTACAGCTACGACGAGTTGGGGCGTGAGCTTTTCACAACTACGTGTACCTGTCAGGCTCAATACCGAGAGGACGTGGAGAGGATGGTGTTGCAACACGACCCTTACGGCTTGAGGTTCACCTCCACGTGTCAGATTTGCGGTAGCCGATCCGTCGTGATGGAGGTCAAGGATCCACCAGCAGAGACACCTGATGGCGCGAACACTCACGAGCCCTGGTGGTTGTTGATGCTGCAAGGCGTCAATAGCGTCGCTAGGGTGACGGCTGAAGGCGAACCTGATGGGCGAGGACTTATCCGACGTGCAACCGGGTCGATGATGCGAAGCTTGTCTACTAGGCTGGGCAGCAAACTGGGTAGCAGGAGACGTAAGTAGATTTCTTAGTGGACGGGCCCTTCTGTGCCTGAATCTTTCCCAGCGGAAGAGATATCACCAACACCCCTCGGCGTAGGGAGAATTCTGTAGTACCAATTAAAAAGTTCACTCAATCACAAAAATCTCAATATGAAAACGCGTTGCTTCTGTTGCGAACAATCTAATCTTGAACTCAATCATTCCGATCTCTTAGTGATTATATAGTCTGTCTCTCTTTGTGAACTTCTATTCAGACTTACTTAAAATGTATCAAACATGTATTATTCTAACTCGACTCTATATACACTTCATATTTTCTCTACTTTAACAGTGTTTTTATTACTGAAAATATATGCAGCTTTAATAATAAGTAGTTGATATACCTTAATATGTATTTGTAAATATTGTAATTCATTTTCATAGGGAAATAGTTGATAATATTACGAGCCGCGAACGTCAGAAACGTTCTCGGCTTTAATTGCTTGTTTTCTACCCCCCTGTGCCTCAAACTGCTCAGCGCCCTCTACAGCACTCACCCAACCGCAACGGTCCTTGACAAAGATCTCACGCCTGGGCCTGAGCTTCGTCTCGTGCAGATGGAAATCATCCACGGTACCAATGCGCAGGATCTTCTTGTCCGGGTTGCCAACACGATACATGAGCGTGCCGCAGGTGGAGCAGAAATAATTGGTCATCAGATTGCCCGAGGCGATGGTGCGCGATTGGCCGTACGCGGTCAGGTTGTCGCGGCCGCGGACGTGGGTGAGATGCGTGTCGAGGACGGTGAAGTTCGAGGCGAACATCGACGCCGTGATCTTGCGGCAGTCGGTGCAGTGGCAGACAAAGGTGGTGATGAGGCCGGGGCCCTGTGTGGGGAATGCCAGCTGCACGGCACCGCAGAAGCAGGTTGCTGTCGCCGAGTCTTCTTTCGACTAGCCGTCATCTGCGCCGCCGGCTAGAGGGAAGTAGGGCTTAGATTTATCGGCGGTGGCGGCCATGGTAGTGTTGTTTTCGTATTTCGTATCGCGATACAGTGTGATTTTAGTATCTTGGCGTTGTTGACGTTGTGAGATGTGGTGAGTTGGACCACGAGAGTTGGATTGTGGTTTATTGGGAGGAGCGAATACTAAGCTTTATGCTCGAGGTGGTCTCGTCGCCAAGACTGCTGCCTAATTTTAGTATCAATATAAAACATTATTGTCTTATAAACATGTTCTGTTCCTTTCCCCGTGATTTGTGATTTGTATAAAGTTACTCGATAATTCATTGTAACTTGATGTCTTGTGCATTGTGTTCTTCTTGTTTTCAGTATGGGGCGGGCTACGTTTCGTGCCAGACTGGAACAGATCCTTGGAGGATCTAGCATCTAAACCTCTAAAATGTCGGGTTGTGAACGAATTGTACTGTTATTTGAAGTAACGTGATATCCGTAACTGAGGTAGCTCTATGAGAGAATGCTTGAAAGAGCCCTCATCATAATTCTTTTGTGTACAGCTTTTGAGGTTTCGCCAACAATAATAGGGCTGTTCTAAGCGGTGAAATTGGCATGCCCATCGATCAACAATGCCGGCGTTGTCCTAAGTTCAGGCGTACAATAGCAAAAACAAATTCCTTTGTCAACAGCTACTCATACTTGGGACAAAGACATTGTATTTGAAGTACTCGAAATGAGAGAACAGTAACTCGTGGGAGTATATGTACTTACATATTTCCATGATGCAAGAGCTCACAATCAACATCATATTGACATTCACTTCAAACTATATCCGCAAATTAATCTTTCAATTATATTCACGACGTCGATCTTCTATCAAAACAAGAACAGCACACCAACACACACGATGTCCAACACTCAGCAATCATCTACATCTTCAGGTCACAACTGCAACCTCAATTGGCTAGATGCTGAGTATGCACGTACCAATGACGAGCTTGCTACCCTCAAAGTCATCATCAACCACGATATTCGTCTCGTTCTCTCAGAAGAATCCAGTTCTGATTTGATTGAGGATTTCCTTACGAACAAGCACTGCGATCATCTCAGTGCTATTCAAGTCTCTCACCTCGAAGAGGAGAGGAAGCATATCCAGCAAGTGGAAGAATGGAATGAGATCGAAAAGTTGTTGGAGATTGAGCGCGAAAGATTTAGATCAGAACTTCTGATGGATGAAAGCTTGCAACCTATCGTTCCTAAACAAGTGATGGGGATGGAGTGGCAGACTGAGGAAACGGAGAGGATCGAGAAGCTAATTGAGAAGTTTGGTGAGAAGAAGAAGGATGAACAAAGTCCGGATGCGAGTCCTACAAGCAAGGTGAGTGGAGACGATAAGATTGAGAAGTTGATTCGGAAGCAGCGCCGTATCATGGTAAGTGTGATGGTAAAGATGCTGACTGAGAGCGAAGAAAGAAGCGTAAGTTTGTCTCAATGATCAATTTTGAGGCTTGCTCTTCATGGTTGACGCAAATTTCTCATTCAGAGAAGAAAGTTGAGTAATCTTTTTCGCTTCGATCAAACAATTTGAATGATCCAGCAGTCATAATAGAACAAAATGGATATATACGAGAAAACAATTGACTCTTGAAACGCAAAGTGAAGGGAAATACATGACTGAAAGGCCTGACTTCATTGACGAGTTACAGCTCAAAGATTTGAAGCCAGGTGAAGCAGGGATCACGTGCCCATACAGATAAGGAACGCTAGCCCAGACGCTCTCTCTCTAATTATCGAGCCGAACCCCGACGCTGCTCGAGTCTTCCCTCTTCTGTGCTCTTATGGGGCTGGAAAGCATGGTGAATGAAATCTTACCTGATGGCCTGTCGCTCACTCCTGTTACCCCAAGCGAGCCTACAGCTCCTTCCCGAAGCTGAGTAGCCCTTTCATCTTTCCTGCAGCCATGGTTTCATACCCTTTCCTCCGCTTTCCAGACCCAAGATGCTGCGAGATTTTCAAGGCTTCAACCTTGTCTCCCAAGCGTTGTCCGAAGCTGAGGAACTCGCTTGAGATATGCGTGAGAGAGGAGATGTTAACATGTAAACTAGAAAAGAAACACGTACGGGACTGACGTCTTAACAACTTTATCAATTAGTGTGGTGCGGAGATCTATATGTCAGAAATTTCAAGGCGACCAAATAGCTTCTATCAACCACATGTGACTCTTCTCCGGCTTCCACGCTTTCGAAAACTGGAATCTCTCATCCGCTTGTCTGAAAAGATCTTTCCAGTCCTGCACTTCTCGCTCTCTCCCATTTATTGTTACGAATTGAAGCAAGTCCATCGTTCTGCATTTCATTGTCAGTAAGTTGTATCTGTTTTCCAATAATTTGCTCACCTGATGCTCTTCTCCTCCATTCCCCCCACAGTCCCTGGCTCAGGTAGAATGCCATCATTGATTAATACTCTCGCGCCAGCTTTCATTGCAGGAACAAGGTTCTGCAATATCTTGATTGCGTATGCGTCTGACCAATTGTGGAAGATCCATCTAAAATAGTATAGATCTGCCTTCACGGTCTGGGGAGTAAAGAAGTCATGCGTAGTCAAGCTTACTCGGGATTCCAACTCTGCAGTCACGAGTGTGCCAGTTACGTGAGGAGGACGCATGCTAGGGAGTTCTTGGACGACAAACTTCAGGGAGGGGTACTTCTCTGCAATGGCGACAGAGACGTGTCCTTGCGATCCACCGAGCTACCCAACATCAATACGCAGTACCAGGTTAAGGGGAGGGTGCACACATCTACGACGGTAGCTTCGCCCAAGCTGTCCCAAGGATAGTTCTCAACAACATGCTTCACATGATACCCCTCACTCGCAGCATTGGCAGCCATAGCGGTCCCGTACCTCCCCAACCTATCCGGATTCTTCGCAAACCACTCAAAGAAATTGTCTTCCGTATTATTCGCTACTTGAAATCCAGTGTGTCTCGGCTCCTGACTGTCGGGCCATTTATCCATCGCATCAACTGTCTTCGTTACCGGTCCCAGCAGATCTTCCGAGAAGAACCCCACCCAGGCCTGCAGCTGTACATCTTCGGCCAGCAGCAGAGATGACGATGTATGCGCGACATACCCCGAGCGAGGCTCTCGGAAGATGAAGTTGGTCATAGCATGACGGACGAGTCGGCGCAGATTGATTGGGTCGACAGTCGTCTTTTTCGACAGCTCGGCATAGCTGATATCTCCATCAAGAGGGACAGCTTTGGCAATGTTGAAGTGGTATACAGCCCGCAGTGATAGGTTGTTAACGCACTGCGAGGTGTATGGTCAGCATATTATGTCGCAGATCTGCTTGGGGTTTCTTTGCGAGAGTTGCGGTATTACATCCCAAGCCAAATGTCGCAGACTTTCTTTCGGTCCCACTGTCAAGACCTGCAGCTCTTTTGTCGCAGCAACGAGCTTTGATCGTGCTGTCCACGCATCTTTGTCTGCAGGAGAGATCGGCAGCTCAGTGAGGCCTTTTGCGTCGAAAGATGGGGCTGATAGGTTCTTAGAAGCAAGGTATTCCGTGATAATCTTCGTATTCTCGGTGATGACATTTGCCAGCTCTGTGAGCCGAGTCGCAGCCATTGCTATCGACCCTTTTTGTTATATATATATGGATGAAGGACATTGTGTTCCTCCACAGCTCACGAAGCTGTTGTTCAGCCGTCGTCGTCCCACGCTACTGAGTGCATGCCCACCATTTTAGTGTTCGCAGTCCGTAACGGAGACGCTAAAGCAAGCCCTGCAGGGACTTAGCAAGACCGAAGGCCCGAAGAACAAGCAGCAAACCGCGATACTAAACTCAAATCTTGGAAAGTCGTGCTCTTGTAGAGAAATTCGGGAACAACAGGACGAATTTTCGACGTAATTCCTCATTATTTTATGAAGGCGGCTTTTGACCATATATACAATGAAATGGCAAGTACGCATGAACCGAGTTATCCAATAGCGCCTTTCTCACATTTACCAAATATACTTGAACCTGCTCTGGACTCCAGCCAAGACCTCTCGTAAATGGACCCAAACTATTACCTTCTAAACCGTCATAAATCATCATTCTTCCATACAATCCAACCATTTTCAGCCTTTTATTTTTCGGCCATAGTCCAATAGGTACTTTAAAAATTCTTTCTTCGACGTTAATGAATCCGGCATCTCGTAAATACTGAGCGTTCTTCTCAGCGGCAAGGAGATCTGGGCCAAGCGCAGCAAGTCCGGCTGCCACAAAGCCGAGCCACTGTTGTACCAAGTAAGTTTCCGGCATCGTTTCGTCATCGCAATGAGCTTTGTGTAACAGATCCTGAAGCTCTATCCAGCCACTTGGTTTCATCGACCTGATTCAGAGTTAACAGCTGTACAGATATGTGAAGGAAAGATATACCGATATGCTTCTTTCAGTACTTTGGGCATGTTCTTTACAGCAACGGAAAGATGCCGACCATGAACATAATCAAAGTAGTTATCCCCATGCAACCATTGGCTCTCGAAGTCGTCCACCATGAACTTGACGTTTGGCGGAACCCATAATGGCTGTATGGGACTCAAATCTATTCCGAGAATCTCAGCACTTGGATATTCATCCCCCACTTCGTCCATGTCAGCACAAATACTGTCACGTGCTTGATTGAGATCTGTTAACTTACTATCGATGGCCCAGATTCCCGTTCCTGTCCCCATGTCAAGTACACGTTGTGGGTTCTGTAAAGGGGAGTAGTGTAACGTTCCACCACAAAGGTTGACAACCATCGCGTGCTTCATATCCTCTCGAGCCTGTTCAGGTTCGTCGTTCTGTGAAAACCCATGATTCAGTATTTACTCAAACCAGACACCAACATCTGACAATATTAAATTCCGAATAGACGTCTGTTTCTATCGAGCAGTCCACTGCTAGGTCGGACATCCATAGATTACGGGCAATGCGCCTCTGCTGAACCCACCGGAAACTGGTAATGCCCTTCTCGAAACTTATGATACCTCCTCCCATTCTCAAAAGCATAATCTCTCGCGCTCGAGGACAGCGAGGTTGAAGCCGCGCTGGCCGCATCGCTCACGTACCCAGCATCAGACTCGCTCTCCTCACCTGCCTCGATCGTGTGCTCGGCTTGATGCGCGGCCGCTTCCGCATCTTCAAAGTCCTGTTCTGTATCGTCTTTTGGCGATCGAGGCGACTTGGGCGATTTGTTCTCGCTTGGTGACGACCCGGGCATGTTGTGCTCTTCATTCACAGATGAGAATCCTAAAAGATTATGAAGTGAATGCTCCCCCACGCACAATGGTGGAATAAGTAGGCTGCCAGTAAATCCTTTTGAGGCCATAATCAAGGAGGCTAACTTCAATCTGGCAAGGTTATCCGCCAGCAAGGGGTGCATGGGCCATGATGTGATCCTTTTCGGGATTGCGCCGATCCTGGCTCAGAATTCCCACGTGATTAGAATAAGCCAGTCATTCTTAAATTCAAATAAGGACAGAAGCAAAATATTATCATATATCGGTCGGGCGTTTTTGTTTCCTTTTCCCCTTCTGATTCTCGAAGGGGTTGGCACTGTTTTCAGTCGTGAAGAAGCCAATTCTCGATTCGATGTCGTCACGGTCTCAAGCGAGACTTCAGAACCTCATCTGACAATGTATTCTCCGGTATATGAAATAAATGCATCACCTTATGAGACGTATATTGAGCGCTAAAATTATCTCGATACGGACACTAAATCTACGACCACGAGTCACCACCCCATCGATCTCGACTCAATTCCGCAACATGAAACGAAAAGCTGCGAGCCCCGAACCCTCAGCAAGAAAGGCAGCCAAACTCGAAGACTATTGTAGTGTTGAGCCAAATCGCGATGAACATGGAAACACAATATGGCCAGCACCTGCCAGCCAAATAATAGCTGCACAAGAGTTCTTGAAAGAGTGGTAAGTCAGTGCACGGGATTGATCTCAATTCCTATGCTGATAATTACAGTGCTGCTTCTCAAAAATCAACTCTTATTGTCCCAGACAAAGATGCGGACGGACTAAGTGCAGGTGTCATTATTCATAGGACATTGTTGAAGTTGGGACTTGACTCGAAACATCTCGATGTTCATCTCGTGCAGAAGGGCTCCAACATTCATGAAGAAGACGAGAGAAAATTCATGCTGGAGAAAAAGCCTAGCTATGTCATTGTCTTGGATCAAGGAAGTAGAAACGGACCTCCTGTCATCGATGATCTCGAAGTAAAGTCGATTATCATCGATCACCATTTAAGTGATGAGTTCCCAAATAACGCACAAGTCAGTTCAATGTCCAGATGAGGAGCCTCGACTGATCCAATGTAGGTTGTTTCGGCATGCCATTGTCCACCAGTTGCAACAGCCTCCCTTCTCACGTATGAAATCTGTAAGGCACTTGATCCAGACATCTCATCTGAGTGTGGCTACCTTTGCGCAATCGGCACGCATGGAGATCTTGGAAATACGCTCAAATGGCTACCTCCATTCCCTGACATGGCAGAAACATTCAAGAAACATACCAAGAAGCTCATCAACGACTGTGTTTCATTCATCAACGCTCGTGGGGCAATCTTCCCCATTATGATCCAGCAGCTAATACTATATAGCTCGAAGAACCGGCACCTACGACGTGATAACAGCCTGGACCGCCCTCCTTGAAGCTAGAGACCCAAAACAGATTATGAGCAACAGACGCCTCGCGGAAGCAAGAGAAGAAATCAACATAGAAGTAGAGAAACAGACGCATACTCCACCAAAGTTCAGCAAAGACGGCAAGATCGCTGTGCTAAAAATCAACAGCAAAGCACAAGTGCATCCCGTGATCGCCACTAGATGGGTAAGTATCCTCAAAGTTTTATGCGAAGGAAAAAGAGAGGTCTAATCTGGGCTCTCTAGGCAAGCCACCTAAAATCTAAAGCCCTTGAGATAGTCATGGTAGCTAACTATGGCTATCTTCCCGGCAAGGTAAATTTCTCCTGTCGCATTGCTAGATGTGCACGTGGTCGCGACCCATCAGTCAATATCATCGAGTCTCTGAAAGCAGTAGTCGATCTCGACACCATGGATCTAGCCCAGAGGCTAGGAGACAACTTTGCACGCGGGCATAAAGAAGCCTCGGGAGGAATTGTCAATACGGCAGAATTCGAGGAATTGTGCGCGTTGATGAGAGTCGGAGAGAAACCGGATAGAGGTGAGGGTGAGAATGTGGGTGCTGTAGCGAAGAAGAAGGCGGAGAAGAGTCCACAGAAGAATACATTGAATAATTATTTCAAGAAGTCTTGATATTGTTAAGTTGAAAGAAGAAATTAGCGAATACTTGATTTGTTGGGATTGAACAATTTCTTCTATATCTCGATAGCGATCAAATCTTTTAAACATTCGTCATTTTAGTTCCTTGGCCGCCCTCAGAAAAAAGTCCTTGGAACTTAGATTTCACGTGATTTCTAGTTGTCGATTCTCAAATTTCTACGGGAGGACGAACATGATAAACTAAATACTGTGTTATTTGACCTGATGGGCACAGAATCAGTCCTGGCAAGTGCACCCGGAGACGTCTCAAGGTTCCTGGAACAGAGGCCGGAGCTGGAGCGACCATCAAATGCTATAACAGCAAAAAAGTCTTCAACATCCTCAGCAACTGAAAACACTATACCTGTAGTTTCATGGCATAGCCAAACTCCCAAAGATGATCAACATTTTGAGGCAGCAAGCTAGGTATATATATGCGCAAAGGCTAGAAAGCTTGAGAGACATTATACTGGCATCACAATTGGCACCCCCAGAATGATATCTTCTCCATACTTCGTTCCATTGACCTCCTTGACTCCAGCGAGCTTCTCCTCTGGGGCAGCCTGAACCCGAGTGCTGATTTCTGGATCACGTGAGCGTTGGTATCTTCTATCATGAGACACGACTTACGAGCTTCTCTCCATTCTTTGTTGGTTGGAACCTGGACTTATCAGCCTTAAATTCTGCTTTTTATATACATGATTTATTGCTTACTGGGACACCTGCATCAATCAATTTCTTGAATTGCATGAATACACCTTGCTTCAACACAAATCCTTCGCGTTGTATCAACGGCGATTCTAGCAACGATTAGTGGAACTTCTTCTTAATTTACACGATTCACCTACCAGTCACAGGCTTCAACCGCATATCTCCTTTCGATCCATTGAAGAAAACTAATGACAGACGCTGCTCATGCTGCTGATCGATAGGCGGTTCTGATACCTTATGGAGTGTTGCTTTGAAATGCCCTCCAGAGATCACTGATTAAATGTCAATCCAAGCACTTAGGTGATGGTTAGAATTACTGGGATAACAGACCTTCAAGTGTTTCTCCAAGGTTGATGACTAGTGCACCTGGCTTGTATGGAACAAATCTCCACTTGTCATCTTTCCAAATTTGCAACGCGGTCACTGGAACTGAGAAAAGCAGAGTCGTGGTGCCGTAGTCAGTATGTCTGTGATAATATTAATGAAGTTTGCTGCCTTGTTCAAATGTAAACACTGACCCATACATTCGAACTCCTTTCCGAGCTTCTTTATGCTGACCTTCGAGAGGATAGTACAAGGCATGTCTGAAGTACCCGTCACCTACAACACCATTATGGGACTGAACATTGTCCCAAAGATAGTTATCCGGGAGCTCAAGGACCATCGATAGGAGTCGAAGCAGGCGTTTATTGACCGAGTTCATCAAGTACTGAGGTTGGTGATTAGCCGAATGTCCCTACTCTGCCCCACAACGGCAACTGACATCACAGAAAGCAGTGATCTCGTCCATGAATGGATATATACATTCTGGCACCCGCTTTAAATCCTCAAACTCGGGAGAGTAGAAGTTGAAATGCTCGATGCCATCATAATTCCCCTTTTCCCTCTTCATATTACAATCAGCATCCATTCTCCTGGTCGTGTGAGGGCACATCGACTTACCTTCCAACCAAACCTTGGCTTGAACCCGGCAAAGACACCTGTTGAAGGATCCCATAACAATTGCTCTTTATCCTCCTGCGAAATGTTCTGATGCAGATACTGCGCTAGACTAAATTGACGATGAAGCTGTTTCTCTCATAAGCACCATACCAAACCAATAGGGGGAAAAGGAGTACCTGCTCAAGCGAAACTCCATAATTGGTCAGGAACAGAAATCCATCCTCTTTGATAGCTGTTTTTGTCATATCAACAAGTTTCGCCACCACGTCCGGATCAGGAGAGTCAAGAAGAGACAATTCGATTGTCCTCAAATCAGCCCATTCGAGATCCTGTTTTGTCGGCTGAGGAGGAATCCATTCCGGTACTTCAGGCTTCTCACCACTCGCCACCGGTGGAGAGAACTTCGCCGCCATCTTGGGACCACGTTCGTCTATTATACTTTCTGAAAGTAATTTCGCTTCTTCCAAGAGTGATAATGATGTCTCATATAAAAACTCATAGAAATTCTCTTTGTCGTTTCAAATATCAATTTGAAGATGGGCCATTGTTATCTCATGAGCGGGGTGACCTCATGCTGCAACGTCGATCGCTTCGCGCCCCTTATCAGGCATCCCACTTTTCGAATCCGTACTGGCCCCCCCTTTTTATCTTTTCGCGCAACGGAGTTCGTTGCGCGAACTGGTGCAAGGGTCGTAAGACGGACGTCTATAGCCGTTGTTACACGGGGATTTTCTTATTGGTTGGTTGGTATGCGATAACCCGTTCAGGGTTTCGGGAACGGTCGTGCAATCTATCGTTGGCTTATCGAGGATCTGGTGCGATGTTACACTGCGTGGAGAGAGGGATGTTGGATAAATACCGACAGCAACCTCATGTCTTTTGAGGCGTATGCAAGTCTCACGCGACAATGTCTGGGAATATCGATATGGAAAAGAAAGAGCTGGAGTTTCCCGTGGATGGCGATGCGGGCTCGAAGACTGAGGTCAATCTACATGTCGATTCGGAGCATGGGACTGTGGAAATCGATCATATCGCGGAAAAGAAGCTGCTGAGAAAGATTGATCGCAATCTGATCACCTTGTTTGGTGTAAGTCTAGAAACCTAACCCGATCAACTTCTCTGATATTTATACAGGCACTTTATCTAATGAGCTTCTTGGGTAAGTATCCCTTCTATCATGGGAGTCGAGCTGCTGACAGAATTTCTCGCTCAGATAGATCGAACATCGGAAATGCGGTGGGTTCATTAATTCGGAGTTGTGCAAGGCCATCGACTGATTTTAACAGAATTTGACCGGATTCAGCAAGGACTTGCATCTGGTCAATAATCAGTACGGAGCAGCAGTTTCAATCGTCTACTCTACCTACGTTGTCTTTGAACCTATATGTAAGAGCACAGAAATAACCGAGGAGGCACTGCACTAGCTAACTCTTCTTCGATAGGGACTATTCTTCTCAAGATCCTAACACCGAAACGCTTGAGTAAGCCAGGACGCCATTCCCTTTGTCTGCAATTTGTTGACGAGAGGTTAGTGACTGCTTCTACCGTGGCCTGGGCAGCCTTGACTATTGGCACTGCATTCACAAAGAATTTTGATCAGTTAGCAGCAGTCAGAGTCCTGCTTGGTGCTGTCGGTATGTCTAAGCGAAATTTCTCAATCAAGTCTCGCTACTGAAAACTGGAATAGAAGCCGCGATCATTCCATGCATATTTATGTATATCACAATGACTTACAATCGCGACGAATACGCTCTCCGAACTACGTACATTTTCTCTGCCTCGGCTGTTTCTGGCGCCTTTGGTAAGAGGATCTTCATTCGGTGACTGAAAACAACTACCGACTCACTTATTTCAGGGGGTCTTCTCGCCTATGGTTTAACCCAAATCGAGTCAGGAGGCCTACACGGGTGGCAATGGATGTGAGCTCTTGTCCTTTCTATATTCATATCCGAGCTAAGGATCAATAGGTACATTGTCGAAGGTATCATCAGTTTCTGTCTCGCTCCAATCACATGGTTCTGGCTTCCGAACTCAGTTTCAGAAGCGATCTGGCTGAACAAGGATGAGAAAGCGCTTATGGCGGTACGACTCGCTCGAAACAAGGGGGCTTATGATGCCGAAGAGCGATTCTCGTGGGGCGAGATTATCAGGTGCTTCAAGGATTGGAAGTTTTATGTCCAGTAAGAGGAATTCTAACACAGAGATGGTTCTCCTTGATTAAGTTTGCATAGAGCCATCAGCCATTTTGGCATTGACACGACACTTTACGCAGTCAGTAAGTTTGGAATGAGTCTTTCAACATGAGTCAATTTGCTGACCTCGGCCCAGCAACTTTCATGCCAAAGATGTAAGTTATGCATGAGCTCACGTGAGATTTGCATAGACTGATGTAAAACAGTATTGCTGGACTTGGTTTCACCACAACAGTCAACGCACAGCTCCTAACAGTACCAGGTACGCTTTCACCTCCTCTGAGCTCCGAAACGATCAACTAATACCAGATATAGTCTACTTTGTCGCAGCGGTCTCCTACATTATCTTAGGATATCTTTCCGATAAATTCAAGAATCGATCAACATACCTTCTGATCGCTCTCTCATCCTGTCTGGTCGGTTATATTGTCCTTATTGCCAGTCCTCACCCCGGGGTCAGATTCTTTGGTGTCTTCATGGTTGCCATTGGGTTGTATGCCACGTGAGTCTCATTCTAGATCATCCATCAAATGAGAAGCTGACGCAAAGGTAGGACTTCCCTTAATATTGTTTGGGCAGCATCGAATCAAGCAGGGTATTTCAAACGAGCTTTCGCAACTGGAACCATGCAACTTGTCGGCAGTGAGTCCTCTTCCTTTCATACCCCTGGCCATCGGTCCTAACCAAGAACAACAGACTCAGCAGGAGCGGCCATCGGGTTTATCTTTACCGCTCAATCTGCGCCGAGGTACTTTGAAGGCTTGTATTTTGCGCTGGGCATGACGATCATGTCTATGACTTGTACAGCGATTACGGTGAGAGACACTTATGTAACTCCGTAGAGTTGCTCAGACTAACAATAAACAGACTATTATCCTACGACGAGAGATAAAGGCCAAGGAGAAGCTCATTGCGGAAGGGGCTCCCGATCAGCCGGAGCTTGGAGACAGGAACCCGCATTTTCTGTTTTATCCTTGATCTTTTACTTAGCCATATTTATTACGTAGATTACGATAAGATGAGAAGTTCGAGTAGTGGATAAATATGTATCCTTCAGCTCAAGCAGATGTTCCGCGCTACTGTGCTCGAAAGAGTTTAAGATTACTACGTGACGTCGACAACACAGAGCCTAGGTCTTTGGCCTAGGTGTGTTGTCATTGATTCATATGTCGCCCAGAATGCCCCCTAGTCACTATACGAGAAGTTGAAGCCCGGTCCCCTTTCTTTTTTGCCGGCCACCTGTTGTTTCTGTTTAGACTAAGCCTCGCTAGTTTCATATCCCCACCTTATAATATAACGATGAACTACTCCAAAACAGTTTTGGGGGCTAATTCTTCGGCCGAGACTTCAAATATACTGTTTTGTTATTCAACTTCTTGCGTTCAGCAAATTACCCCTGAAAGGTGCGCCCGAATATCCAAATATGGTTAGTGTGTTTTTCGAGGCAGCTAGCCATCGGATGACCACACAACCAAGGAACACCTTCGCTTCACCTCAACTTCTTCCTTCACAAAAGCCAAAAGTTCGTCGCAACCCATACTGGGCACCATGTAAGTCCTTGGAACCTTCTATATCGTGAAGTAAGCTGATGACTGCGCAAGACAATCATGTCTGCCTGCATTGACTCACAGACAAGAATTGCAGATTGTAAGCTCGAGGGTCTTGCACCAGAACTTCTGCTGGGCATCGTTACGCGACTCCCAGATCTGATATCTCTTGATTGTCTTTTAAGAGCATCGCCTGCAGTATTCCGGCTTTTCGACAAGTACGCTGTTGAGATCACAGAAGCTGTCTTGTTGTCTGGCTTTACACATCGCCACATCCAAGCAATTATCCGCATCGTAGCTCTTATCAGGTCCTCGGCTCTCCCGATCAAGAATTTGGCCAATTTCAAAAGCTATGTTACACATGAAGCTATGTATCGTCGGTTTCGGAAATCATCAACTGGATTTGTTCCTGAGCGCCTGTCTGAAACGACTCGTCCTGCTATATTGCGTAGCATCCTTGCAACCAACAGGCAGATTACGTGCCACGCATTTAATTGCCTTGAGCACTATCTGATCCGTTTTAGAGCACTTCGGCCGAAGCATCCCATTGACGTTCCTCGTCATAACCCGACCTCGCGTTCGAAGTTTCTTCCCACCGGGCTGCTTGGGGCCAAGAGCGGGGACTTCAAAGCTCGAGATGTCGGTCCGCCCTCTTGGGTTCGTATATTCTTCTACTAAATTTCTGTTATCCTCCAGACCTGGGAGCTGTTCTTGGAGACCAGACGAACGACAAACGGACAAGATCTATCGGGGTGTCAGCTCCCGACACAGTTCCCGCCTGCCGAGCCCCCTCATCTAAACTGGCCATGGTGCTAATTCATCAATAGCAAGAAGAACAGCGTGTCATCCGAGCCTTCTGGCGTTTACAAGTCTTTTACGATCTCAAGGCGGCTGCAGCGCATGCGATGCTAGATTGGCCAGAGCAAGACATTCAAAGACTCACTAGCTGTGAAGATCCCGTCTCACTACTCTATAGACAAGGTCTTATTCCCATGAGTCCGTCATATGAGCATAGGTTTCAAATCCACCCTGAATTTGACGAGCTATCTTCGATAGTGGATTACGCTCGAGGGATTAGGGAGAAAGTTCCTTCCGACTTTTCAAATACCAGCCAGGACTGGATATCATCGACTCATCGCGAGGCTAAGAGAAAGTGGCCGATGCACCTGCCAGGCGGAAAAGACTGGAACGAAATGATGTCCGCAGCATCTGGTCCTGCGCACTACCGCTCCGAGCGCTTCAACAATCGGGGCTTTGTTTACGGTCCCGAAGGGCAATATTCACCTTTCATGTCTGGATTTGAACGATATGGGCAGTTTGGCTTTGCATTCTGGGATTACAAAAGGCTTTGGGAGTATGGCTTCAAAGCACCTCCTAAATATGGACCAAAAAGTGGTACTCACATCTACTACTTTGCGTGGCAGAGCATTCTTAGCATCGATGAAATTGAGGAAATAGATAGAAAAGGCAAGATGTTCTTAAACTAACTACGAATAGGGAAGCAGAGGATATCAACTCGAGTATTCAATGTATCAAGAAATACAAGATAAATATATAGTATAATCGAACGGTATATTGAGGTGTCTGAAAGCTTCGAATATACCCAACAGGCTTATGCCGTATTAGCCAGGGTTGCAAAAGCAGAGAGACCTTGGTAAGAACCCAATGAACTATTTTTTTAACAGTCAGTCGCTAACTATGAATCGCTAGATAGAGAATTCTCACAAATGAAGCCGCCCGTCGCGTATAGTCAAGTCTCAAGCTCTCCTCAATTTCGATCGCTTCCTCCTCTTCTGTTGGCATGTTAAGTCTAAAGGATCGCTGATGAGATCTCTCGTGAACTTGCACATGTCAATGACATCTCGGTGGACCTTGGCTGATTGCATAAGGGCCTTTTCTGCATCGTCTGCCGTGGATCCCTCGGGAACTCCAGTTCCGTACGAGTTATTGAAGCCTTCCAAAGCATCTTTTTGTGCTTGGCTGAGTGGGGTACCAGCGCCAGCCGCCGCGTTGAATGATGCCTCGTAGTCGATTGCTGTGTAAGTCCCAACTTCCGTACCCGCAAAGTTGAAAATGGGCTTTTGTACTGTTACTTCATGAGTGTTCATTGGCGAAGTCGTATGCGAAGGATCGGCTCGAGCTGCATCCAGAAGATAGCTGGCAGAATCTGCGATTCGGTACTGGTGTACTGTGTCTAAAAGCTTTTTCGCGTCGTCGATCCAAGTATCCATAACCGGCTTTCCTGCTCCTCCGGCGTGAGCTGTACGAGCTCTTTGGATACCGTCGGTCACCTTCTGTAACACGTTGTCGTATGGATAAACTCTTTGTTTGAATTTGTTGATTGAGAAGGGTATTGTAGCCAATGTTGCAGGCGATAATAGTTTATCCTCTCGGAAAAGTAGTCTCCTATCCCCTTGTATGTCCCCTACTGCAGCAGCAATTACGTCGGCATCTGGGCTAATAGTGAGGCCCGTTTTATAATTCGACTTATAACCATTCCACCCACTGCTTCCGACGTGCTTCAAGAATTCATCAAAAGAGCAAATTCCTGCGATCCCGGCGTCCACAGTACTTTGGATGAATGCAGTCTCTGCAACAGCTGGAGGCGAGGTTCCGGTTTTGTCGCCAAAGAGTTTAGGAACGTGTGTGCAATCTGGAGCTAGGGTTCTCGAGCCCTCAGCAACAGTGGCAAACTCCATCTTATAGGCAGCGTAGAGGTAGATGGCTTCATAGGGGGCCGCTACGTTCAAAGCCGCTGCAGCATGGAAGATAACTGAAAGCCAAAAGATGGCATGGCGAATGGCAAGCATCGCTAACGATGGTTGAGAATTTTGATGACAGAGTTCGAGGAAGAGAGAGGTCTCTGTTGAACCTTCGATGAGGAGGACTCGGAAATAGCTACTAAGCCAAAGACCGGAGTATAAGATTGTGTATGTGGACTTGTACTTTGCATAGGTGTCCCGCTGCAGGTACGGACGCTATCGAGCAGGCATGCCGGCCGTCTGTGGATCTGAGGCGTCTTTAAATTAAGCTTCTTGATCGCTGCCGCTGAACCCTTGCCAGAATTTATCCCGGCACACGGCGGGATGGCCGAATTCGTATGTCGCCGGAGCATCCCACCACCCCCACTTCAGATGAAGCCGTTGAAAGATCGGGTCAATTTCCCGAATGCGAATTCTTTTTGGTATCTTCCAAGGATTAAATCACAGAATGCGAATGCGATTTGGAACTAGGAGCTGCCGCGAGAGGCCAGCTCCTGGACTCGAGTTCAGTTCTGTTATTAGCTTAAATCCATGCCAAACAGCCGTGATTGGCACTTCCAAAGATACGAAGTCCGGGTGGTATGCGCATTTCCAAATTTTGGGGCGGTACTCCTGAGATTGATTAATTCTTTGGACTGCTGTAAGAATTCATGGGGGTATGACCAGACGACAAGATCTCTTTACTCACCCAGACTAGATTTTCTAGGCTTAGTGTCATTCATTGATTACTTCAGGGAGGTAAGTAGGCGTGAAGTGTCACGGAACGAGAGCTTGGGATTACCCAGATTTTCAATTCCATGAGTCAATTCCCACAGAGAAATCGTTCGACATTTTGACCCCAATATGACCTTCCGAAACTTACTAAACAATTGTAAAAAGTAACTAAAGAAGCAAAGAGGCCGAAAAAGATCGAGGAATAGTACCCTTGAATTGGATTACAGGTTGAGATCGAATGGATTCTCAGTTATAGGGCCGTGTTTGAATTCTATCAAAAAGCCAAAATAAAGGCTATTCCAATGCGGTCGATTACAATATGATAACTACTTTGCCCACTCCCAATTGCTGTTCACCGTATATCTCAAACAGTATAAGTATACACGTCTAGTCTATTCCCTGCTCCACAGAATTCTGCTGCATTTCCGGCACAGGTCAGACTACAATCAGCAGCTAGGGCAACTACACTTCCTGTTCCAAGAGAGTTACCACAGTAACACTTTAAGACACGAATTAGCACTACTTTCACAAGGTCTAGGATAAGGGCGAGATGTACACACCTCAGACATGTATTCCAAGCCAAACATCGTATAAGTAGGAGCACAGAAAGCCTCACAAGCTTCAACCGTCATGTTATTAGAAACAAGCGAGGCCGATCCCAATGCCCTGACGCCAGTCCCTTCGGTGTAGCATCCAGTGTATAAATAGTTACCTACCGATGGCACCGTTCCGGGATAAACTGGCGCTACGCCTCCTTTGCTGTACAGATTGAGTCGGCTTGCACCACCGCATTTCTCAGCTGCGTCCCCACCACAGGCAATTTGACACTCTGCATTAGGTACTGATGCAGCGCCAATGGCAAGAGCATTAGCACAGTAACATTCCCCTGGCGCGAACGTTCGAGATTAGCTCTTAAACTCGTGGATCGACTGGATTGCTCTTACCTCCGTACTCAACTCCCATGTAAGTATAAGCACTGCAAAAGGATGCACAAATTTCGACTGTCATGGTTGTATAATTAGTGGAGCTGGATGCCCCGAGAGCGTGGGAGCTAGTCCCTTCCGTGTAGCAGCCCAGGGATACAAATGCGGTTGAGGCTGGAGAAGAAGATGATGTTGAACTTTGAACAGAGCTGGTTTTAGATGAAGAGGTCGCTGAAGATGAAGAAATGACCTTAGAGGAGGACGATGATGTGAGTGTATCCGAAGACGATGAGGAAATCTGAGATGACGAAGAAGAGCTGATTTTGGATGAGGAAGATGATGTTGATATGGATGTACTTGTTAGTGATGAAGATGATCCAGAAGTCGAGGAAGCTGTTGTCGATGTTATGGTGAACGTAATATTGAACGCAGTGGCCGCGATTCCATCAAAAGCATTTGCATACACGATAGTGCCGTCTGCTCCGGCAGTAGTTGGCGCGTCAGTTGCTCCTCCCGTAGAATCAAAGTTAGTGATATCCATCAACTGATCAGGCCATATCGACGAAGTGCAAACAGCTCCCGCACCGGGACGTTGCGTGTTGGTTGCATTTGGTACAATCAAACCAAACCCGCTGTATAGCATATCAGCAAGAAGCCCCCAACAATACAATAAGAAATTTTAGCATACCTTGGGCAGCAAATGACATAGGTTGAATTGAGATCGTAGCTTTCCCATGTGTAAGGGCAGATTAAAGCACTGAAAGGACCCATAGAAGTAGTGGCTAGAACGCTGGAATAGAATTGAGGCGGGAAACAGCTGGCGTATGCCGAATTGACTTCTGAGTAGATGACATTTTCATAGATTTCGGTCCCCCAATCCGCAATAGCACTATGCTTGATATTAGTAAAGTTTATTGATTATTTGAAGAGCAAGAGCTGAGCTCTGAGTAGATCGAGAAACATAGTTGAGAATGTGGAGCCCGGTGCCAAAACGTACCTAAACCCACCGGTACATGCCGGTGGTTGCGTGAAAGTAGTGGTCAAGATATAGGGATTATATGGTCCAGTTGAGATACTTGATGTCTTCGAAGCAAGTGTTGAAGTTCTTGATGATGAAGCTGACGATAATGTTTTTGAAGCGGACGAGGATGACTGTTGGGAGCTAGAACTAGACTTGATAGTAGTAGAAGTCTTTGGACAAGTTGACCCAGAGCAGACCGTTTGAACAGACGAAAAAAATCCACGTTCGGCAACACCACTAGTAGGATAAGCCGTCAGAGCTATTTTCTGAGTGAAAGCAGTCGGGCAGAGAAAGGCCGCAAGTACAGATAGACTCCCGAGAAACAACATTTTGAAAAGCTGTACTTTGGTTGCAAAACCATTAAACGATTGGGAAAAGCTTAGCAAAGTTCGAATAAGACAAAATTCTTGGGTTTCGCCATTTCTGCCTTTGACTATCCACGATGGGAGATCTTTTTGACTCGCAAATAACGCCAGGGATGACTCGTACGTATTAGTTCTAGCTTATCCATTGCCATCCTCTTCATGAAAGAAATCCAAAGACAGAGAGGGAGTGATCCCTGTTCACTTGAGTTAGAATTACTCCTAGGCATGTCTTGGCTGCGCTAGCGAAAAGCTTCTTACTGCAGAAAGAAGTTCAAAACTTTGAGGCTGAATATAGACCGTTCTCCGCTCCGCCAAGTGCCAAGACCCGGCACGGTAGAACGCTCTACCCGCCCCTTGTACAACTGTGCCTCCCCAAACGCAACAACCTCTCAGATAATCTCATTTCCATCAATCTGCTTTGAGCTGCACACATATCAAAATATTCTACCTCCGTACCCGGCTGTGCATGCAGGACATCAAGTGCTGTGCCAGCATCATGGATGTGCCATGTGCGGCTGCATCCGCCCTCCCCCCTTCCTCCTTTGGTCCTCTCCCTCCGGAGGTGTCAGCCAATGTAGAAGGTCAACTCGAGCCAGCAAGTGTGAAAGCGAGTAGGCAATCATGCTGCACAGTTGAATTTACCGTTCATTTTACTTCACGCACCATCGTGTGATCACGCTGATGACTCCTGGATACGACCGGACCCGTAGGCTAGTACAAAGTTAAAAAATTTTCAATCCATGCGGGACACAGGAGGTTCTTGCAGTTAATGTGGATAGTCCTAGAGAAACGAAATTCGCGCGAGAGAGCGAGGAAGCCGAGATGAGCGTGAGCGCCAATATAATCTCGTGCAGGCTTCTCTATGTGTTAGAGGATCATCCCTTTCCCCCTCTTTGCAGCAGTCTCTTCGCTTCATCTCCTCTTTTTTCTGAACGACTTTTGGCTACGTGCTTTTCAGTCTTTTCCCGAAGTGCCAAATAGCTGTGTATGCTTTGCTATCTAAGGAATTTTCACGAGAGCCATGGCTTCCTTTTTTCCACAACGCGCCCTCATTTATGCGTTTATTCTTTTTCTCTTAGTGGTAGTTGGAACATGTTTAACAGCAGAGACTGAACCTGTTCACCTCCCACATCAACTACGCGCCCTAAATACACCCTTGATCCAGAAACGCCAGAACGTCTCCACCTACGACATCACACAAGCCCAGAATATACTCGCAGAGGCTGTCGCGCAACAAAGTATATATAACACCCATCGCTTTGAACACCCAAAACGCAACACTTATCTCTCCCGGAACAGCAATGAAGCCAAAGCTGCCAAGCAGAAGAGAGATGTTGCGCCAATTGCGCCAACTCTGAATGCAACGGTAGTGGCCGCCGCTTCACTCATAGCAGAAGCTCATGCTGCTGCACAACAGGCGAATGGAACCCTGCATAGGAAGTATAGCCAACCTCAATATGTTGAAAAGTTCAATGATGCCACGAGCAATACTAAGAGAGCGACTGGCGATGATTACTGGGTGTCGAAAATTACACATACGGGCCATGCTCCTATGGGAAGCGATAATTCTTACCTGGTAAGAATAAGTCGATACCACAGCTCGGAGTTTGTGCTAACAAATGGAACAGGTGTACCGTGATGTCACGAACACGATGTTTGCTGGAGGTGCCAAGGGCGATGGACTCACAGAGTATGTTTACCTTTTCAAAAACCTGTACATTTTGCGCTTTTTTTAGTTTCCGGCACAAATCGTCGTCTGAGCAAGGACCACATGAGCTGTCATCTCATCTACAAAGCGTTCTGAATACTCACTCATTACTAATTCAATACCCAGTGATACCGCAGCTATCAACGCAGCTATTGCCTACGGCAACAACTGCGGCCAGGGATGCCTGTCGTCCTCGATAAAGGGAACTTTGATATACTTCCCTCCTGGCACATATCTTATTTCCTCACCGATCAATGCTTATTATTATTCCCAGCTCGTAGGAGATGTAGTGTCATCTGAATCTACTGCTTTGTTTTCTGTACTGACTTGTTCCAGAAAAATGATCTGCCCATTATTAAAACCAGCCAGCAATTCATAGGCCTAGGTATGGTTGCCGATCCCTGATATTAGAAGTAAAGCTAAACCTCCGCCTAGGTGCCATTCAAAGTGACGTCTACATCCCAAATCAAAATGGTGATGAATGGTACATCGAGGTAAGTCTCTTCTCCCTTTCTGAAGCAATTGCAGATCACTAACAGCCAAATGAATAGCAATCGAATTTCTACAGGCAGGTTAGAAATTTCATTATCGATATCTCAGCCACCACAACAGACAAGGCAGCTGGCTTGCACTGGCAGATTGCCCAAGCGACTTCGCTTACGAATGTATACATCTATGCTAGCACTGCAGCGGGCAATACACAGATGGGGATGTTCGCAGAGAATGGCAGCGGTGGATTTATGTCGGACTGCTACATTTCCGGTGGCAAGTATGGAATCTGTAAGTGCAGCTACTAAACCCGATTTCCAGCGCGACGCAACTTGTTGAAAGAAGAACGCCTCGCTTACTGTCTATTTACAGATGGGGGAAACCAGCAATACACGGTTCGAAAGTTTGAGTTCAGTAGCCAAACTACAGCCGGAGTCTGTCTGCTATGGGATTGGGGATGGACTTGGTCTGGCATCACGTTTGCCGGCTCACCAGTTGGCTTCCTCTTGATTCCTCCTCCAGAAGAAAACTCTGATTCCACTCCCGGCTCGATCTACGTGATGGACACCTTATTCGATGGTGTAGCGACAGCTATTGAAGCTAGGTCTATGCATGCCAGTATCCTAGATACCAGTATCATCACCCTCGACAACATTGGCGTGCTGAACGTGAACACTATGGTCGCATTTTCAGACGGATATCAGGTGTCCATCCCTGCTGTAGACACCGAGTTCGTCATTATTGGGAACGTGGGGTTAGCTGGTGCTACAGGTATGTACAGTGCGGATGTTGCTGTGCCTGCACCGAGTTTGTTGGACCCTACCGCGCCGACCTGGTGGCGGGATAGCTACTTTGCGAAGGGTAGACCGCAATACGAGGACCTTGGGATTGGATCTATCGTCAGTGTCAAAGATCATGGTGCGGTGGGTGATGGTGTTCATGATGATACTGCTGCTATTATGGCCACGCTAGCACTAGCTGTGAGTTTTTGTGTTTTTCGTCGACTCGACAATACTGACCTCAACTAGACAACGAGCAACTTGATTTATTTTCCCGCCGGCTCCTACGTAGTCACCTCAACTATCACCATTCCACCTCACGTCCGCATGACAGGAGAGGTTTGGTCCCAGATTGTGGCTTCCGGCTCCTTCTTCGCCAACATAGCAGCCCCTAAGCCCATGATCCAAGTTGGCTCCCCCGGTGATGTGGGAACGGTAGAGATCTCCGACATGCTATTCACTTCTATTGGGGCTCTACCCGGTTTGATAATGATGGAATGGAATGTGGCGGCAGCGACGCCAGGATCGGTCGGGATGTGGGACGCCCACTTCCGTGTTGGTGGTGCTTATGGGACGAAATTGCAAGTGGCACAATGTCCTCCTTCACCAACAATTCCCACTGGTTGCATAGCAGCTACTATGATGTTGCACATTACGCCGTCCTCGAATGGGTATTTTGAGAATGTCTGGGCTTGGGTGGCAGATCATGATATCGACGATCCCACGAACAAGATGGTCACTGTCGCCGCTGCGAGAGGAATTCTTATCGAGTCTGGGGCTGGGCCAACATGGCTCTATGGCACAGCATCCGAGCATGCGATCTTATACCAGTATAACTTCTTCAATACCACCAATACCTTTGCGGGCATGATTCAAACGGAATCGCCATACTACCAATACGCAGTCGCCACCGAATCTCCTGGTCCTTTCAACGCCTCTATTGGACTTTTTAGTAACGACCCTATCTTTCCGGACGATACAGGGACCTGTATTGGTACTGATTTGATGTGCAATTTTGCATGGGCAGTTATCTTTTCAGAAGTGACCAATCTTACTATTGCGGGCGCAGGGCTGTATTCTTGGTTCGACGCTTACGATCAGTCCGTCTGCGTTGACGCCCAGAATTGTCAGCAGCGACTTGTCAATGACCAAGGTTACAATGGAGGCCTTTACGTCTGGAACCTAGTCACCATTGGGGCGGTTGAGATGATTAGTGATACTTTTAACGACGACAGCATCTTAGCAGCAAACAATACTCAACTAGACAGCCATCCATTTTGGAGCGCTCTCGGAGCTTACGCGGAGGACGTCGACTCTGATACCGTCAACTGCCCTGACGACAGTACTGACCCCGCATGCATGGTAAACACCTACTGTGATTACACACGCCAATTCAAAACACTAGACGATCTGGAAGCAGCCAGCGGAACCTTCTTAGATATCTGTACTTCGTACTACGCGCTCGGCGTCCTGAATTACATGCTAACTTCTGAGGTTGCGAACTATACCACAGTTAACAAAGGCTACGATGGTGTATTTGGCGACTATGTGGACTACGTCAAAGAAATGGTTCCAGACGCTCTCGGAAGCTTCATGACCACTTCAACTGCAACCAGCCCTGCTGGGGGTGCCGGCCAGCAGTTTTTCGACTGCAAGTTCACAAGCGCGCATCCCGTCAAATCGGTCGCGCACGCATGTCCAATCGACTGGCGCGAGATGTTGGGCACCAACACCTACACAATGGCCTATACGCTTCGAGACTCTGATGGGTTTTATAAAGCATTGGCTAGCAACTACGGTATCAACAGTACGTGGGTTGTGTTTGGGAACTCGGAGGTGGTCACGCGCTGCGGACGTGGGAGTGGGCCATGTCTGCAAACCGATGTCACATATCAAGGGATCCCGCAAGCGGCGAAGGGCTTCACAGTTTCCAACCCCAAGGATATCATCACGAATGCTCTACCCAAAATAGGCGCATTGCAGAACTCGATCTTAGCTCGAAAAATGGACTTAGCGTCTAACACTTGGTACGGCCCAACGGACGATGTTTTGCAAGCCCTCTCCATGCCGGTATTCATGATCTCGCAATCCCTTGACGCGATGGCCCAAGTGAAAGCCATCGGTGAGAAGGAAAAGAAGGAGAAAAAGCTTGCATTCATCATAGAAATTCTAGGTATAGTCTTCGCATTCATCCCATTCCTTGAAGAAATCGGACCGTCCCTCGGAATTGCTGATGGAATTTTCGAAATCGCTTCGGCAGCCGGGAATGTAGCGTTAGCTATCCAAGGAATAATAGCCCACCCGGACTCTGCGCCCATGGAGCTATTGGGGTTGATTACGGCGGGAGGGTCGAGGGTGGAGAAGGATTTTGCGGATATGGCGGCAGCGAAGAGGGCGATTAGTGAGGATGATTTGACGAGTATTGGGACGGTGTTCAAGGCGACTAATGACAAGTTGCAGAATACTCTTAAGCATACTTGCCTTTTTGGGTGAGAGAGCTGGAAGTTGAACGTTGTCTCTGAAGTTTTTGGGCGCGTGCTGTGTATTTGGCTGGCAAATTGGCACTTGCAAGGCCTGTAAATAGTTTATAAATATAATATGTTCTCATTTGTTACAATATGGCTATATGGCGGCAGCATATCCTTACTCACGTCAAGACTTGAACGTCAAATTCCCCATTACTCAAACCTCGACCCAGATCTCAAGATTTTCTTTTCAACGGAACCTACTCTTCGCCTTGGCGGTACCGGTGACTTTCACGATGAGCGAGCTTATTACACTAATAACGTCGCCTTCCACTCTCTCCTTGCAGAAAAGCAAACCTTTATCTACGACGTAGAATTCACTGCGATCTGAGATTCGTACAGCGCTGGTTAGGTTTCTCGCTAAAGAACCAGCTAAATCTTTAAACAAGAGTAATGTTCTGATATCCCATTTCTTCGAAGTATTGCTCCCAGTCCCACGAGCCTTCACGGTTCAAAGATATCAAACCCAATCTTTCGTATGCTGTCGGCTGGGTCGACGCCAGCCCAAGGACTAGGCCGTATTGTACACACCATGTCTCAACGGTATCTTCGTTTTCGTCTTCGTCTTCGTCTCGATAATGAAGATGGCCAAGGCTTAAAACGCAAACAGGTACGTTCTCGAAATGTTGATCAACCTCCGTAGTTGCTCGACGTATGGAGTGTACATCCGCTTTGAAGGTACACCGCTGAAGCTGAACATCTGCCAGGAACTCATGCTTTTCCGCATTAGTATCGAAGAGATGATAATTCGGGAATGTATCATTCGGCACATCCTGCCTGCTGCTTAACGTGGCTGAGAAGACTGGTCCGTGTATTTTGATACTGGCATGTTCTACCTGTCCAAATTTATCCTTTCCGGAGAGCTTGATGGACCTTTCAGAAATTGAGACATGTTCTGTCCAATCTTCGGAAAAGATATCCTGGTTGTAGAATACTGCCCCGTCTACGGAAGCCCAAGAAAAAGATGGAGCCCGATATGACGGTGGAACGGCCCATGAAGGCCTCCGTTTCTCCACTTCTCCCACGTCCACTCTTTCCCAGCACATATCATTCACCATATTCTCTTCCCATAAGCCAGCAAGATATCCAGAACCTGTCTTTGCGTGGATCACGCTTGCTATTCCTGAAATTGCCGGCAGCTTATCTCGACCGACTGTTAACTGTCGTCTTGTATATTCTATGACTTGTACCTGCCAGTACATGTATGCATCCTTATCGTTGGTCAGCCAAGATATGGATTTTGAATATCCACCGCTGCTCGGATCGCCCCTTCCGCATTCACAAGCATTCATAGTCTTGCAAAGCCACTGAATCTCTTGTCCCGAATACGAAACTAATCTCGTCGATAGTAATTTTTCTTGTAGAGTCCAACAGCGCATATCCCAAACATCTGGGACACCTCCTGACCAATCATGGAGTCCTGTTCTGGGCAATTTTCTTGCTTTTACAATTGTTGGTTGGCCGTTGTCATCCAAATGCTCTACGGTAATCGAGGATTTGTCTCTTTCAACCAGAAATGGTTTATCGCAAGAAGGTGATGATGCTCCACAGACAGTAATATATGCTTGTTCGTAAATGCTCGCCATTTTCATAGATTCGACCTCCCAATCTGCTGCGGAATCTTGGACTATACACAGCCCATCGATCCAAAGGAAGCGAAGACCCAATCTTCTAGTCATCGTTACAGCATCGCTCAAAGCTTTTGGCAACGACGAAACCTCGATTCCCGACTTTCTTTCTCCAAGGGTAGAAAGTGTAGTGATGAAGTTCGGTGTAGGTCCCCAGCAATAACTAAGAGCAACATATCTATCCATGGAGTTTGGCTCGGTTTCAACGAGCTTGATGACGTTGGGAGAGTTTTCAACATGTACATCCAAGACTCGTTTTGGTAGGAATGATGATAGCCTCTTACAGAGATCATGCTTCTCGTTGCAGGTGGCCAAAAGATTTTTCACAAATGTAAAAGATTCATCGGATGCTGGATCCTGGTTGATATCTTTCAGAACAGGCAGACGTCGCCACGCGACAGGCACACCTGTAACCGTACAGCATCAATAATTACATTTCTCCTCAGCGAAGAAGTGCTGGTTGCTGAATAAGTTGAGGCTCAACTAACCTTGAGGTGAATATATCTCGACGTCAAGTCGTGGATCATATAGGGACAACTCAGTGTGTCCACCCCATAAACGAATTGTAAAAGACGTAGAACTAGACAGATCATCCGCGAAATACTCGACGATAGGAAGCAACAGAGAGCAAAAGCGACAATAAGACTCGCATGAATTCCTAAGATCATCCAGATTACGGACAAATACCAGTCCATCTGGCCTAATATCGTCCTTTCGAAAGTGAAAACGCGAATTTTCGTCCAGATTTCGACAGATTCTGCAGACTTTCATCTGAGAAATCTCTATGGAGGCCTCGATGGCTGAAGATGACTGCATCATTCCAGTATAGAGCGTTGTAGTGTATAAGAGAGAATTTATTCCATGAGGTGCTCAGATGAAGTTGTAGGATCGCCTCATATCCAACTTGCTGCCTGAAATTTTTAAGCGACGAATCAGAACCAAGCTCCAGCACTCGGTTAGATACGGCCCATGCGGTCTCCCATAGCTTATTAATCTATACCAATACGCTCACATTTGTAGCAGCTAAGTCACTTTAAGGTCCAAGGCAACGCTAATGAGATAGGTCGAAGTTCAAAAGTAGATAGCTCAATAGCTAGAACCTAAAGCTGCGGAGAGAAGAAGAGCAGTCGAGGGAGAGCAAGTAGGGATATGCAGAGGGATATCGTTTCTTACTTTTTCAAAGGACTTCGTTTTCGAGAATATTCCCTTAAGATTATTATGCCTACGCTCTAAAACTATATTTCATATGGCGTAATAACCTTTAATAAGATTAGTAACAGTTGGTTATATTACATCAATCCTTAACTTATTTGTATACGCTCAAGTCGCTCGATGCGGTACTGTTCGTTCCTTTTCTCACCCTAATTTAGCTAGGCTCTAATCGTCCACTTGATAACACATCTAATTTGTATTTGATCGATTCTCCACAATATGTGAATGTAGTATAATTATTCAAAACAAGCTATATAAGGATCATAGAGAGTTATCTTGCTAAATGAAACTAGATACTGGATAATTAAGAGCTGTGGGGATACTGGCTTCGTCGACTTTTTTCAATCGTCTCGACCTATTGGACTAACATGCCGCCTGGGAGTCCTTGAAGCCCTAAAGAACATGTCAGTAATGAGATGCAGTATTGAATAAACCATACGTACAAGTATCTGTACCAATATCCTCCTTGGCTTGCTGTGACTTAGTGCATTGAGCAGCGTCTTCCCATGATTGCAATTTCAAAGTAGGGCAGGTCTCGCTAAAGCACTCCTTTCCAAGAGCATCCATAGCACGCTGAAGGGCGCCATCTTTCCAGCCAAAGAGGTAGTCACCGTGCGCACCGTGACCAGTACTACACCCAAAGTCAATAGCGGAACATATAGCGGGTAGGAAGAGAGAACTAACGGATCGCCAAAACTATACACGAGAGGTTGCTTGCCGTTGTTATAGTACTTAGGATCAGCGAATCCTGATGTATCGTACATAATCTCATACATGACTTGAGGGATTCGAACAGGATGCGTGCTCGGGCATTTGTCGCCTGCGAGCGCTGAGCCTGGTGCATAAGCCACATGACTTGCATGATCAGGGCTGTCTAGGTTTTTTCCATCCCAGCATGATGGGAAGATGACAGTAGCACGGATACCACCCGGGCACGGCTTGTTGGGGAATCCAGCTGTGTCGGAAGAGTCGCAAGGGGCACCATTACCACCCATTGTACGTTCACTTTTGGCAAGGCAACGGTGACAGATTTTGACGCTTCCGCTCTCGTTACTACGGAGCGTTGGATCTCCCGCCAACATTCGAAAGCCCTTCAAGATGTCAGCTTATGCCAGTAGCGTATGTCCTATTTTCACTTACAGGATTCATCACAGTCACGTTTTTATTAGTACCACTGAACGGATGCATATAGTATACAGTAAGTCCTCCATCTTGCTCCATTAAAGTACCGTTCAAGCGGCCATTCGCCATTTGTGGAACCCGCTTGAACGTACCGTTTTCAGGAGATTGGAAGTATATGGAGGCCGTCCAATAGTTGCTGAAGTCCTCAGACATTTTGCAGGACGTACATTTAGAAGTGGTAGATGGATCGATCATCGCAGGATCCATCTATGGTATTACAATTAGCGACCATCTTAGCTCAGAACGAAAGGTAGATGTCATACCGTAGCATTGAAAGAATTTCCTCCAACGACCTGATGCATATGCGACGACGGTATCACTCCAGGGTTGACGAGAGGGTCGGTACGCTCGATAACGAGTTGAGAACACCCAAACCGAAGAAAATCCGATCCTTTAGCAGATCCTGTTTGGGCAGATGCATCATGCGTAAGTAGCATAACAAGCGCGAGTACCGACCACATCATAATTAGTAGAGTTTGAACTTGGACCTAAGCAAGATGAAGAAGACAGCAATTGTTCAAGTATTCGCTTCTGCTACAGCAGATCCGAGTTCTATATACCGAGAAGAGCGCCAAGTTTGGCTGTGTTCGCTATCTCGACTACTGCCCCATTATAATTCACGATAAACTAAGTTAAAACAATTTAGATTGAGTGTGTTAATCTATTAATGAGCGCCATAACGGCAATTGAGAGCACCAATTGATTGAATAGTTTTCACTCACAAAATAACTATAAAAAACGTGCTAGAAAATATCACCCGGTATTTTAATATAACGGTAAAGTACGATTTTGCCGTCGCCAAGCATTCTTGTGTCATTGACCCCTCCATCCCATGAAATCCTCCCCGCGAAATCCCTGAAGCGAGGCCCCTGACTTAGCGAGCCTTAACCAAACTGGCATTAGCATTTGGTGTACTTTATTAAAATCCGTGCAGCACATTTTGAAAATATAGTAAAAATAAAAATGTTTTATTTTCGAATAGATACGCAGCTCCAAAGAATGTCGCTAGTGCCCCTCTCATTTGGGGAAGAAGTCCATCCTCGTCTTGGCTTTCCGACCACGTTGTGCAGGATTGTGTTCGTAGAAGTAGTCTAAAGGTAAAGCGCTAACAAAACTGAATAGGCCAGATACGGCTGCAAAAACAGGAATAATAGACATAAGGAGTAATTCCCGGTCGTAAGTATGTCAGCACGGTTATGCAGCTACTGAAAGGACGGATAAGTGAGGAGGCAAGGACAGCAGCAAATCGATGAAGGTAGGTAGTCATAATCTCGGAAGGGAAAAGGTAGCTTTAAGGACCTACTTCAAACGTGACAGCTGAGAACTCAAATTACACGGGTGGCTAAACCTCCTTTAAGTTGCCTAGTACCACGGTGGTAGAACCAACATCCTGAGAATAATTGGATGAGAGACTTGCAGGATATGAGGCTGTTTCAGAGTTTATCTTGAGCGATGTTGGAGGCCCAGTAGCATGTTGGTGGCTAAGTTGCCGCTGTATAAAACGCAACAAATGGGAGATAATTCGAAGAAACTGGCGCCCGGGACCAGAGGTAGGTTTTAGTCCTTAGGTAGAAGTATATTTGTCACGTTACTAGGAGCCTTAAGCCTGTAGGAGCATGCTTAGGGTGATCACATGGCTTAGTGCGATCAGTCGACTATATTTTCTTAAGTTCTTTCATTATACTCTTAAATCTTTAGACCTTAAAACATCAAGATTGTAACAAGGTAATTCGAAAACATTCCGTTTCTTGATGATTCGTGCTTTAGCTGGATTCTGGCACCCAAACTTCCCGGTCATAAGTATACGCTGTCGGGTGGCGGGCTCCACCCTGTCACGCGCTACAGTTGAATTTTGGCGACTCTGTCGGGCGCAGCAGGGCACGGACGCTGACGTTTGGGAGTTCCAGTTCTCAAAATTGAAGAGGCTAGGAAAATTGCTTTATTGCATATCGCCCTTTACAATTTTCTTCAATTCTTCGAATACTTTGGTGCCCGTTATTTAGATTCTTTAAATACTCTGTCGCGGGCATGCACCGCCACCGACAGAGTGGAGCTCTTCACCTAGCAGCGTATGTGTACGTCCCGGAATCGTTGCTGGGGTACTCCTCCTTCTCATTGCAGCGGGTGTAGCATATTTCTGTTGGTACAAAAGAAGGAGACGCAATAAATAATCTATTTCCGCAAGAGCTGTCGACTTGACAGGAACACTGACCTTCCTGGCGGAAATGTCCACGCAGAATTCGCCGCCATTGGTGGTTCAGGAGCGTCTTGGGATGAAACACTAGCAATACATGAACGCGGAACAAAGGGCAGATCATGGAAGCTATGGCCTTTCGCTCATTTCAGGTCTGGACTATTGTGTGTAGAATATTGGAAGATAGTGGCTAATTAAGAGTTTAGTTTTTGAAACGCAGATTGAGCTTGCCGCGACTTGTGCCACCGGGAGAAGCACCGCTTACACCACGATCCTAGACACGATCTGTGTATATTGCAATTATAAGGATATGAAAGTGTTCGGGGTGTCTTCGAAGAAAAGGGTTTCCCCGAGTCCTTGAAAAATGAAAGACATATACAGTGAAAAATGTTTTAGAGAACCCATATCATATCAAGCGTACGCTCCCTTGCGATCTTCTGCCTCCTTAAATTTCTCCATATTCTCACGCGTGATGAATTTCAGGACTTCTTCCTTTGTCCTGGAAATAAGCCCCATTCCCATAGAATCTTCGAACATAGGCATGAGTTTTCGTTGTACAAAAAAACAAATCAGCCTTAGCTCTTCAACAAGAAGATCAGTTTTATCATCATAAATAACCAACACGTTACCAATGCCCGTGTTCCAATACATGGGTGCCCATCCCCAGCCGTCCTTTTTGGGATCAGCTTCTATCATTAAGAATGCAGCGTCTGAGTTGCTATCAGCACACAAGTTCTCATCCCAGCCAGGAGGATCAAGTCATGTTTCGATGTCGCCAAACTTCCACAGCCGGAGAGGTCTTCCAAGAATCTTCGAAATAGGGGATACTGCCGACTCATAGATTCCGCAGATGGGGTGCACAGGTGGCACTTCAATTGGCACATACGGTTCCGTTCCATGGAGTTTGATTTCGCCGTAGCAGCAGATCTTCACACCACGGATGGCCCTGGGTGTGGTGCGAGGGGCTTGAGGATTGATGATCTCCCGTACTTCAGAGCTGTTATAGGTGATGAAATAGTCAATGATATGTCGAAAGTCAGCTAAAGTGATATCCTCATAGAACTCAGTCGGCAACTGCCTCTTTGCAACGATTGGGCCAGACCATCTATGATGCACTGTTCCCGATGCTTTCACTGACTTGATTATACTGCGATTAAGCTTTGATCCGTCGATAAGGAACGCTTCCCTAATAACCAATTAAATGCAGTATCCCTCTTTCTTAGACGACCAGGCAGCCATTCCGGAACCAAGGACCTTGTCACGTTTAGGGTTGTATTCGATACTCATTCTTCCAGGGGATGGATTATCCTTTCCAAGGAGAGGACGTGTATTCGCGGTTTCAAACTCAACCACTATTCCATATTCCTCATATTCTGAGGGAGCCTTGCGATAGCACTCGATCCAGATAAGGTTTGGTTTTACCTCAGTCTCGGGGAAGAATATGGCGAGTTTATGGCTTGGAGACGGCCGAGGACTCAGGCTCGACATTTGCTTGCAAAGAATCTTATGACAAGGCCAGTCGCTCTCTTGGCACTCGCGTGAACAATAATAGCAACTTTTGCAACGCAAACACAATTGTGCTGGCGAAGTGTTGCACATCACGCAAGAATTGGTATATCGGGCATCCTGGGCTGAAGCTGTGTTCAAATCTGATTTCGAATTTTGCCCATCCCTATGGATTATTTAGCTTTTAGAAACCAACGATACACGTGTGGGGAATTTAGCTTACAATATGCTGCGCTGCTTTACAAGTGTTGGCGATTCTCTTCAATAGACCTCATTATTCCCGCCTTCCTTAAAATCTCCTCCAGTGACGAAGTTGGGACATTCGAGACAACCGTAGACTGAGGCACTTGGTGGAGAAACGTCCCCTCAGCTTGTCCGCTCAAGTACATCTTGATTCTACTGACGATGATATTCTCAAGAAGCTGTAAGGAGTCCATGATGTCCTTGGATTGCGTGAATGGAACTGCCCACTGAGGATAACAAATACCATGATGTCCTCTGGTAGATACTAGCCGAGGCGAATGCTGGAGGAGAGCTTCACATAACAGGCAGCTCTTCTTGCTGCATCCAAAGTAGTCGATACTTGGTGTGAGTAAATCATTGTTCTCATAGTGCAGTAATAGCTGGACTTCGGTATGGCTACCAAAGGTTCGTGCACAGTCGAGTTTAAAATTGTCATTGACATGGTAAAGTTTTTGAAGCTCAGAGGTTAATGGAGAGACTGAGCATAGTCGAGACCAAGCAGTTGTGGTGTCGACTAAATATTCGTTCTTGAGCTCTGTTTTTGGCACAGGCGGGAGTAGATTTATCTTGACCTTCTGAAAGTTGGACAGGCGACGTGCTATGCGCTTGAGAAGACGAAAATTGAAGACCGGTTTTGTAATCAGTCTAAGGATCCTCCATAATCTCAGCCCTTGGTGGGTGTTGAAGTTTTCTTGTAGAAGTTCAAGAACTTCGTTAGAGGATACACACATGTAGGCGCTGTGAATGATTATTTCTCTTGATGCCTCTCCTACCTTTGATTCAACAATTCAGCAACATCGACCCATTTCTCAGCAGCTTGTCGAGACTCGGCACTATAATATTCCGTGTAGTCTTGGGATGAGGGTAATGCTGCAATAGACTTTCTTGCTACTGTTATCCAGTAGTCGACTCGGTTGCGATGAAAGTTAATGGCAACTAAATCAAATCCGCTCAGAGCTAGGCTGAAAATATCTATGATTACATAGTCAGATATCCAATCTTCTGTATGGGTACGCAGTCGACTTGGTTGAAGCGCGTACCTTCGTCTGCTGCAAGATATTTTTGTAATTGACTAACATACCACGTATTCCCGTCTGGAACCAGCGACCTTCCTGCCTTAAATTCGATAGTCTGAGAAAATCCATCGTTTCTAGCGACATCTAACTCAACGCATTCTACCGACTCTCGCAGTCCTGCGGAGACAACATAATCCCAACCTTTAGATGGGGATAGCAGTTCCGCAACACAGTCCAGAAACTTAGAACGAACCAAGTCGACAGGAGCAGTTTGAATTACATCGTTCTGTGTCTCAACATCTGATTCATCTGCATCGAAGTCTTCATCAGTGTCAAGTTCGGGAATAAGCCCAGTCTGGCTCCGTTCGCCGCTTAGATAGTGAAGGATGTGAGCTGCCCATATAACATGAGCAAATGTGCTCCTCGTAGTTATGACGAGCGTATGAGGACAAAGTGTTCATCTGGGATTGTGCAGCATTGATAATATTATCAAAATATTAGTGTTGCAGGTGATATCTTGGAGTTTAAGAATGACCTGTCTCGAAAAGCGGGGTTAGGCATCTCTGCATCCAGGTGCAACCACTGAGATCGTCAGTCAACGAGCGCATGTGAAGAATGGCCTTATATCATCTTAGTCAGCTGAGATATTATTTCCCAGCATACAATACTACCAATTCCTTAAATCCCATTGCTTTTGGTGATATTTACCACTTTGAAAGTGCAGAACATTCAGTCACAGCCTCGTCTTCAGCCTTCCACGCCCCCTCATTAAAATCAATACCCCAATCATTCGGAGAAGAATTTAATCCCTCCAAAATAAGTTGAAAAGTCTAGAATTTAATTTATATAATGCTACAATATCTGCTAGAGGTTAAGTCACCTTTTGCCCAATACGAGGAAGAGTGAACTTTGTACAGTATGAACCAAACTTGAAGTCTTTTTAAAAGAGCTGAGCAAGCGCTCTGATGATTTAGCGAATGATGCTTGTGAAGAAGCGGCACTGCTTTCTAGTATTTTGGCTGACTTTCGAGGTGAGAACTGTGGATACTGCGATGTCACGATGCCGGTATCGCTCTCGATATCGTTCTCTGCTTCATAGCGATCCTCGTAGTCATGATCGAGTGAGGGTACTTCTCTGGTCGTCTCCTCTGATGACTTAGTAGTGCTGTTGAGCTCACTCACCCCTCAGCCAATCACTTCAGTCCTTCATATCCTACCTAGTACCGAGTTTGTGCAACACTTCCGCTCCCACCAAACCCCATCTTCCAATCACATCACATCTTCCTTCGGCACCAAACCTTATCTCCCACTTTCCAAATTCCGATAAAGTTGCGTCCTGCAACCATTTCGCCTTTCCTCCCTCCCCTTGCCCTCCCAACCTCCCACTTTCACCACACACGCAAAAAAAAAAGAGTCGTATAAATAAGTCATTCATCAATCGATTGGACAAGATAATCGAGATGAACGATTCGATAATCCCCGAACTGAGGCACTTCTCGCGCCAATTAGTTCGGGAATGGGGATTCATGAGCGCGACTTTTGCTGGGACTTCTTATACTGCGTACGTTGTGCAACTTCCTTTCCCCTCTCCATCTCCCTCACCAACTTCTTCATCATCCTCTAACCTAAATTTAAAAAATTTGCAACCCTGTTACATTCCTCTTCCTCTATCCAATTTACTCATCTATGTGGTATGCACTTTTGTCCAGCTCAATTCTAATATATTCATAGCTCAGCAGTCCACGCCCTCCTCGAGATCGCCCACAATGAAGGTCTCATGGCAGCCGAACTCTGCGCGCCATTGAACCTCGATAAGAGCTCCGTGTCGCGCGTTGTGAAGAAACTCGTCGATGCCAGAGAAGTAGAGGAGGAGTTTGATGGCGGGGTTGCGGGGAAAGGGGATGGGCGTGTGAAACGCCTCGTTTTGAGTGAGAAGGGAAAGGAGACTGTAGGGAGGATAAATGTTCGTTTCTGTTTTATTTTATTTTTATTTTTGGAGACTGGAAAGGGTGAAGCTGATGCTAGAGAAGGAATTCGGAACAGAACAAGTCAAGAAGGCACTGGAGATATTACCATCGACCTGCTCAGCTACTACGGTCCTTGATGGAATCCGGGCTTATGCTAATGCGCTGCGCTCTCAACGTCTTGGTACTGCTCTCGATTCATCTACAAATAACCCAGCGCTCGATGGACAACACGCCTCTGGAGTAAAATCGACAGAAATATCTATCGTCCCAGGCTACAGACCAGGAATGACCGCCAAGACGATAGAAATGCACATGACCTTCTACAGCCAACATTCCGGCTTCGGACTGGTCTTCGAGAGTAAACTTGCCACTGGGCTAGGAGACTTGGTGACACGATTAGACGGAGCGAGGAGTCAGGTGTGGTGTGCTATTGAGAGCGAGAAGATGGTCGGGTGTGTGTGGGTTGATGGCGAGGATTTGAATACGAAATCGGATAATGAGGAGTCGATCGATGTTGATCTGGATCCGAAGGATAAGGATGGAGCACACGGGGCGGACGGATCAGGGAAGAAAGCGCATCTGAGGTTCTTCATCGTGGGTGATGGTGTGAGGGGTAGAGGCGTGGGAAGGAGGTTGTTGGTGACAGCGTTGGAGTTCTGTGACCAGGCAGGCTTTGAGGAGTGTCAGCTTTGGACATACAAGGGGTTGGATGCTGCAAGAAAACTGTACGATGATTCCGGGTTTGCATGTATGAGTGAGGTTATTGCGAATTTGTGGGGAGAAGAGACCTTGTTGCAGAATTTGGTGAGAAAGAGGGGTGGAGGATCTGAATGATGTTGAGGCTTGGAAATCTGGAAGCGAGCAATTTGTGGACTTGCCAACTTCCACTCCTAGATCTGTGACGCTGGAGTATAACTCAACAACTTCTTTATAACTATAGAACGACGAATTATTCATTTTACCTACTGCTATAGGTCCGCTGATCACTTGATTTCGGCTTTCAAAGTTTTGCGAGCCGTAGCCACACAAATTCCCTATCCTATTGGACGGAACGACACTAGCCGAGAGAGCTGAATCTCGTGACAGGTTAACGTTGTTTCTGAGAGCATCTTACTGTTGATGGAAGAGATTCCTCATCATCCTGACCGATCACTGCGCTTTGTATTTGGAGGTTAGCCTGCCTCCCCAGGACGAGATGGCCTTGATGTCAACCAAATCCGAATTTTGCCTTCTAAGTAACATCCCTACGCATGCTTCTGAGCTATGCGAGTTGCACGTCCTATGCGATAGATGTCAGAGTATCTTTGGAGCGTTGCGCGTAATCCAAGGAAACATCGAAATTCCCCATCCAGCCTTGCAGGGACCATTCGTTCTGTGCGAGTCCGTCGAGAAGCTTCTTGCTGCAAGCAGAGATGGCTGTCATATGTGTACTCTTATGTGGACTACCCTAACCTTCAACCAAGACTCATCGGCGCTTACGGTTAACTCTCCTGGCCCCGTCCGCTTGAAAATAGTCCACAGTGATATCGAGGTCATGGACGATGATCTTGCCAGCCAGCTGGTCCGTAACTTTGCGGTCCATGTCATATGTGACAGTATTCCATGGACGAAACAATGGACCGCGGATCACGGCTCTGAACGCCACTTGCGAATTGACCCATATATTCAGCCGGAAGCGAAAAGCGAGTTTTCAGTCGCTCGTCGACGTAACACCACAACATCCAAAGATCATACGGAACTCGCGCGCCATTGGCTTCACAAGTGTTTGGGAGAACATCAGCACTGCAAAAGAAGTTACGTTGGATTTAGGCCCACAAGACTTCTCGATATTGGAGCTGACGAGGATTCCAATATCAAACTGAGGATAACAACACCGCTTGACCGAAATGTTCAGTACTGCACCCTTAGTCACTGCTGGGGAGGAGCAACTGACATTTTGAGGCTTACAAACGAAACAAAATCGTACTTGACACAGGGATTCCCTTTGTCTATGATGCCTAAAACCTTCCAGGATGCTGTTCATATCACTCGGACTCTAGGATGTCGCTACTTATGGATCGATTCCCTGTGCATAGTTCAGGATTCGGAGCATGATTGGGCAAAAGAAGCCGCTGAGATGGGCTCTATATTTGAGAATTCGACATGCACAATTGCTGCAGCAGCAGCACGAAACGCACATGAAGGCTGCTTTGCAAACCGCAATCCGTTGAGCTACTGCCGGTGTAGGATCTCCGGATCCGGTGCAGAGCCCATCTACGCAAGCCTACCTCGCTACTATGATCATGGGTACTTTGAGGATATAGAGACAACGTCTCCACTGACCTCACGGGCATGGGTGTTCCAAGAACTTGCTTTGTCGCCGCGGACACTCTACTATGCCGCACATGGACTGTTTTGGTCATGTAAGAATAGAGCTGCATCTGAAATCCACCCTGACGGGTTCTTGCGGGGACATGACTCTGACGGCGATGACCACCCAGGTCATAGTCCACATGACTCGGACAAGTCTGACAGCAAGAATGCAAACCTTGGTTTCAAGTTCCCCTTCTCTCTGCACCGTTTTGTCGAACTCCCGTTGCCGGTCAGGGGGACTTCAAATACCAGTCCAATACTCAAGTTCCATTACAATTGGTTTGCACTTGTGCAGCATTATTCTACATGCCGGATGACCAAACCAGAAGACAAGCTGATCGCGTTGTCCGGTATCGCGCAACGCATCCAGCAAGAACTTGGGTTCCGCTACGTCGCAGGACTATGGCACGAGTCACTGATCTTCGATCTCCGATGGTGGATCAACCAAAGCCCTCCCCCTGGACCACGGCCGTCCCAATATCGATCGCCTAGCTGGTCCTGGGCATCGATTGATGCGCGTATCAATGCTCCTATTGGTCACTGGGCGGGCGAAGTCGTCATGATTGACATCGACTCAGTCGCCGTCACCACGTCAGCGCTGGACGTCCATTGCACTGGTCAAGTATCAGATGGTATCCTCAAGGTCACTGGCATTCTGAGAAATGTCCCAAATATGAGTAAAAGTGGAGCCATATTGTATCCCGATAGTAATGCGGAGTGGGATGGAGAGTTTAGCCTCCTTCCAATTCACAAGTCTAGTTCTGTCCAACTCGAAAACGTACGCACGCAAATTGAAGGAATAGCTTTGATATCCAGAGATGGGTTTTACGAAAGATTCGGATGGTTTACGCAAGACCTGCTGACGAGATCTGTGGATGACATTGGGTGGTGGGATGGTTGTGAGAAGAAGATGATCGAGATTCGATAGTGCGGTGGGCAGGGAGTTTCGCTTCCCAGGGACGTCTCTTAGATTAAGGCAAGCATTCTAGATCTAATAAATAGAAATGGGCTTCTTTATGTAGTGGCATCACATCCCACGCCCATTGAACAGGGAGGCTACCCAGGTTCGATTCCAGGAGAGATCGATATGCGGAAAACACAGGAGTGTGTCAGCACAACTAATTTTCTGAAGTTTCTTTTTGGCCCTATCACAGTTGTCTTCCCGCTCTACGCCGAGAACAATACTTGTAAGAACCCATACCCGAATCCGAGAAATTAATCTCCGACCCTGTTTTGGTTGTAACAAATAGCCTCGAGGAGGTGTAATCTGGTTGGCGCTCATGAAGCGAGACTCGGAACGGCCCGCTTGTCCGTCTACTCTCCTCGAAACACAACCCAATACCACTCAAACAAGAACGAGGGCTCACTATGCCATCTCTAGTATACACCGTCACAGCCGTCACTAACAAGGTGGCATGATTCTCTCCCGCACAAACTTCCATTCCTACATCTCGAAACTCCAAAAACATCGACCGCATGGAATAACAAAAATGCGCTTCAGTTTCAGACGAAAAAAAGTGGCGACCACTGCTCTAGCGACAAGATCAAAACACTATGTTTTCAACCGACGGGCAGCTCACAGGTGGAATGCAAGGAGAAGAACTGCTTCACTCCGCCGTACTACAAAACAGTCGAAGGTCGTCCTTGGCTCGAGATTCCAGCCAAAAGGAAAAAGCCAAGTGTCTGACATGACGAGGAAGATGGGAGGTTTGGGTCTGCATACCATTTTATGGCCGAGAGAGTGATATATACGAAAGCTGTGGATCACAACTGTACCCAGAAGAAGAGACGGGTGCCAATCCTAAAAACACCAGGTGTAAAGCACTTGGCTGCAAGGAAAAGGTATTACGGTACAAGCAAATTAATACTGTCACGAAAAAGATATTTCTAGGCAGTGCAAAAAACAATACAAAGCCTTTTCGACAAATCACACTCGAGGTCGATGTTGGTCATCAATTGGTATGACCGAGATTTGAAGAGAAGAAAGAATCCACTCGGTGGAAAGGTATGGGAGGCATTGCTTGTGCCTGAGTCTGAGCCTAACGCAGAACAAGAGACCGATGTCAAGTCCGGTGAAAACACAAAGTATTCAGGTGGATAGGGAAGAAGTACTGATCCGTACATGACTCCGGAACGACTGGGGGCATGCATCAATCACACCTCTAGCGTTCGAATACTTGCTTCAAAAATTCCGCTATTAGCGTCATCTACCTTTGCAGGCTCATACCTAGCAACATTAGAACTGTTGAGCAGAATTCCACAGAGGTCGTGGCCATGACGCGAACACATCTCTCATAGATTTTAGCGTCTCGACTCGATGAGTGTAAATGCGCCACAGCATGGGTAGAGCTCCTAGCTCTCAAGATGCGCGGCACAGATTAAAACAACTTGTCTGCTATCAAGAAACGTCGACGCTCAGATATGTGTCTATTTTAGCATACATGCCAATTGGAATTCCAAATATTCGAGAATGATTAAACACTAGAATGAGATGTTGTGTTCAGCAGGAAAATAGGCAATCTTACCGAATTGAAACTTCGATGGCAGATATGCGGGAGCGGCCCCACACTCCCGCAGGAGGAGATTGAGGGAGGCTTTGTCGCGCGTTTCGAGCTGGCTGGCTGGCGGCTATCTCGCATCTGGGGTAATGGCTATCGCAGATGTACGGCCCCCTGGATCCGGGCTGCTTTTGCGGGAGCTGGCGCGACTAATTGTCTAGGAATCAAAATCTATTTTCTGTTTGTTTCGGGCCTTGTTGTTTTGTGAACTTTGAAGGAACGAGTGAGATGGTACCTGGATCTAACTGATGCGTGAGCTCGTGTATTGCCGCCTGTGGTGGAGAGTCGCTCTTTCAGGCTGATAAGACGAGCATGTGCGTATGTGCATGAGGTGATATTACCGGAATGAAGGGAATTCGATAGTCGTGCAACCATGGTACGGTGGTGGGGGTGGAGAAATAGCTCTGGAACACCCACGACAATCTCGTCATCCCTTGACTGCATGCGCACATGATCCTCATGTCATCCGCGATTCCGCCGGCGGGTTTCAACCTTTGGTCGGCCGTGCGAGGTGCTTCTGCTGATAGCGGGCGTTCCCCATGCAAACCCAGAGACCAGCGTCGAGTTGCTTGGCCGGTGTGGATGGTGTGGATGGTGTGGGTGTGTGGATGTGTGGACGTGTAGAATCTCTGGATGCGTGGATGTGCGGATGGTTGTGGGCCTTGGGGTCGATGGTGGTGTGTGCCCCTTTTCATCCGCAGGCCGAAGCCGAGGACGCTGAGGCCACTCCGGCTGCTGATAGACCGTCGACGAGCATTGATTGGGCGCCAGAGAAGAGCACATGCGGAACGCCCCTGGCCTCCTTCGAGTCTTCGACGGCGTGCATCGCTGGGTGTTCCTCGATAGCATGCTGTACATATGATGTGGCGTTCTCAATCATGGACTCGGACACCTGCAGAACCAGGAATCAGGAGCCGTGGTGGTGCTTTTCGGCAGTCAACACAGACGTCGTTCTCGCCCGAAGGGCGATTTCAGGGGCACCAGACGACCCCTGGCTCGGCCGGTGTCTCTCCCAATCCAGGTACCATCGACGCTCTTTCAGGAACAAGGTCATTCGGTTGGCGTCGCGTCCGGAACGTATGACCGACAGACGGCGCTGAACGCGGACAGCAGTCGCCCAGCTCGTCCCGCATCCGAGCTGGGAGGCTTTTGAGCGCGGGTGTGGAGGGGAGGAGGGGAGGGTGAAGGAAGAGGGGCGCCGACGGTTGGATTTTCTGATAAGCAGCAGCGTGATAGATCTGGCGACGATGGCTCACCGCTCGTCCAAGTCCGTCGATGATATGAGCCGGCGTCGTACCTAGCAGCCTTCGTCAGGTACAAGCTTCAGGACCTACCCAGCCCACCTAGGTCCGCTGGGACGATGGGCCCGTTCGTGACGTTGATAGTGCCAATCTGGCGCACGATAGCCTCGAGAGCAAGAGGTTAGATCTACCTGCAGGCCCACACCGACCTGAGTCAGGAAACGATCTGGATGTCGACGGCGTTTGCGCCAGTCTGTCTGCAGCTGCTGCGCCGTCGGTATGTGTGCACTGGGCAGGCGGGAAAGATAAAACGAAGCAGTCTATTTTCATTCCACGTGCTTCAGAACAACGGCCGTGCGCCCCTGGGGATCTTCGATTTTTCGTATCTTCAGAGGAGAGGCCCGAAGTCATCGTCACGACTGACGAGAGGCCCACGACGGCAGGACTGATCAGCAGTAGTGGCTGTCGCGCGGGTGTCCCGTCATGCCTCTCCCGGCAACACAAGACGAGGAACACAGGAGCTACTCTGCGGGAGGAGTAGGATGGAGATGCGGAGCTGCGGAGGCGCGCCGTTGTGCTTGATCGAAGAGAGCACCGTAGGGCGAGAAGAAGGAATCAACACTACTTCGTAGGACTGCTGGCACTAGTAGGAGGGGAAGTACGGGCTACGGAGCAAGGAAACTCCCTCGAAAACTCACTGGCCTGCTCCAGAGTTTGCGATTGACTGTGCGGGCACTCCTGGCCAATCTGTAATCGGCCTCCTCCACACCTCTTTTGCGGTCGTAGTCGTTTCTATCCCTGCAGTTCATGTTTCGAATGCTCCAAAGTCAACTGCTCTGCCAAGCCGACGCTGCCATCTTCTCCCCGCCGCACTCTTACTTCACCTCACGCACTCATTCTCCCGCCCTCACCACCACCAACATCTGCATCCTCCGCGTGGTCGTCGTTCCTTTTGCGCAGATCATCCGAATCGTGAGGCCACAGGTCGCGTTCCACTCGATGAGACAGGAGCGAGCAATCTGACTTCGCTGCCAAATTGCGGTCCATAAACATACACACTCAGGACCCTTTGCGACCTCCGCACCACCAGACAATCACCAATCTCGACGCCACGGCCTTTACATCTACCGAGTCATCAAGACTCAGGCTGAGGGAGCAGGCTGCCTGCCACCTGCTACCTGCCACCTGCCGTGCTCGTACCCGAATTCTATCGAAGATCGCTGGCCGACATCGAGACGCAACCGTCCATCGAAATCCTCGAGCTTCCCTCCTTAAACGATCACACGATAATCTCAACCTCGTTCTCTTCGGCGCACCAAAGCGCTCAAGTCAACCTTCTATCATCACAGGTGCTGTTAATCACGAATCATTGGCGCTCCCTGCGACCGTTGGCAGACATTCACTTCTTTGTCTCGACGAGGCATCGTTCAGTGCGGTGCCGTGAAACAGGATACACCGAACAACACTGAAACTCACGAAATAATTTTCAATCTACTACAGAATCGCGCACGACAATCACAACAATGAGTGTCATGTTACAGACCCCCTCGAGGGCGTCAACTGCCTCCTCTTCCTCTTTTCAACCAGTGTCGCGTCAGAACACAATGTCGTCCCATGATGGAGGCAGGTCGGTCCGTCAGTCAAAACGATATTCCATGACCACACTGTACTTGTCCATGTCCGCGAATGAGAAGGATCTAGAGATTGAAGATGATCTTGCTAAAGGTACATACTACGGAAATTAAGTTGAGAATGCGCTGCTAACATCCTACAAGCCCAAAAAATACTGCGCGACCTCAAGTCGAAGATCTCCTCGCAATCGAAGAAGAATTTCGTTTTGGAGAAGGATGTTAGATATCTCGACTCTCGGATAGCTTTGTTGATTCAGAACAGGATGGCATTGGAAGAGGTGAGAAGGAGTCCACAAGGCTCAAGAGGCTGGCTAACATCATCTAGCAAAACGAAGTCGCAAGCCATCTCGAAGATGCTTCAGATCTACAGGAAGGATTCTTTCCGAACGACGAAAAGACCCAGAAATATGGCAATCTTCTTTTCCTCCTCCAATCCGAACCTCGACATATCGCCCATCTCTGCCGCCTTGTCACTATGGCTGAGATAGACTCCCTTCTTCAAACAGTCATGTTCACAATTTATGGAAATCAATACGAGAGTCGTGAAGAGCATCTATTGCTTACCATGTTTCAGGTACGAACCTCACTTCGAACCAATGGCTGGACTTTTTCGTGCTAATGACAGTTACTTCTAGTCCGTTTTGACATATCAATTTGATAATACCCCCGAATATTCTTCTCTCCTCCGAGCCAATACGCCTGTCTCCCGAATGATGACCACATATACACGAAGAGGTCCTGGACAAAGTTATCTCAAGACTGTGCTAGCGGACCGAATTAATGGGTTGATCGAGCTGAGGGACCTTGATCTAGAAATCAACCCATTGAAAGTATATGAGCGAATGATTGAGCAGATCGAAGAAGACACCGGCAGTGTGCCAGCCACTCTACCGAAAGGCGTAACCGCTGAGGAAGCTGCAGAAAATCCGCAGGTCCAGGCGATCATCGAGCCGAGATTGACGATGCTGATGGAGATCGCGAATGGCTTCTTGACAACCATCATTGACGGTCTTGAGGAAACACCATATGGTATCCGATGGATCTGCAAACAGATTCGAAGTTTGACGAAGCGGAAGTATCCCGATGCGAATGATCAAGTCATTTGCACACTTATCGGCGGGTTCTTCTTTCTACGATTCATCAACCCGGCTATTGTCACCCCTAAGTCATACATGCTCATCGATGGAACGCCTGCAGAGAAGCCCAGGCGAACACTGACTTTAATTGCCAAGATGCTTCAGAATCTTGCAAACAAGCCATCATATGCAAAGGAGCCGTATATGGCTAAGCTCCAGCCATTCGTTCAAGCAAACAAGGAGCGGGTCAACAAATTCATGCTCGACCTTTGCGAAGTACAGGACTTTTACGAGAGTCTAGAGATGGACAATTATGTGGCGTTGTCTAAGAAGGATTTGGAACTGTCGATCACATTAAATGAGGTCTACGCGACTCATGCTTTGCTAGAGAAGCACAGTGGCGAGCTGAACAAGGATGACAATTCCCACCTGGCCGTGATCTTGAATGATCTTGGGCCAGCTCCAGCACAACTACCACGAAAAGAAAATAGGGCCATCAATTTACCCCTGTTCAGCAAATGGGAGACCGCCATCGATGATCTTACCGCGGCGCTTGACATTACCCAGGAAGAAGTTTACTTTATGGAAGCCAAGTCTACTTTCGTGCAGATCATGCGCTCGATTCCAACAAATAGTGCTGTCGCGCGAAGGCCCCTTCGACTCGAGCGGGTGGCGGATGCAGCAGCAACATCCCGCAACGACGCTGTCATGGTGCGGAAAGGCATTCGGGCTATGGAGCTTCTTAGCCAATTGCAAGAGCTTCAGGTCATTGATAAGTCTGACCAATTCAGTCTCCTCCGAGATGAAGTAGAACAAGAGCTGCAGCATCTCGGTTCTCTCAAGGATGGCGTGGTTGTCGAGACACAAAAGCTTGAGGAGGTTTTCAAGACAATTCGTGACCACAACACATATCTTGTAGGACAGCTTGAGACATACAAGAGCTACCTTCATAATGTACGGAGCCAGAGCGAAGGCACAAGGCGGAAGCAGCAGAAACACCAAGTCCTGGGACCATACAAGTTTACCCATCAGGCGCTCGAGAAGGAGGGCGTCATCCAAAAAAGTAACGTGCCCGACAACCGACGGGCCAACATCTACTTCAACTTCACGAGTCCTTTACCGGGGACCTTCGTTATCTCACTTCACTACAAAGGTACGTTTATAATTTCGTGAGAATGAAGTAAAATCAATGCTAACGCGTTGTGAAGGACGCAATCGTGGCCTCTTGGAACTCGACCTTAAGCTGGATGATCTTCTCGAAATGCAGAAGGACAATCAAGAAGATCTCGATCTGGAATATGTCCAATTTAACGTGCCAAAAGTCTTGGCTCTGCTCAACAAACGCTTCGCCAGAAAGAAGGGGTGGTAGACACCTGCTATCCTGACTTTCGAAGTTTCTCTCAACTCGGTAGCGAGTTTGACGGCGGCACGTTGTCGAATTCTTCTGCTACTTTGTTTAATCAGCCTCAAGCGATCTATATTGCTCAACTGATGACTGGCAGGACGGCTTCCTTATCTTACAATGCGTGGTGATGTCTAGCGGAATTTGCTTAATGGGACGGGCTGGCGTACATGACGGACGACTAGCGCATGGGCACTATACCTATATTTTCTTTACTTGTCTTCCTCCAAATATCCTTGTCTTAATGGGTGAGCATGTTTCTTCTCGGCGCGCGTGTTTTTATAGGACGACAGAAGGATGGGTATCAAGGGTGGCCCGTTGTCTGGCTGGTCCGGGGCGTGGATTAGATGAGAAGATGGTGGCTTGCGGACGAAATTCTGTGAGCTGGATGAGCGACTGATTCACGGGGGGGGAGGGGAGGCTGGGGCGGTCGGAAGGAGCTGCTTTATGCGGATGCGTGTATGGATATGAATAGGAGGCGGAATGGTGTTTGAGCTTGGAACCAAGGATCGGATGGGGTCGATGTAATATCATGAACGAGAGAACTGTTGTTTTGTCCTCGAAGGAGCTTGGCTTTATTGTGATATGATATTGGGGATATTTGAAGATGCGAGGCTGTCTCGAGAGGGGAAGGAATGTCGCGTGTCCTGCATATGCAATGCACCGATCCGCTTCCGATGTTTCGAATGATATCACCGTGTGCTTAGCCTCACGTTTTGTTCTCGAGATTATGCTTGAAAAGATCAGTGCAAATTTGCTCCTTCTCTGCATGCCTCGCAGTTGGCAACAATGACTGTAACAGCACCAGACTCAGCTGTGAGAGCAGATTTTCACGCCAATGTCGTGAGGTTAATCAAGAAGACCAACGAACCTTGCGAACCAGTCAATTATCGAGGACGGCAATATATCAGCACAGACACTTATGTTCTGCTCCACGAGGAGGAGCAACATCTTGCAGATGGTATTGCCTTCTTAGCTCACGCGGCGGAAGGGCCAGATTGGGTGTCTGCGGTCATGCTGGAACAATCGCTCTCTCCGCCTGCTTTGGTCGTCAGGCTAGCGTCAAATAAGACACCCTCGTTGCAAACGGTTGAAGGACTTAGGCACGTCTTGGACACTGGAGCAGAATATGCTCATGCTGGTAGGTGCCAGATTCTAATCACTTGTCGTAATTGAGCTGATTTATATAGGCAAAGATAGCAAGATATTTCACGCACGAATACTTAACCAGATTTTGACCCTGAGTAGAGATCGTCTACTTGGTCGAATCCGCTCCTCGCATTGCACGAAACGGCCTTGGCCCCCACCAAGCAAGGCTAACGGTTTGCCTCTGAACGAAAAAATCGACGGGCTGCTGGCCACTATTTCGCTGCAGAATCTCAACGCCCACGTCGCAAGTCTTTGCGAACATCTAGTTTTGCTCAGGCAAGCGGTGGTCAATATGGAGAATGCCCCATCGGACACTGTCACAGAGGCGTTGGAAGTTGTTGTCTCACGGAGTTGGGAAGTATCCAATCTCAACAGCGCAAAATCGCTAGAGACGCAACTACAACATCTTGGAGCTACGAAATCCCTCTACCAAAATCGAGCTGTTCTCGAGATCGACAAAATTAGCAGATACTTGGAGATATGCAAAGACATCATGCGCTTCAGTCGTCGAAAGAGATCACGAGCTGTGTTCAGCAACATCCGTCTTGAAACTTGCATCGCGCCGCCAAGGAGTGAACCCCTAGGATCGAGGAAGAAGTGTCTGGTTCATGGAGAAGTGCAGCTTATCTTGTACTACGAGCAACATCCAACAGAGTTTCCGCCACGCTGCATTGGCTCCAGCAAATCTGCTTGCTTCTTATGCGACCTTTTCATCGCAAAGCACGGCAGTTATCATATTTCGCATTCTCATAAACGTCTATATGAACAATGGACAGTTCCCGAGGCTGATTGGATGACTCCGCAACAAATCGCTAATTTCGACACAATCTTGTGGGCAATGAATCATGAGCTAGTCCGTCTGCTTCGATCAAATAGACCAAGCCGCTTCTATGACAACGGTCCGGAAAGTCGAGCCCACATGCTTATTCTACCAGAAGGAGCTATCATTGAAACTCCCACAGCCAGTATCATTTCCCAGATGAAGCTTTCCAGCTTGAAAAATATCACAACAGCCAAAGCTAAATCTTCATCATCAGCACTAACATTAAGTACCGTCACGAGTACAAGGCTACCAGCTGTCTCCGTGTACTACCTTGAGGACCTGCCCTTACTTGTAGATATTGGAGTGTCTACCAAATCATGTACCCTTCTCATTGCCAAGGTTACGTATATCTTTGACCTTGAAGACGTCAAGTCAGCACAGCTTCAGATCTCCGAGTATAATGACGATGGAATTGGACGGAGTGATGCGCCGAGAGTAAACGCTAAGGATCTTGCGTTGGACCCAATCATGACCTTGAGAGACGAAACAGACGAGCAAATGTTGATGTTCTGTGTCCACGATGACAATCGTCACGAGTTGCAAATCACTGTTCGATGGGCCGATTCAGGCGTCTGCTGAGATGTTTTCGTTTCGAATGATCTTCAATTGAACTTCTTCAAGGCGTTTTCAGCATTTGTAGGTCGCTCTAGGCAAGGTTGGTTTCCCTTACTGTGACTGCTATTGATGGGGCTGAGATATGCTCGAGGAAGCTCTATTGTAGGACAACGAACTATCACATTCGAAGAGTGCATTCGGAGCTACCTTCCGCTGACGCCATGGGCAAGCCTCTACGATCGTGCAATCGTTTCTGTGTCTGGAGAACAAAAACGCCTTCATGCTCGGATATATAAATTCGCTATATCCAGTGCCGAGTTGGTAGCGCTCTACGGCCGAAAATAGGAATAACACCGCAGGGGTCAATATTTCCACATTGGGAATGTGGGATGCGTGCGAAGATTATTTTGCACGATGCACATTCCACTGTCGCCACAAAACGCTCTCAAGCTTCCTTTATTCAGGAAACGCGCGCGCAAGATGTATTTTTGGTCCTGTCAATCTGCACCTCCGCGGGTTGAACGGCGCACTCGGTTGGGTTCATAACATGTCACACAAACTAGTTGTTGCCATCATGTAAGCTTATATAGAAGTTTCATTCAGGAACAACTCCATATCTCAACAGACTTCTCTTTTTCATACATCTGCTTAAGATCTCAATTTCTCTTACAGTACCTTCTCAGAAACAATGGCTTCTACTACTCATGCAGATTCGAAAGTCTTCGACTACGTTATCATTGGTGGTGGGACTGCGGGGCTGACTCTCGCGGCACGGTTGACAGAAGACCCTGCAGTTCAAGTTGCTATCCTAGAAGCGGGCGAAAAGAGGCTTGATGTTAGTCAATATTCTAAGCTAGATAGATTATACTAAAGAGGTTCTAGGATCCACAGATCAACATCCCCGGTCTTATGAATACTTTGTATGGCGAGTGAGTATCTGACAGGCTAGGTTCCTTCGCCTGGGCGTATCACTGACTCTACGGCTAGCGATAAGTATGATTGGAACTTCAAGACCACCCCTCAGCCCTACCTCAACGGTCGTACCCTCGCTTGGCCACGAGGCAAAGTCCTCGGAGGCACCTCTGCTATCAACTTCCTGATGGTCTCACATGCCAGCAGTGTTGATATTGATAATTGGGAGAGACTCGGCAATCCAGGCTGGAACTTCGCCGCTCTCCAACCATATTATCGCAAAGCGGAGACATTCAATCCTCCTAGTGAAGCTACAGCTGAAGCCCTAGGTACTGCTATCACGGATCCTGCACTGCATGGAGCGTCCGGACCGGTACAAGCAAGCTTCTCCGAATCTCCAGGAGAGCTTGACAAAGCTTGGGGACGCACATTCAAGACTTTGGGACTTGGACCTGAGACAGATCCTAGAGCTGGACATACGCTTGGTGGTTATAGTTTGCCCAAGTTTATGGACAAGTCTGCAAAGAGGAGTCATGCTGGTTCAGCTTTCTATGCGCCCAACGCTGATAGGGAGAATTTGACCCTATTAACTGGTGCCTTTGTCAAGAAGATCGTATTTGAGACTGCTGGGGAGGCCGTCACTGCTACAGGTGTACAATATGCAGCCGATGGGAAGGAACATTTTGTTCGGGCAAAGGAAGAAGTCATCTTGGCTGCTGGTACGGTACAAAGTCCACAGATTCTTGAGCTCTCTGGTGTTGGTGATAAGGCGAGCTTGGAGAAGCTTGGGATTACCTCTGTGGTCGACAACCCCAATGTTGGAGAGAATTTACAGGTGCGTCGTACTTTCGTTCTCTCTGACACTTCTAACCTGAAATCTAGGACCACCCTCTTCTTGGCTTTGCTTATGAGGTTCTCGACGGCATACCCACTGGAGAGATGATCAAACAACCAGGTGTCTTGGACTGGGCAATCGGCGAATGGGCCTCTAAAGGGGCCGGACCCCTCACTACAGGCGTCAGCGGCACCGCATTCCTGTCCCACGATTCTCTTGCTCCAACAAAGCAAGAACCAGTTCTCGAAACTCGTATGCGTGAACTCCTCGAGGCAGTTCCCGTACCCACGGCTCCGGGACTTCACAAGCAACTCGAACTGCAAAAAGAAACGCTTCTCAACACCCAAGAAGCAGACGTGCAATTCAACTTCGGCGCCGTTGGCGTCAACCCCGCATCCGGGAACGACATCTCCCAGCTCTTCAACCACAACGATGCTGGTGGCTATGCTGGCATCGTCACAGCACTCACGCATGCGTTCTCTCGTGGCTCAATCCATACCCAGAGCGCTGATCCTAGCATCTATCCAGTGATCAACCCTCATTACCTCTCCCATCCCATCGATCTCGAACTCCTAGTCTCCAGTCTCCTCTTCACGCAAACTATCTCCGAAGCAGCTCCGCTCTCAAACTTGCTCAAAGATAACGCTGCAGGTGACGGGAAGCAAATCCAACCTTCTTTCAAAGTCTCAGGTAGGTTGACGAAAGAGAGAGCAGTGGAGATCGTGAAGGAGAGTACGATTACTAGTTTCCATCCCGTGGGCACGTGCTCAATGTTGCCGAGAGAGGACGGAGGGGTGGTTGATGCTAGGTTGAGGGTTTATGGGGTGAAGGGGTTGAGAGTTGTGGATGCGAGTGTGGTCCCGTTGAATGTTAGGGGGAATATCGCCAGCGCAGTTTTTGCGATTGCGGAGAAGGCGGCGGATTTGATTAAGGAGGATAGGAGGGGAGAGTGATATGAGGATGGGGATTGACCAGGGGTGAGGAACGAAACGTTGGTCTGTGGAGCTAGAGATAGATGACTGAAAGGCATTTCTGATCCTGTCATGACATTGACTCCTTGCATTGAAGTTTAACTCGACGTGGCTTTGCCCCTTCCTGGGGCGTTCTCGAACTTCGTCCTCCATTTCTCTTCTTGCTTGAACAGCACCACAGCTTCTAACGCACTTGGTTGTCCGTGATCTGGATCTGCTCCTCCTTCTAGCAATGTCTACGTTACATCAATAACTGATCGCCAAGAAAAAAAAATGAACAGAATATACAAAAGGAGAAGGAAACCGTACCTCGACAACAGCATCCTCACCCTTGAACACCGCCCCCGCCAAAGGAGATTGCCCTCGATCATTGACTCGATTAGGATCCGCTCCATGCTCCAACAAAAGCTTCACCAGCGCTGCATGTCCATGATAGGCAGCGAGCATCAACTATTCTCATCGTCAGTTCGTCCACCCATCTATAATATATCTTCCTAAGAATTTTGTCCCCCACACCCCAGACATGGAGAAGAATATCGGTCCTGAAACAGAACAGGGGAAGGAGGAAAGCAACATACTAAACTATCTCCCTTCTCATTCGTCATATTTGCAGGTAAGCCTTTCGGCAATGCCTGCTGGAAGATATCGACTTGGCCCGCACGAGCTGCATCATACATCCGTGTTGCGAAGGCGATAGCTTCGGGCGGAAGACCTTGGGAAGCGCCGTTCGTTGCCATTGTGCCAAATTTTCCAATGGCGCTTGCACAATCTTCTTCGATGGCTGGTATCTTCAAATATGAAAGAGAAAGAAGAGTTCTGTAGTGGCGTTCTTAGAGCATTTCAAAATTGAGAGATGCAAAGCACAGTACGCCACTCACTCTGGAGGGGTGGTGGTCCGTGCTATCCTAGCATTATTCTGTCATGATGCAGCCGGCTCAGACCTCCAGCCTCGGCAAACTCCTTTCCCCCAGATTTTCGCATAGTTGAGCTCATAAGCCAACATGAGAGGAATTCGACGCGTTATTGTGCAGTGCTCTTTTCCAAGGGTGGTGAGGAGAGCGTATTCGAGTGAGGCGCCGTTGGTCAAGGTGCTGGATGTGCAGGCGCCGAATAGTGGACGGATACGGATTTTGAGCTTGGTATGCTCGTCCCCTTTCTAGTTCAGATGGGACGCTGGGATTGAGCTCTGCCACACCTGCAAGAGCTTCTTCGCTGCTGAAAATATTTGTGGATAGTATTTAAAGCTGATGTGACTCTCTAGGCACGACCCGCAGCCCGCAATGCCATCTCCCGAGCCCTTCTCCACGAACTCCGCACGAACATTGACAGTATAGCTTCTGAATACGACAGCGAGGGCAATGAGCTACCACCAAAGAAGATCTTTGGAGGTGCAGCAGGTGTGGATGAGAGAGGTCCTACGAGAGCGCTGGTATTGGCTTCTGAAGTCGACTCATGCTTCTGCGCGGGTGCGGATTTGAAGGAAAGAGCTGGATTCACACCAGAGGAGTACGTTCATTTGCTTTACAACGGCTGACATTACTCTACTCTGTTCACCATGAATATTGGAGAATCTTTACTGATTGGTATGTGGCTGCAGGACAGCAGCATTTCTCTCGAACCTGCGAAACACATTCTCGAGCCTAGCTTCCCTCCCAATCCCGACAATCAGCGCCATCTCCTCACTTGCTCTCGGTGGAGGTCTTGAACTAGCGCTCTGCACACACATGCGTGTCCTCGCGTCCACAGCTGTTGTCGGTCTCCCAGAAACTCGCTTGGGAATACTGCCCGGTGCAGGTGGGACCTACCGACTCCCGGCACTCATCGGCCTCGGACGAGCACGAGACCTCGTGTTGACAGGCAGAAGAGTGACTGGAGCCGAAGCATACTTTCTCGGTATCGCAGACCGACTCGTGGAGGTCGTACCTGAGGAAGGAGGAAAAGAGGGTGAAGATGGAAAGGCAGAATTGATGACTAGAGCGAGAGAGGAGGTGTTGAGGGAAGCTGTCCGATTAGCGGGGGAGATATGTGAGGGTGGACCGATTGCGATTCGGAGCGCGCTGCAAGCGGTTAATTACGCGAGGGAAGAGATGGAGAATAAGATGTATGAACGTGTTGTGGCAACAGAGGATAGGAACGAGGCACTAGCGGCGTTTAGGGAGAAGAGGAGGCCGGTGTTTAAAGGGAGATGATGGTTGCGAGGGGGGATCAGGTATCCTGTACTCGCCAGTGCACTGCAATGCGGATGACTTAATATAAATTTTGTGTTCATTGCATATAATAGAAGTCATCTAGGCTGTTCTCTCAGTGAGAGGCGTGAATAAAATGAGAAAGAAGGCGCTGAGCTTCAATAAGATAGCTCACAAGGATTCCTGGCCCCTGCTTGAACGCTATACCATAACAACCTGTTAGTGACGATTTGGCAGCTATGCTACCATAGATTTCAATCAATAGACTTGCCGCGGACTCGAATCTCTACCATCGAAATAGTACCACGTGACTCAACTAAAAACAGAGCACTTCAAGTATTCTTCATCCGATATTTTGCCACAGCCATAGGTTTTGCATAGTGGTAACATATTCTACCTCTCTAACATCTCCCATCTACCAAAAGCACCTAGTCCAGCCCTACATTAGCTCAAATCTCAATCTTAGCTCCCACCCCACGAAGCCCTAATATGCCTCTAACACCTACCAAACTACGGGCCCCATCACCAAAGCTTCTTAGTCTGAATCTCAACCACGGAACCAAAATCAAACGGATCATCGTAGGCTTCGGTACAATGGAAATGTGTTCACGCACCCACTATATAACAATCTCCATGCTCTTACTTCACATTTTCCTCTCTTCCCTCACCCGAAATCTCACACACAAGTAAAGTCCAACACCAACGCAGAACATTCACACCACTCGATACAAAATGGCGGCCTTTGTCTCAAAGGTCTCCACAGGTTCTTTTCCTGGATCGGACTTCCAGAACCTTGTGGACTCCATGCTCAGGGTTATAGTTCGGTTGATGTTGTACTATAGCATATGCCTCGGGCTAGCCGAATACTCACCAAAACTCTGGCGCAAGAAGACAGACAAGAAGCAGAGCAAGAAGACCAAGGGGGAAAGTGAGAATCAGGACGCTGCTCAAGAAAAGGAAGGCTGCGTTGAGCCCAGCGTCTCAAAACAGAACAAGTCGGACGCAGCAGCAACTGTCAAGAAAGAAGACGGGGAAAATAGCATCATCAACTCGCTTAACGAACTGGAAACGGATAAGACTCTCGGGTCTATATGGAAGACTTTCTGCGACTCGGTGGAATCCACCTTCGTCGACGCCAAGTGCCCTTACCACCAGTTCTGCGACTGGCTTGAGGGCAAACTCCGCGATCAGCGGCTCAAGCAGCAGCTCAAGCATAGCAAGACTGCGTACCAGGCATCCAAGCAAACAACCGAACTGCTGCACAAGAAATTTGAGAAGTACCAGGAGAAATACCGGCAATACCTGGAGAAGACAAAGCTGGTAGCCGAACTCAGGAAGAATGTCCAAGATTCTCCCTTTTTTGACGGTCCTTCTACCAAGGGAGACTTGGAGAGACACGTGCAGCAGAAACGTATGTTGGAGAAATCCGTAGACGGGACGAATGAATTCATCAAGGTCCTCTCGAGATCTCCGCGCTCTCGCATTCCTGTTCCTGGACCTCGCCAAGAAGAGACGCGCGGATCATGCAGTACACTTCCGACTATGTTGGAGGAGGAGGAGGAGCATCTCGATAATACATCTTCTCCAACGCCTACTCCAGCCCAAACTCAGCTCCCAGAGCTCGAAAATGTCGCTGCTCAAACAGAAACCGTCGATTCAAGCAAGGAAGCCGATAATCGAGCCAACGAGGATTGGGTTGATGTCAATGCCTCTGAGGCCCTTGAGTCTGCGGCTCAGTAGACACCTCTAACTTTAGATCTTTGTCTCACGAGCGCCTGTAGATACCTCGATTTTTCATAATTTTTCATTTCTGGCGTTAGGGTTTTTTCCAGAGTTGGTTGGACTTGGGGTTGTCTCTGACCTTGGTTGTTATTCGCAATGTTTTTGGTTTTGGTAAAAGTGGAAAGTACGTACATCATCAAACAGATTTTTCGCCTCCTCCTTCCTTGTGAAAAAGGGGCTTGCACGTGATACCGGGCCCACCTCCGGCTCTCTAATCTTGGCAAGGATCTTGAATTGCATGTTCTGACGCCATGGCATTTTGGCCATCCTTCATTCACCTGAGCTTCATCTTCGCATCATTTGCACAATCCTCATCTCATTGAAAATAAGACCATAGAAATACAAGATAAAACCGAACGAGAAGTGGAAATCGATGAGAGAGTTCCTATTCACATGCCGTTCTGGTTGGTGTTCAAGCTTGGTAGGTAGTGGGTGGGTGGTACCTTCCCGTTCATCATCGTGCTTCTCGCTTCCCCACAGCCATGACGTCGACCGTTCGCGCTCCTGTCAAGCTCCTCATTCATAAACCTCACTTTCTTCTCCCCTCCCTCTTGTTTCCCATTTCCCATCAATTCAACCAAATAACCATCCTCTTCACCAATAAATCAAATTTCCATCACAAAACCCAAATACACAAAATCAAAATGTCGTTCCTCCTCCGCACACTTCCCCGCCAATCAACCCGCGTCGTCTTCTCCCCCGCACCACGAGCTTTCTCAACAAGCTTCGTGCAGCGAAAGACCGCAACCGAGACAGTGGCGGATACGGTGAAGGGGACGGTGAAGACGGTCGATCGAGCTGTGTCTGATAAGTTGGTTGATGGCATCGAGATTGGTCGTACGTCTCACATTTCTTCTTTCCTTTCCTAACTCTCGCCTTTCCGTCATTTGCCCATGTTGCTTCATCCACCATCCACCATCCATCACCATTGCCATTGGCATTCAAGGCAGTGCGCCCACTACTTAATTTGCACTCAATACATCCTCATGTCACCAATCCATAGCTTGCCACCAAGAAGCACATGCTGATCAAATTTGAAAAAAACAGAAACCGCAGCCCAAAAAGCCAAAGAAGTAACCGGAATGTCGGCCGGCGAAGCCAAGGGAAAAGCCTCCGAGGTGACAGGAGAAGTAAAGGGAAAGGCTTCTGAGTTGGCAGGTGAGGCGAAAGGCAAGAAAGAAGAGGTGAAGGGCAAATTATAAGTTACTCTTAATGTACTTGCTTTTTCTGTAATACCATTTGATGCGTGGTGGGGTGAGATGGAGAATAGGGGATAGGGGATAAATATGGAGAGACGGGTGAAGGATGGGGGGAGTTGTACGATAGAGACCGAGAACAGATTTGCATGCATGGATCATGGCACGGTAGCAATTGAATTGAATTGCAATGAAAAAAGTTCAATGAATGAACGGAATTAAGAATTCTTATATTGTTCGGTCTCTCTTTCTGTAACCACTCTCCTCTTCCACCAATCCTCATAGCCAAATCATCACTAGCGAGCGAGCGAGCCGCCCGCCAGCGCAAATCTCCAAGACTGCCTACCGCCGTCTAGAATCTAGTAACCCCGTTCCAGAACCAACCCCAATCCATCAATACATTCATAAATAATCATACTTCATTTCATAATAACCATTTCTCTCCTTCCCGTCAAACCCTCATGCCACAAGAAAAGGCAACAAAGTAAAGCAAAAGCAGAGGGGTATACAGTCCAGCGATTCCATCCCATCCAATCCAAAATATTCGACGTGCAAGCAAGCAAAATCCGTATGCCAAGATCAAGAAAAAGTAGAGTAAACAAGAGAAAACGCCAGAGCGCACACTAATGTAGCTAATCTTCTGTATCGTATCGTATGCAAAGGCCAACCCCAAAATTATGACTTAAGTAAAGTAAAGCCGAAGGCCTCTCAAATTTTGTGTTCCAAGAATGAAGCGAATCCGCGTTCTGAAAATGGACGAATGAAAGTGTCGAATCGAACCGTCTATAGCGAGGCGAGTACTGCTGTCCAGCGCCTCTGGTATCCCAACTTTCATCTCATCTCTTCGCACTATGGGCTCTCGTCCGGGTGTCGCAATTATTTACTCAGGCTTCAAAGTCGTGTCTCCCTCATCGTCATCCTCCTCGGCCTTCTCCTTCCGCATCTGTTCCTTTTCCTTTTCACGCTCTTCCCTCTCAGCATAAACCTTCTGCTTCCCTGCCTCTGCCACCTGCAAACAATCAATATACGTCCTGAACTTGACAATCTCCCGCAGCAAATAACTACTCTTCTTCTCCCAATTCGCCATCGCCTTATTCGAATTCGGATGTCGGGGCGTGAACGCCAACAACATCGAACTCCTCAACCGATTATGCTTTTGCAACTCCTCTTCGATACCTGAGACGTAATCGGTTAGGGTTTTCAGTTGATCTGTTTCCATGAGATTGCTAGCGCGCATGGATTGTGTGGGAGGAGACCAGTCTGAAATGGTGATTTTGTCACCGGGCAGGCGGGCGCGAGAGCCGGAAGAGGCGTAGCCTTGGTCGAGGGAGGAGCGGAGGGAGGATTGGATGGAAGGACGGTTGCCGGAGGTGGAGGGGCGGGTGGAGTCGTTGATGGCGTTCACAAGAGCGTTATTAATGATTGAATCGGACCACCCGTATTCGATATTGGAGATGCCTCCAACAAGAGGATGGTTTGAGAGTCGTGCACTCCAGTAGTTAGCCGTAGAGACGAATTCTTTGACGATGTCTGGGGTGCCGACTTGGAACAGATGCACGGCGCCAGTTGGTAGAGAAAGTGCCCAGACATGAGGACGTGCTTTAGAGTATCCTGGGGATGGGAGAGCACTGGCAATCGTTTGTCGAAGTAAGAACGATCCAAGACTTTCAGCGTTCTCTTGCCAGTTACCCCCACCGACAACTCCCCCAGCCATACCCTTGCTTTTCGACTTGTTTCGCATACTCTTCGAGGAGAACGAAAATAAGCTCATATAGCCTTTCTCAATGACAGCAAACACCTCACCCCAATTACGATCCTTGGCTTTCTTGTCTACAGATTCAAGATGGTGCTTGTGCTTAACGATACCCTCTTTCGCCCATGGCGCTCCGTGCAACTCCAAAGATTCGTCTTCAAGTAGGGGCGTCACGCGGGGTTCATCGCGATCGCTGCCAGCACTGCCTGGGCTTCCAATCGTCTCTTCACGAATGATAGCTTGGCTCAATGCATTCGCAAATCCGATCGACTGCTGATAATCCCCATTGGGCCAATTCGACCCAAATGAGTCAACAGACATGGAAGTTTGAGTCTTTCCAAGCGAGTACTTGCTCCAAGTGCTTGAAGAGACAGATGGACTCCACATTGAAGATTGGTCATCCAAGCTCGTTCGGCTGGATCCTAGTCCAGAACCAGGGTACAGGCGAGGTCTCGAACGATTCTTATTAGCCCATTTGCCATTCCCAACACGAACAGTTTCCGCTGTTCGACCCCTGGCATAGCTTTGAGACTCGGAAGGTGCTTTGCTCAATACACTTGGTGTGCGGCGCAGCATGCCATTCGTAAAGACAGATAGGCTGTTCGTTGAAGGTTGCTGAAGTACCGATTTCTCGGCTGGTGCACCAAAGAGGGGTAGCCGCTCGTTGCGGATGGAATTGTAGAAATCCTTCAAGACAATCTCAACTTGAACCTCCCAAGTCCTTAGGGTGCCATAGAAAGGTGCTTTTACCAATGGCCCACAATCATCTTGAGGTGTATCATAGTCAAGTGGAGTCGGTGTAATGCCGTCGGAGTCTGTTCGTGGAGGTGGTCTGAAAGATGTTCTCCACGATGGTCTTTCGACTTCGATAGACGCCCGTTCTGGCTTGAGACCTCCGTCAGGAGCTGTCTTGTAAGTGTCGAAGGTTGAGCTCTTTCCTGGAAGAATAGAAGCCCTGGCTGGCTCGAATGCATTGGGAGAAGAATCAGCCACACTCTTCCGAATAGTAGGCATAGTGTTCTTGACAAATTGACTTCGAGTCATCTTCTGCTCAATATCCGCAAGATGCAGATCTGTATTGAGAAGTAGTAAGGAGTAGCAAATGGTATGAACGACATCTGAAAAAATTAGCGCCACTCCGACAGCATGAGAATACAACATACCGTTGCCCTTGAATCCATGATCCGGGTTGGACTTGCACCATCGTTTGGAAAATGCAACCAGGATACGGTCCACTTGTTGACTCTCCGCTTTTAAGACTAGTCGTCCGCACATTATCCGAAGTGAAGCTAAAATATTAAGGTTCGCAAAATCATAAAGGTCCATGTAAGCAAGTAGTGTCCTCGACCGAACAGCTCCCTCTTCTCCAAGCCAAGCAGCAGCCTTTTCCTTTTGTATGAAGTCTTCATTCCCATCATAGATCTTCTTCGCTCTTTCATGATTGCCTTCGACCGGAGTGGCAACATCTGCAGAAGGATAAACTTCATCCAGACTCTTGATTGCTTCAGAAGCTGACATAAGGCGGCGTTCTGGGGTCTCTGGCACTTCTTCGCCATCGACCTGCACAAGCGGAAGGCTTGTAGCGGATTTGTACGCCGTATCGGTGGAACCAGAAAATCGGCCAGGGGTTTCCCCACCCTTGAAAGGTAGGGCAAGATTGGGAACAGAAAGATCCTCTTCTGATGAGGAAGGTTCCAGCCAGACCCGATGCTCTTGGTCGTCGAGTTGAACAAGAGATTTACTAGGTGTAAGCATAATCCATTCTTCGTCCTTGGTAGTAACAATTGTTTGCTTGATGTCGGATCCAAGCGTTGTTGGACTTCGTGGAGATTTGCTGATTGGTGAAGATTTTGCTTGCTCCGGTTTTGATGGTGTCGGCGATTTCCTGGAATGCGTCCTTTCGTACTCGGCAACCAATGCTATATCCCTTGCTACAGAAGGAGAATTCTGCTGAAGACTTTCAACATTATTGGACTCTTGCCTATCCTTTTCGGCTCCAGAACTCGAAGGCGGGTCGCGATCGTTATCACTCGCGTCTTGAAGGAAGGTAACGTCACGATCCGAACGAGATTCATCCTGAGAAGGTGCATTTGGACTTGAAAGTAATGGCTTCTGAGCTGAAGCATGAGACGACGGTAAATTGTTAACCGACTCCCTAGTACTCGGTCTCACAGCCCTAATAGTGGCACTCTTGTCTGGTTCATAATCAGGCGAGAACCCTCTGACGGTTCGTTCATTCGGCTCCGGACTGTGGTTCATCTGTCGATCGATGGAATCCTGGTAATATGGATCGGCAGGGCTTCTAGCAGGTGTCCTGAGATAGGGGTTCATCACCTTCCGTAGGCTGCTCACTGGACTAGGTAAAGCTTTGCCCGCTGCAACTTCCTTGTCAGGCTGTAACGCTAGCGGTGGTACGATAGGAGGAGGCATTGGAGCCTCAGCCTCGGAAACTGACTTCTTCCTTCGCCGAAAGAAGGACGATGGCTTTTTCGTAAGCACATGAGAGTGTTCCTTTGGTGGTGGCGGTGGTAGTGGTTGTGGTTGCGTGTGTTGAGACTTGATCTGGTTTCCAATGTGCTGTGGTCGACTGCTTGGACGATCTGTCGTTTCAGCAGATGTCGTGGAGCCGTGCGAGGGAGGAGGATCTGGTGCGCTCGCAGGGGTATTCCTCGATCCAAAAACTCTTCTGAAAAAGCCTGGTTTGTCTTTGGATGGTTGGGTAAGTCCGGGTGAAGGCTGAGGGGGATCTTTCGCTTTCCCATATCCGACCAATGGTGCTGGCGCGGATTCTTTCATAAAAGCTGGCATAGGTGGTAATTCGCGAGCAGGATCTTTGAGACCATAATCTAATCTACCACCTGAAGAAACATTCGAAGAGAGCTTGCCTTTATAGCCACTTTTCGATGACCTTGTACTCCTCTTCCGCTCCAGCTTCTGCATTCCTTGGTCGCCCATTGGAGAATCAGGAGGGAGAACTATTGGCGACGTAGGAGGCGGTCTTCGGGGCCCAACAGGCACAGTCGGTGTCGGCGCAGCATCGTACTCATAGGGATTGAATGTAGAGACGGCTACATCCATTTGTCGAGCCATTGAAGGTGGTGGTGGATTCATGGCAACTCGGTCACTTCCATAATCGAAACTCGAAGATCTGCCCGCCAACCCATGCGCCCAACGTGTACTGCTCGTAACCTGTGCGTATCCCAGATCAAAGCTATTCGCACTGCTTCCCTTGCTGCCTTTCCCACTCCGCGAATGTAGACCTCGTGGTGGTACTTGCGGTCCGTTCCTCGTAGACGAGAAGCTCGAATTGATGTCCCCACGCTTGCTATTTATTCTTGACAACCCACTTTGGAAGTTCGAGCTGCTATTACTCCTGCGACCTCGAGACAATTGACTTCCGGAATATCGACTTGAGTCATCTGCGTTGTCGTAGTCCGAGCTATATGAATAACTATGTCCGGCACCCCGACCATTCCTGGCAGCAAAATTCGACGTAGGCTGATATGGTTCCTCCTCGAATGTATTATATAATTGCTCCTCATCCACTGTAGGCTGTCTGCCAAACCCGTCGTCTTGTCCGAAGGAGAATTGGTCGAGGGAGAGCAGCATGTGGTCAACCAGCGAGTCGCGCGTAACCTGGCGAGGAGACAAAGAAAGATCATGCGAGTCTCGACTTTTGCGACCTCTCTCTGGATCATTTTCTTTGTTCGAAGATGGGTCGACGGGCGTGTTATCGTCCAGAAATGTTTCTCTCAGCCCCGTCCGCATCTTAAGCGCCCGGTTAGCAGCGACAATATTGCCTCTACTAGCACGATAGTTTTCCATCTTGGGAGTCTGCGGCGGGGAAGTCTCCTTGCCCTTCCCTTTGTAGCCAGTCGTGACAACGTTCAAGTTAGCGCCAGGGCGCTTCGTGGGTGAGGACGCCTTGTTCTCGGGCGACTGCATCTTGAAGCCGCGATAGGGGTGGCCCAAGATAGCATCAGCTCGATTCGAGGTTGACAGGCGACGGCGACCCCATGTACTCTTTCTTGTTCCCAATTGCAGGATCGATGACGGAGAAGTGTTTATCGAAATCGAAGCATTCGATAGATTTTCGACGAGGCTTGTGCGATCGCGTTTGGTCCGTGAATAGCTGGTTGCGGGGACTTGATGCAGAGCGCGTTTGGGTTCAATTATTGAAACGGCCGAGGCGAATATATTTTAATCCTGGTCAACGGCAGCCAGCCAACGACGCGGTAGGGACTGTAATGAGAATGGATTTCCAGGACTCTCGCAGTGGCGGTGATCTCGGTGATCCTGATCTGTTTGGTTTGGTGGTTTGGTGGTTTGCTAACAGACAGCAACCGTTGGGTTTCTCCAGAGATTTTGAGTTCGAGCTTGAGTTTGGCGGACAACAGGAGAAGGGCAGCTTCGCGGTGCTAGAACGCAATTCCGGTAAACTGCAAGCACCGCTAACCGCGAGACATCCAGCGCACTGCACGTCCTCCGGGCAGGCACACAATAAGAGTGAAGAATTAATTAGAGGACAGCAGCAAGGAGGAGGGCCTACGATCCCACGACTCATTTGGCTGGTGAAGTTGGGGTGGTTGTGTCGTAAGATGGTCAAGGTGTCGCGCTTTGAGGGCAAGGTTATTTCTCCGAGAAACTTTCTGTGCCGAGTCCTCATCCACTTGCATCTGCATCTACGATGTCTACGAAGCCACCCTCGAGATCTGGCTGTCCAGTCGTCTCAACATCGGAGTCGGAACAGAACAGGCTGAACTTAGCCTGTCTCCAGTGCAGACTCTTGCGAATCTAGTTACATATGATAAGGGATATTCTATTATGATCGCTCGCAAAACTAATATAGCTCCACGGAGACCACAGGAGGCCGGACGCAGGCGTTGCGTACTCAGTGCTGCAGAAACGTGAGGGGAAAATTCCCATCCAGACCCGATAGGATGCGCCATCCGTTGTCGTTGGAGTTTCAGGGAGAGGGGGAGCTGCGTGATACGACACCATGCCAGCTCCCGACAGCAATGAGGATGAAGGATCTGGGACCGGAAGAAGCGGTGTGGAGGGCCAGTCCGAGCACGTTTGTGACATTTCTTGGTCCAAGAGTTGTTGTGATAGTTTCCAGAAGGGTGGGAGAGAAAGGGGGCGGCGAATTGCAACGGCAGTCCCTATCGATTTCACGTCGCCTTGGCCTTGGTGGTGGGGTGGTCCGTGAAGTTCCATAAATTCCATAGCGTTGCACACCCCTTTCTTGGTGCATGGCTGTCTTGCATCGTGCATAAAAATCTATTCGTCCCTGACAGTGAACCCGCTCCCGCTTTGAGCCTTCGGCTGTCTACCCCTTCCCCTTCCCCTTTCTCGCCAATCCACAAGACACCCAATCAGACCGGCCACAGCTCTTGCCACCGTATGACCGGGCCCTTGTTTCTGCGTGGGCGGATTGCCGAATAAGGCGGAAGATCCGCCTTCACAATCCGTTTTGGTGTAGATGCTCATTTGCTGCGTGGCTGCACGGCCGAAAGTAGTCTGCCGATGCCCTGGTCATCAGCTTCACTCATCTTCTAATCGGCTTCCTCTGTTCTCCGCCATCTTCCGATGTCAGCCTGCAGTAAGGCACCCAGACCAAAGTCAAACATTGTGACAACGGTCGACATCCTCTTATCAAGATATCATTTCACCACTCATATATATTGTTCTTAGTATGAGGGCAGTGAGCCCAGTGACGGCACTTCGCAATCTGGCTCGGCATTGTTCTGGTGTGAGAGCCGTCCGGTTAAATGCTCAAGTCACAAAATACTGATCACAAAACGAGCTGTTTCCAGTAACTGTGAAGCCTTTCAAGTTCAAAGACCATTTTGCATGACGTGGGTGCTGATCCGCGCATCTCACGAGATCGACCTGAAGCTCGTGGCAGCCTGCCATGAAAGTCCATGGGCCCGAACGGAACTCTTAGCGTTCCCACACTCCCGTTTTGGCTACCCATGTCTGCATAAGATGTGTAGCGGCATAATCGACAAAAGAAAACTGTATATGCTGTGGGTTTGACGTCAGCATCCCAAACTTCTAGGGCATCCTGAAGTGTCTTTTCCCCAAGAAAATGTATATTATGGCGACTGGATCACAAGGACTGAGAAGATTATTTCTGATGCAGAGCCTCCTAGTGCACTTGGACCACACCATGCCCTCGTTCGCCAAGAATTTGGGTTTTGAAAGAATGCAGAAACATACAGTGGTTCAATCCGGCAGTTGTCTTCCTCCTTGTAGCAACCTGAAGTTGGTAATCATATGATAAAGCGTAACGTAGTCCAGGTTGGCCTCAACTGTGCGCTTGCAACTTTCTGGCATGGAAAGAGCCAAAGATTCCCTCGCATTGCTTCGCATAGCTCTTCTCTTTCACTTCAATATCGCGTTCGCTGCTGACAGTCCCATTCTTCAACACCGGACCCGGGGTCGGTGATACCGCGCAGAGAAGGCGATCCCAAAGGTTTTCAGCATAATCCGTGTTCTTCGCACCCACGTACGGTATTTGAACGCAAAAAGAAAGACGAGGTGAGTGCTGTGTTTATTGACGTTGCGTTGCTTTTCGATAGCTTGCAGGAATGGTTATGTGATCTCAACGGAGGCTCGATGTCGGAAGACGCAGCTGTCTAAGAATGGGAAGAAGTAGCTGCTGCAGTCCAAAAATTCTCAACTCGCTTAAGCGAGCGAGGTTGCCAGCACGGCAGGTACGCTCATCCAACCTTCTTCTCTTGCTCCTTCTATTCACTGCGTTCCAGTCGTATGGTATCAATTGAAAGTGCGGACTTGACTTGACATTAAAGTCGATTCTCCACTTCATTTACGTCGGCGAAATAAGCGTGCTTAAGATTGGAGTGTGTGTCATCATCTTTTGAGAGTGAAGGGAAGACAAAATAGATTGAACAAGTGCCATTGCATCTACCAGACCGCTCATGAACACCATAACTCCAAAGAGTACGTCCACTAAACAACGGCAAATAACGAGGGTATCTACCAAAACACCCAACTCCCTCCCAAAAGGTTCCCAAGCGCCCTCACGTCTTCACGTCACCACCACCTTGCAAGCTCCTTCCCTTTCCGTCTCACCCCCTTCGTAACATTCTGCTGCCACTCCCTCCAACTCGACGTCCCCCTTCCTCTCACAAACCGCTCAGCATCCAACGTCTCCCACTCTCCATCTTCGTTCCCTCTATTGTCCTCCTCACCATCAGCACCACCAAATAGCCTTCTCCTCCTATTCGCCGCATCCGATCTCTCGCTATCGTATGGCTGCGCCGCATCGAAATCGGCTTGAACATCGACTCTATCCCTCTCGACAGGAGGTGGTTTGAGATCTAAGCCGTGCTCTCTGTTGATGCGAGCGAGGAAGGATTTGGTTGATTCTTTGTATGGATGAGTGTTGAAGTTGTGCTCTGGCTCTGTTTCCGGCCCGGTGTTTGTGTCGCGTCTTGATACCTTGTCCGAGTCTTCATCAGAATAATAGTCTGCGTTGTTTCTTTGTTGGACTTCCTGCGCCGCCTCTGCCTTAGATGACTGTTCTTGCTTATGCGTGTCCTTTTCAGTTCCAATACACATCTCGGCACGATTCGCTTCCTCCCTCGACCTATGGGCGTGTTCATCGCCCGACTCTGGGTCCTTAAATCGGGTATCTTGAGTATTGGATGGCTTCTCTTGTTTCTGACTAGTACTGTGGGGTGCAGTTTGAGAGTTCCGAATCGTGTCTGGAGGCAGTGCCAGAATCTTCTCGTCTGAGTCATGTTTGAGCTGAACACTGTTGCTCTCATCCTGCTTCTCATCTATGATCTCCTCCTCCGATGGCACCTTCAAGGAAGGCTCGTTATCTGTCTGAGAAACCAGGGCATCTTCAAAGATCGCATTTTCCTCGAGGAGCGCGTTGGCTGTTTCCATAGAGGCTTGCTCGGCGATCATGACTCCAACTTCGGCACTCATCTGCAAAGTCGCGTTCTTATCCTCAGCGACATCCTCGCCAGTATCAATCTGCCCGATCTTCACCAAGAACCACTGCTTCTCCGCCTCTCTTTTCCCAAGCTCAAGACTCATGATGTACTTTTCCAACCGGTACAGTCGCTGTTCGCGACACCACTGCTCCACATTTAGGTCTCTCATCCAACACTGGAAGAAGACAAACAGCACATATATAGGGACGACAATTGCACAATCGATGACGAGTGGCATGACAGCCACCAAGCTATCCGCAGCATGATGCAGATACATTGGCAGGCATCGGAACCTTTTCGCAATTCTAAGAAGAAAAGTAGACTGACACCAAGGCGGCCACCCTGTATGAAACGCGACTGTGAATCGAGGTGCAGGAATGTACGACAATGTCCCAAAATATTGCCTACACCATGGAAAGTGAAAGTGCGTACACTAAGGATAGAACGAGACACTTAACATCATTAATACTACCATTCTTTGAGTCTCATGGTTCAGATGTGGTGACATTTCCCACGGGAAAAGCACCGGTCCCAACAGCAGAGAGCACCACGGCTCGGCCCGTGACGGACATCTACCCCTTCGAGACCAACCAACAAGTAGGCAGAACTAGAATATCGCAGAGGAGGATGCTACTCAAACATGCTCTGTAGCAGCCCAGATGGGATGAGAGATGGCTGACTGTCTTCGGGCATGGCAGAATTTGGAACTTGGAAGATTTCTGTCAGCTCCTATCGTTGATGGTTAGATTTGATTCTCAACTTCTCAACCGCACAGCTTGCCTATTCGTCGTTCTCGACGATTCCAAATCATATGCCATCCCAAGGAGAGAGAACTATGGAACGCCCCTAGAGAAGACTGACCGAGCAAGAGAAGACCCTCGATAGAGGATGGCCATATCAAATTGGCGCATCGCAGTTCCTTTGGATCTCATTGTTGCTAGCTCGCAACCCTTCTCGTTTTGTCATGATCCGCTTCATCTCAAAGAAATTCCACCGTATTTCTCGTATGCTTTTCTGGCACCTCGAGCTGTTGCTGTCGCTGTTGTGTCACCCGCCATCTTAGCCCACTGTGCTCGACACTTTAAAAGCGAGCAATCAATCCCGAAGTCTTCCTCGCCAAAGCCCCCAAACCCTGCATCGCCTTGCCCCTTCATAGCGGGTTTTCAAGAAGCCAACTATCAATCAAAACCTTCGAACTTCTCCATTAGCCATCGATACTAATCTAAGGTTGATGAACATACCGTACACAGCCTTCCCTACTCAGCTCAACCACCCACCTCAACCAAGCACCTAAACTCCGAATCAAACTCATGAATAACGTATCCAAAAACTAGCATAGAGACTCAATCCCGCCAATGCTCCGCGTCTATGTCGCCTGCATAGCCTGTTCCTGCTGTTTTTGCTCATCGCGCTGCTTCTTGAACAGCTTGTAGATCCACTTGACGATCGTGAACTGGCAGAGGAAATTCATTTTGTTGATTTGGGAAAATGATTTAAGGGATAGGAGTATGGGGATAAAGAAATTCTTGAGATTAGCTATAAGAAAAACTTACGTTTGCCGATATTTTGGGATTTTTGATCGGCGAATAGAAGGTGACGTCGTGATGAGACGATGTCTTGACGAAGGTAGCCCCACTACCAGTGCAATAGCGAATCATTCGGCGGTTGGGAGTCCCTTTTTCTCGAGCGAGCACGTGCAAGGTTCCGTTGGAAGCAATCATATATCAGTTTCTCATTGACCCATTATCTTTTGGATGTTTCATCCCATGCTCTAGTGTGAAGCCCCAAAATGCACTTTTCCTCCTTTCGCTCAAATGCATGCAAACGACCAAGTTGAGCGCTAAAATTGACAGCCAGCTCCTGCTCATGCTGCTCACTCATCTACTCCTCCTCCGAGGCCATCATCCATGTTTTTGCCCTGAGTCTCTCAACCACCTCTCTCCGAATCCATCGCACATCTCGGCCTTCATTCGCAGCTTGATCAGCCCACTCGAACAGCAGCCGCAAGCCCAACAAACGATCTCTCTTCCCACTATCTAGTGTTGCGTGCTCTAAGACCAATCGTGCATCAACAACAGTTTGCGCTGTCCCAGCATGCACGTCAATAGCACCGCCATGATCTGGCGGAAGGACCAAAGCTCTTTCTGCTTTTGTGAGCGATGCAAAGGCAGAAAGTTCGAAAATCCACTCGAGGGCATGAGGGGTGTTTGTATTCAAGTCATTCAAAGCCTGTATAGTGGCTTGGAATGGAGAAGTGGTAGCGTCATGAGCTGGTCGTCGGCGTACGTAGATGGTCTGTGTCGATCTGAATGCAGCGATATGTGTCTGATTCTTCTCCAGATCAAGGACAACATTCCAGTACTGAGCGCTGTCTGTCCGTACAGTTCGGATCTGGTCCAATTCTGGTAACAGACAAGGCGTATGACGCTGGGTTCGGGTGTTGGTTCGCATAGTAATGATTATTGGGATGGGTACGGGTTGATTGGTATCGATATCTCTAGCTACAAGGCATCGAGGTTCGGCTGCCATGACCCAGAAATGGCGGAAGGCTTGGAGATGTGATTTGTTGTCCTGTACCGATGAAGGGAATATTGGGTAGAATGCGACCAGCAGCGCGGCAATGGCTCTATTCGATGTTCCAAAAGTGAATGTGCCTCCTCCAAGGAACAAAGCACCAATTGCTAGGTGTGCTGCAAGGTGACTGCCGTATGGTGTGTCGCTGTCGTCACGTCCATGCATTGAACGTAGTCTTCGAAAAGTTACAAGATCCCCAGTGCCAGCCATAACAGTCGCAACAGAAAGCCCCAAGAGGTCTTGACAATTCCGAACCGTGTTTCGCGTAAGCTTCTTGTCGAACGTATTCGCATCCAGTCTACAAATCCTCATGAAATGATCGAGATAATGGATTAGCAAGTCTCGAACAGGCAGCGATGCCGATCCTGCAAAGCGCAAAGCGATACTGAAACAAAGCCCGGTGAGAATGTCGTAGAATGGTAGGTCTACGCTTGTAAGACTGGTGATGGTTTCAAGTGTACTCCGACTGCGATATGATTCCGGTAGGTTGCTTTTGATCCAGGAAAATGAAGGATCAATGTTGTTCCACATTATCAGATGTCGAGCCATAGTGCGAAGCAGAAATATGTCAGGCCGAACATAATCGAACTGGAGTAGAGAATCTGGAACATCGATCTTCCTTGCTAAGACCTGATTCCCTGACTTCATGAAAATAAGCGCAATTGCCACAACAGCTCCTGCAGTGGCTTTGTCCAGTACATGAGTTAGATCTACTTTCTTGCTCCCCGCGGCAAGTGCAAGTAGCCTTTCGGTGAGACGCATGTCATGGAGCCCGCGGAGGTCAGAGCCTTTGCCAAGATTAATGAAGCCTAGCGCAAATCCAGCGGCAAGCCGATATCCTTCGTTGCGCAGCGGCTCTTCATCTATTTCGGTATCAATGTGCTCGATTTCTGACACCATTATTTCACTCATTCGACGATGCTGCGTATTGCAATACAGTAGGCCAATGCCCATGATGCCTGTTGTCTGAGTGAGTGGAGATAGATTGAGCTCTGCGGCTCCCGGCGGAAGCATGCGTGTTACGTGAACAGACAATAATCTCGTGATGAGAGAGTCCATCGTACCGATATATGAGGCAGCTAGGCCAAGCAGCAGACCAATCGAAGTCATCGTATGCTTAGGGGTCAGATACTTAAAAGCGACCCATTTTGCAAGCGACTTCAAATGGCCATTCAACCCCAAAGCCAGCAAGAAACCAGCATGTCTGTTGTTCAGATCTGGAATCGGCTTGTTGTACAGGATCCACGACGTATCTATGCCCTTGGCATCCCGGGATATACTGAGGCCTGCAGCAACTCCTGAGTGAAAGAAAGCCCATCCGATCTTTTCCTCGGAAAAAGCAGCTTTATCGGCTCCAACAGTATTGTTATCTGGTTTCATAATGCAGCTCAGATTAAATCCAGCAAGATGCCATTTTTGCGTCAGCAGAGGTACACGAGCGCTAAAATATATCAGTCCTCTCCCAGAAGGTATTGCCAGTGTACGATAGGCAAGCATTTGAGCATGCTCTTTCTGTGCTTCTAACAATTCTGATTCAGACCAAATAGGCTGAGGCTTAACGCGTGCTATTGTAGGTTTGGACGTATTGAGAATGTTCATAGCTTCATTCATTCTTCTGTCATCTTTGAAGATGGAGCGTGTGATGGACTGCCGGTCAACTTCAGCAGAGCCGTCGAAAGGTCCAGAGGTTTCTGGTTCTGCTGCAAAGTTGCATATCGCGTGCACATCAAGATTTGCTTCATGTGAGGGTGCCTGCATGAGTCAGAACTTGATTTTTAAGTCTCAAGAAAATAGCTGCTTACCAGTAAAGTTGATTGCATTTGTCGAGGTCGCTGTCCAGGCTTTAACAGCATGGTCACATCCTCACGGCCCACTAAAGCGAGCAACTCTTTGCTCCAATTTGCTGGCGGTGCCGTCTGACTCTCAATCACAGCTTCTTGCAGAGGAACCAAAATGGCTTCAGGTAGAGTCTCTAGAAAAAGTAAATCTGCTCCTGCGGCGGACAAAGCTTCCACGAACTGGATAGCCGACCAGCTGGGTTGCATAGCACCAAAAAATTGTTCGAGTAGAAGGGTTCTCGGTGTTAGCTTGTTCCATTGGTCCAGGTCTTGAGCGCTATTGCGGGAAGATTCAGATCGGGATACAACCAAATGAGGGAGAGTTATGAACGGGGTCAGGGTCCGAGAGCTGAGACAAGCTTGGATCCAATCATAGATTGCAGGGCACTCGAAAGTCTGAGGAATCATCGACTTAATAGGAGAATCTAAACACTCGATTAACTATAGTTCATACTCATGATCAGGATAACTTACCTTTGTCAAAATCCAAATCGATTAATGAAGCCTCCTCGAATTCATAGTACTGAATCCAAGTATCCCAGCCCAACCACCTTGAAAGTTGAGCCAAGATTGGACTCAAGCTGACAACGCCAGCAGTAAGAGAATCTGCCATGGTCGTGTCCAACTTCTGCTCCTCGTTCCAGAGATGAAGACCAACGAAAATATCAGCAAAAGCAGCTTTCCGAGTCTCAATGCTTTTGCTTCCAGAAGTAGGCAAACAACCTGACACTGAATCCTGACCAAATCTCGTACTCGCAAATTCCCGAGCAAGTTTGACATGCTTCCGGACAAATGAAGGCGTGTCATCACTATCCGGCAAAAAGATCGAAGCCACTGTATCAGAGCCGTGAGATGGATTTTCGGTTTCTACTAACTCTGTAAGCCACTTCCATCCATTATTGGCAGCCCACTCCGGCACCGAGTTGCCATTGGATGTCTCTTGCGTCATCATCAAGTCCCAATTTCCAGAGTCTGACTGGGCTCCACTACTTGATCTTAGAAAACCACGAGATTTTTCCTTGGCATGTGTTTGATGGGGTTGAGCTTTGGAAGTGACACTTAACGCGAGAGCCAAGCAGAACATCGTGATCGCAAGTGCTGACCATTCAGTATCTACAGTGTCAAGAGACTCGAGTCGAATCCACTGCATGACATTCCACCAGAAGACCAGTACCCCTTCTCCACCTCTCGAGCCGGGAAGAACGGCCCTACACACCTCCAGAATCTTCCGCACATGAGGATTGCGAGGCTGGAGCACTAGTAGAAGTTGGTGCATCTTGCCTTCATCGTCGACTAGATCAACAATTCCACGTGGCTTTGTATTTCGAAGTCCCCGAAGAGAACGAGGCCCTTGGCTAAGGACTCTCTTGAATCCACCCTCTCGATTGGCACGCGGCACGGGATTATGGCTTAAGCTGCGTGTATTGCTGATGATGAATTGGCCTGGAAGGGGAACTTTCATCAGAACACTCCAAGGGGCTTGCAGACTGAGCTCTCCGTAGCCATCAGGTGTTTCAGTAAGGACTAATATGCGTGAGACTTGACCATCGTCGATTCGACAAGCATCTATCACCCCCTTGGCTCTCATGACATGACCAAGAGTAACTACGGTTACATCTCTTTCCGGCGAAGCCATGTTGTTATGATTGAGGTAGAGATCAGCATCTGCCTTGTGGACGTTCAGATAGAGAGTCAACACAAGGAGCTTTTTTTCATCGGGATCAAGAATACAGATCACGATAGTATTCCCTTGTTTGTCATCCGCTGCGGATGGCGGTGCGGTAAGGGTAAATATCTTGCATTGTGCTGCAGCAGGCACATGCTGAGTAGAGTATCGGACGTTCGAATGTTCTGCGGGCACACTGCAGACGTTGGTGAGAACAATCTCTTGTCTAAGTGCATCGAATTCTTCGTCATCAAGGCCCATGTTATGGAAACCCTCGAAGTCACCACCCGCACGCAACTCGTCCAGGAGGTCATCTACTGGTGCTTCAAGATGGCTATTAAGGCTTTGATTGAATTGTGTTGGTTGTGAAAAGCTTGTTCCATTTGCACCAGCGTGGGGGCCAATACTGTTCCTGGCGTGCTGGCTGCCAAGAGATTCTCCACGTCGGATAGATTGATGCTGATGACCAGTAGCAAGCTCTGAGAAGGCAGAGCGTTCATGAGAGGAAGATAAGTCAGCTCTTGCAAGCATTGAACTAACACGCCTGGATTTCCTCCTCGGTATGGAGCTACTTTCGAAGTCGGGATCCAGAGAGGAAACCAAATCAGCGATCTCGTCTTTTGCTTCCTCAGTCTTGACAGGTTTCCTGCTTGTTATTTGTGGATTCCCTCCAATGCTGTCTCGCAAGGTAGATTGCCCGTTTGCAACCGGAGTAGTCGCTCCAGTTCCTGTGCCAGGTACAAATGAGCTTCTCCTCCGAGACATGGTCCCGCTTGGAGCCCGTTGCCTGTGCGAAATATTGAATCCTTCATCAACGTATGCAAATTTCCAAACGGTATACATACTAGTCTCTCGATTCAAAGTGAGGGCCAAGATAAGAGGATTGTTGCTTGTCTTGGAAGCGAACTCATCTCGACGAGATACATGGAGAATTTCCTCTGCAGTATCTAATGTGGTAATCTTCGTTGAACTTCGTCTGTGTCTACGGTTCTCCGTCGTAGAGGACTGTGCGACGACCAGACCCATCTCAGCGAGGGGGTCGGAAAGGGAAAACAGACGTGGCCAATTGGAATCGTTCTTCAATGAAGGCGGATCCCACATGTCCTTCAATGTCGAGTGTGGAATAGTCATTTGTTTGGGTGCTCCTAGGTCTGCTATCGAGAAGGTAGATTGCTGCGAGCTTGCTGCAGACCATGGCTGCGGTTGAGAGGAAACGAAGGAGTTTGGCGGTACTCGTGGGAATTTGAGAGAAGCTGCTACAAGGTTGTCTACCCGTAGCTTGCGCTGTATTATAAGGCCGTTTGGAGTAGCAGAAGCTGACTCGACCTCAAATGGCAGATGTATGACATGGCTAGTACCAGACAGGAAATAGACATGAGCCTGAGTCTTCAGAAAGACGACGACTGCTGTCTCTCTGCGCTCCTGAACCCGCTCCTCCGGCGACAGTGTTCTTTCTCTCATGGCAAAAGGTCCAAGGCTTGGAAATGTAGTCAGCAGAGCCTGCGTAACGTCCTCGCTCTCTAGGTCGAATTTGTAGCTCTTCCGAAATATACCCCCTCGAGACCATACCACACATCGCGGAGTAACAAGAAGCTCGTCGTCGTCGAAAGATGATTCTCCATGATTTTCGCAGTAGTTGAGCCATTTATAGGATGTGCTGGGAGGATCTGGGGGCACAAGCCGTTCTTGTATCGCATATTGTAGCCCTGTAGGCTGATGAAGGCCTAACGAAGTGACCGAAGCCATTTCTCAGAGGCTGGACTCCAACTCATTGACGCGTAGAAATAGGCATTTCCTAAGGCAATCAAGCCATCTTTTCGAATTTTTCGGTGGCAGAGGAGGATCGCATGTTTTATTGTTGACTTTTGAAGACGCGCTTGGTTGGGGAACGAGGCTGAAGAACGACAAAAGGCTGGCGTGCACGGGCCAACAAAAAGCAAACCTTGCTCCTAGTGCAACTGCAATCACGTTCATTAAAGAGGATATTTCTTTTGTCCGCTACTTCATCTGCTTAGAAAATGAGCTCGAGTGGTCTCAATGGTAGAGTTCTGTTGCCCGAGGCGCTGTGGATCTTGTACAGAGCAATATTCAACTCGCATCTACAGGGCCCCGCTACATCTTGATGTCTTGCACCTGTCATCTGTCGTAGGGAAGTCTTCTAAAGTTTAATTCAAGCGCTCCTTGCTATGTCCACATTATATCTTCATTTGCTCTTACGATTTTAGACCTTAGCTGTACACCATTCTTCTCTTCTGTCACTGGCGTCGACTGCAATGGTCAATGTTTACAGCCCTGCAACCTTTGGCTTCGGCATCTCTTGTCTTGTGTTCTGATTGAGTTTGATAGCCTTCATCTTTGAGTAGTGGAGTTCATGCCCAGGTTGCAGACAGTGCGGAAAGCCTAGAAGTCCGTCCGAAGCGCTAGGCGCCACAATTCTCAATGATCACAAAGGTTCGTGATTTGAAGTTGGCAGGCTTGTACTGAGGTCATCCCTTGCGAATGTGAACTTTTGTCAAACATCTACAGGTATCGCTATTTCGATTAGAACATACCAGGTTATACTCTATTCTACGTTGGGAATATGCGAATATCTGATTACTCAAGTACACATTGTTGGATTTACGCCACTATACACAGCACTCGAGCTGATTGGCTGAATTGGTGATCTTGGCCGGATTGAGCCAGTGCTCTGAAACCCACATGCACGGCGTGATTAGGAGACTGCTATATCGCAGTCAAAATATATTACACTACAAAGTATAAAGCATCTCAAGACTCTCAAGTTCGGGTCATGTTCTAGCTCGTTATCATACAATCCAAAACATTTGCTCTTCCTCCCTCAACCCTCAACCCTCAACCAATCCATCTCTCCTATACACAAGCAAATCAATCTTCTGATCCAACATGCCCGAATCCTCTTGCCTATGTGGTGCAAACCGCATCAAATACAGCGGCGAGCCCATGCTCAAGTTCCGCTGCCACTGCACCGACGAACGCAAGCTCACCGGAGCTGTCTTCGCCCTGAATATTCTCTGGTCTTCTGATACGCTGGAAGTACTATCTGGCGAGCTCAAAGTCTGGGGAAAGAAGGTCGACAGTGGAAATACCATCTACAATCATTCCTGCGGCCAATGCGGGAGCCTCCTCTATCGTACGAGCGATGGTTATGATGGAATGATGACGCTCAAAGCTGGTTGTATGGATGGCGTCGATGCTACTACGGATTATGTTCCTGAGGTCGAGATTTTCACTAGAAGCAGAGCTCCTTGGGTTCCTGCAATTGAGGGTGCGAGGCAGGACTGGGCAGACTTTGAGTCTGTGCCCAAGCCCGAAGGTATCTGAAGCTGGAGGTTTGATGTTTCCAGATTGCACTCGGGGTGTATATGGCGTGGAAGTATAGTATTGAGCTCGGAATGATGTTGCATCAAGGATTAGCCTGCAGAACCATGGAGTTCCACCACCGTCCTCAAACCTAACACCTCGTCCCACAACGTTTTGCATGGCTTCTCGTGAACGGGTCCGACCCACCACAGAGTCTCAAGCCTTCCTCTCACCACCTCCCATTCCAGAACCCCCAAGCGAGCAGTCAACTTCTCAAGCTGTGCCACAAACCAAACTTTGTCCTCTCCTTTCCTCGCCGAGATCCCTCCCATGAACAAAAGCCACATCACCAAGCTCCCCTCTCTCTGATTCCACATCTGCACCATTAAGACCAATTCCTTCAACCTTATTATCAATTTGGTCGGTCCCACTGCCGAGTACGGAAATTCTTGCGGAGTAGCTTGAACATAAAGCAACGCACCAATCCTCAACGTCTCATCCAGAACCCTTCTTTCTTCAGCTTGATCATCGCATTTCCCTAGATCCCTTAGCAGCGTGTATCGCAGCGCATAGGACTGTTTCTGCCACGAAATCTGCTGCGCTCCACTAGAGATCTTCGAGCTTTCCAAGATGCGAGAAACGACAATGGAGAGACCATGCATATACGCAAGTGCGTCGTGAAGCTGCTCCGAAATAGGCAGCGTATTCAACAACGTCGACATTTCCGTACGCTGCTCTGCTCTCTCCGGCAGCGAGTGCCGCGAAGGAATACTCGGCAACGAATTCTCTTTCTCGAGGAACGTTTCCTCCCGAAAGTCCACCGCCCCCAGAAGATCCGCCCGGTGCAACTTCAACTGGATCGTGGCTCCAAACCTCGTCAATCCCCCTTTCAAGTCCACCATCTGCTTCAGGCCCGCCATATGGATTTTCCACCCCTCTCGATTCCCCTTGATCGCTTCCGTGATGCCCAAACAGCTCACCGCCCGCACCGTCATCTCGACGAACTCGAACTCCGGTTTTCTCCCAACCAGAACAATCTGATCGAGTCTTTTCTTCACAAGCGACACGCTCTTCCCCACATGCTGGATCGCTTCCTGGTTCTCCCCCGAGCCCGTGATGAGATCCGCGTACGAACACGTGATGTACAGGATAGCATGGAACAGGGCCTCGTCGCGGAGCGCACAATCGAACCATGCAGCCGGACTGATGGGGTTGAATCGGAACGAGGAAACGAGCGGATACATCGCTTCCCCGAGCGCCGTGATGCGGTACAGATACGGAGAAAGATGCGGGTGCGGATCCATCCCTTGCGTTGGGAAGCTGGGCGCCGATGATAGGTATCTACGAGATATGGCCGTAGCTGCTTGCTCAGCATTCAGGGAGATGCATCCACCGCTGTCGTATGTCTCCCCCTCGTCGACCTCTCTTGGCTGCTGGCGTAGATGGGCGGTCTCGGAGGAAGAGCCTTGTTGTTGTTGGCGTTGGAGCTTCTTCCGCCGAGTAGAGTCTCGGACCACGTGCCCTCGGACCAGCCTCCGTACCTCTGGGTCTCGATTCCGGCCTGGTGCCGTGCTGTTGATGAAAGCGAATTCCTGAGTCACTTCTTCCTTGGGCCGAGTGGGGAGGTTGTCGCTTCCACTCGTGGTGGCATGTACTGGCGGTCCCGAAAAACTCACACTGATGTGTGCCGTGAAACTCGAAGACATATCCTGCCATCCGCGGCTCGTGCCAGCCATCGCCCTCGAGTCGTCCGCTGAAGTCACAGGGAAGTTCATCTTTGCAAACTTCACACTTTCTGACGATCTACAGACCGACGCGAGCAAGCAACGTTGAATCGAAAATCACCCATCTTTATTTCTCCAGACCGTCGAGTTCCCCGGAGAAGCGTTGCTCCATACCGGCCTCAGGTATTTGAGTATCGGGCTTTGTTGGTTTGCCTTGGCGTGGAGGGCATTGGCTCGGTTCGTTCTCGGCTATGTACGAGCATGGATTCAGGGGATTGATTAATGAACATCGACATCATCGTCGAGAAAGAGGCAGATCCAGTATGCAAACCGGGCTCTTTTCTTTTGCCTCACATCTGGGCATTTGAGAACAATAGCTACGAATTCGGCGAGGGACTGAATTCGCGCTCATGGTTGGCAGGCTGCGCTAGTGATATACCTGTTTCGAGCCGTCGATGCAGACACCAGCATCTCGGCTCGGGATCTGTCTATTGTTTGTTTGCGCGAAGTCCTTATTTTTCATTGCGAGGAGATGTCTTTTGCTCATCTAGCTCATTGCCGAATAGTCTCATTGTATGACGTGTCTACTCATGTGACCAGAAGTCTGTCCTCACATCGTACGACATCAAGATACATGCATAGAGAGAGCACAGACGTCGAAGTTAACATCTTTATTTATAGTCTGAAGGCTTCAAGTTTGAAATGATGCTCCGTGTAGGGATGGAGCGGAAGAAATAAGATGAGACGAGAAGATATAAGAAGCGAAGCAAGGCTTCTCAAAAAAAAACATCATTCTCGTGTCCGGCGACAAAAACTTTTCATCTCTGCAATACAACACAACACAACACAACACAACACAACAAACACCACCTCAACTCACCTCACTCCAGGAACCTCACCACAAAGACCTCAACTCACCTCATACCGACTCCCCCTATTCCTCGTCATTATCCCTCCACCACCTCATCATCATCATCGACATCTCCTTGTCCGACCCATCCCACCCACTCCACCCATCCGGCAGATGCCTAGCACTAAACACTCCACCTTGACCATCCGAGACCGTCCCGTGTTCCGTCTCGTATCCCGGCGCGCGATATGCGGCGCCGTCGAGGATTAGCTGAGAGGGAATCCCGCCTGGGCAGCAAGCGCAGGGCTGAGGGTGGTCGCTTAGAATGACTGCAGGTGCGAGGGCGGGAGTGGGTGGTGGTGGAGGGGGAGGCGCTTGGGGTTGTGGAGTTGGAGGCTGATAGCTGTTATCATAGGGTATGGATGTCCCACTCCGTTGTAGATATTCACCTGGGGTTACGGTCATAGGAGGAGAGTTCTGCGCCTCAGATGTCGGTTCTGGCCCGGGTGCTTGAGCTTGTCCACCTGAAGCCGCATTGTCTGGAAGCTCCATGGACATGGGTGGACGCGGTACACGGTTCTCCTTAGTGCTTTCAGGAAGCGTATCAGAACCAGGCGTGCTCGCATCTCCTAGAAAACCACTCTGCGCCTGGGATGTCAACGTCAATGCCGGTACCTGTGCCGTTGGTGTTCTCTCTGTAGTTGGAGAAATATCGAACGGCGATCCCAGATCTGGTCTTGGAGCCGGCGGAACGCAAGGCATATCATTTGTTTGGTAAGTACTGCACGTCCCACCCAGTGCCGAACTTTCATGCAAAGGAAAGCCTCCAAACTGCGAGCTAGGAGATCCGCCAAAAGGCTGCATTGGGGGTATGTCCCAAGTTGGCAATGTCGGTCCTGGTGGTCCCATTCCCGATCTTTGAGGTTGTGGAGTGAACCCCATAGGCTGATGCAGAGACGGCGGTGGACCGTACATATGATGCTGCTCCGCGAATGTCGGACCTGTTCCTGGTCTTTGGGTCCGTGGAGGTTGATTTGGGTGATAACTTGGCATCTGGAATGTCGGTCCCATATCCGGTCTTTGAGGTTGCGACACCAGAGGTGGAGGACCCTCCGGATGATGAGCGTTGTTTCTTACATAAGGACTGACATATCTCTGCTGCTCTGGCCGCGGGTATTGTCTACGCTGGCTTGGGATACTTCGACGGACCAGCCCTGGTTGTCTGTTCATAGCATGGTGCGGGAAATGTCCAGGCTGGATCGGGATGTTTTGCTGATGGATTGGCTGTGGTTGTCTGAACATGGCTTGGGAGGATGGATCCAGCTGAGCCTGATTGATATACTGTGGGTAGGAGTGGGCTGGCCATTCTTGCTGGTTCTGGAATTGGTAGGGTTGTGGTAGTCGCAGGGCGCTCCAGTTCTGGACTAGGTGAGATGGTTGCGGAGAGCCTAAGTTGGAGTTCTGTGGCTGCGGGCGTGGAGGATGGACATTCATCACGAGTGTTGGGTTAAATTCCATGTAGTTGGGCATATTGTTTGGCATGTTATTTGGCATGTTATTTGGCATATTGTTTGGCACGTTATTTGGCACGTTATTTGGCATATTGTTCGGCATGTTGTTCGACATGTTCGGAGGAGGGTTGCCTTGGGGGTCATGGTAGTATTCGTCTCCAATTGGAGCCATTTGTTGATTTTTGTTGTTGCTTGACACCTTCGTATGAATATCGGTAAGCGTATTGTTTGTTTGAAGTGTTTAGAGTCTTTCACGTAAGTGTCTAGAGTCTTTGTCAAGTAAGGTTTCGAAGTCTGAAATGTGACCGAGATTGTTCTTGGAGGTTCGAAGAAGAGAAAAATCGAAACCTAAAAGAGAGATTCTGGACTATAAGTGCAGGTGAGCTCACAGTTCAGATCAAAACGTCCTACCCAGTAGTCGACATTCGAATCTCACTAAATAGACAATTGGGGTAAGCTCGCAGTTCATATCAAGATGTCCTACCAACCAGTCGACATTCAAATATTCGAATCTCACTAGATAAATAATCCAAGCGAGCTTCTCTTTGAGCTCTAGACTCCATGCGGGTGATGGTAGAGAGCGGCCCGTCCCGCTTCGTCGTTGCTGTTAAAAAGAAATCAAACCCTAATAACGATCTTCCCAACCACACTCCTCTCGATACTCCTCTCAAACGCCTCTCTCGCAGCTTCCCACTCAAAAACCTCCGCTACACCTGGATGCAACTCATGTTCGTTCGTCATCTGGATGAGTTTTTTGATGTGGAGGCTGTTGAAGCCGAATACGCCTCTGACTATATCAAACATTAGCTCCCATCCGGATTCGCTTGATTTTCAGCTCCCAATTCGAGATCTGGGAAGGAGAAAGAAGGAGAGGAGGAAGGGAAGCGGAAGGATAGAAATAACAAAAAAGAGACAAAAAAATCTAACCTGTCTTCCCACCAAACAGTATCCCCGGCACAACATTCCCCTTCCCCTTCCCCTCCCCCTCGCTACTCTTCTCATCCAAGAATCCAATCAGACTCACCAATCCACCCTGCCTCACACACCTCAAACTCACTTCCAGATCCCCCGCGACATCTAGCACGTGATCGACTCCCTTCCCACCTGTAATTTTCAAGACTTCGGAAGCCCAGTCTGGGTTCGTGGTGTAGTTGATCGTGTGTGTGGCGCCGAGGGAGCGGGCGAGTGAGAGTTTGGTGTCTGAGGAGGATGTTGAGATGACAGTCAGTCCTGCCGCTGCTGCCAACTTTGTCGGACAATTGATTAGCAAAATTTGGGGAGTTCGATATTGATTTACTATCAAGCCTGATATGAAGACGGAGAATGGAAGAGAAGAACACATGGCATGAAATAAATAGAAGCAGAGGATGAACAAGGAAGGGAGAAAAGAAGAGGTGACACGAACCTGTATAGCAGCACAACTCACACCCCCAGTCCCCATCGTCAAAACCGTCATCCCAGGCCTCATCTCCATCGGTCCAAAGAACAATGAATTCACCGCCGTAGCACCACAAGCCGAGAGAGCGGCATTTTCTTCCCAAGAGAGGTGTGCGGGTGCAGGGAAGAGTTCTTCGTCTTCCTACAACCGCCCAAAAAAAAAGCCATCAATCAGTAAGAGCAAATCCAAATCCAGTTCTAATTCCTACCAATGGATGGAAACAAAAGAGGGGAAGCGGAGACGTGGAGAAGGGAAAGAAGAAAAAAAGAAGCAGAGGCCATACAAAAACGCCAAACTGCCGCAAAGTTCCCTGCACACCACCGGCGCCACGTCCCTTCATCGCAACTAAATCCGGGACTTCCTCTTGCTCTTTCCACCCAGGGAGTGGGTGGAACAAAACCCGATCTCCGACTTTCCATTCCGAGTCTTTGCTGGCGGCGATGATTTCGCCTGCTCCGTCCGCGCAGGGAGAGAGGTTGGGGATATTGGGGATGGGGTAGATTGGATCTTTGGTTTGTGGTTGTTAGTTTCGAAAAAAAAAAAACTCTGTATGGTGGGTGAAATATAAGGGAGAAAGAAGACGCTCCGGATGAGAAGCGGAAAGTGGAACGTGGAACGTGGAGGCAGCAAGACCAATCCATACCATGAGCAATGACCATCATATCCCTCGCATTGATACTCGCCGCCCTAATCCTCACCAAAACCTGCTTCGCTCCCAGCTCTTTCTTCGACGGGATTGGTACTTCTGTATTCAATCTGAGATGGCTCAACGCTTCAGCCGAGCGCCAGCTCTTTGGTGGCGAGGGGAGGATTTGCCATGCTGAGGAAATGGAGGCCATATCGCTTTGCGTTACCTTTCTACGAGGGAGAAGGATGCTGAGTGAGGTCTGACTGGGTTGGGAGAGGGTAGAAGGTGGAGGGTGGAGAGTGAAAATGAGAGAGACCTCGCGTCAGAAGGTTTATATACTTGTCTCTTGAGGGGCATAGGGACAATGGTAAACAGAGGCAGGATTATAGGTCTCGTAACAGGATCCAATTGAATGAGTAGATAGACGAGACGAGGAGCTTCTTCCAACACTCGTCGTCAGATACACTCTATATTCCGTGATATGTTGCATATTTGCATAGCAGCTCTGTCTCCACTGAAAGCCCTACTCCTGCATTCTTACATCCTCTCTTCTCCGCCGAGACAGCCATACACCGTAGACGCGAGCTGAAGAACAAACAGGTGACAGAACAAGGATCGTGATTATATATCATTAAAATTCACATCCTCCTCGCCCTCTTCATTCACCCTCAACAACCCTTACTTGAGAAGTCGACGTCTTCATCCCATTGGATAGAAGTTACGAGAAGAAACCTTGGAGAGGAAGAGAGGATCATGTGATCGGAAGGATTATGGATCACGCCGCTTGGAGGATTTCATCACCGCTTGGAGAGGAACCCTACCTATCGCAAGAAGTTATGCTAAAAGGATGGTGGAATGGATGAAAGCGAAACGACAGACATGAACTGGAAAGTCAAGAAAGCAAAGAAGCAGCACGTGAGCAAAGTCAAAATCACATGCCAGACTCACTCTCCTCCCACCTCCTTTCAAAGCAGAACATAAACTTCCACTTTAAGACAATTCAAACCTCACCCACATCGCCATCCCCATCGCCATCTCCATCCTCATCCTCATTTCTTAAGTAACTATGCGTATCCATCCCCCCAGCCCATCTGTCGACATAGAATCCGGGAATCTTGTACTTGTATTTGTATCGCATGGATATCAATCCGACCAAGCACTAGTCGAGTCAGTCTTAGCTGTGGAGAACGCAATTTTCCTCTCTTAATGCCCCCTCCGATCCACTTCCCGAAAAATCCGCCGTACCTGACGATCCCCCCCTGAGAATCCGATATGCGAGGACGAAACACATGTATTTTTATTTCAAACTGGAGAACTCGACGTAACGCAAGACTTGCAGATGATCGACGATCATTGAAAAGGGCTTTCGCCAGAGCTTTCCGAACTGGGGAGGACGCGCGTTCAAATAAAAGAATGTGCACCACTGCACAAGCACAGGCACAGGCGCAAGTACGAGCACAAGCACAGGCGGATGGGAAGCATGCTTCCTTCCTATGGAAAATGAATTGACCGACTACCAGAAACTGCGCGCCTGTTTTCATTCTCCAGCCGGGTGAGTTAGTGAGACTGTAAGAGAGAGGGAGCTAATAGTCGGTCAGACTTCCTTTGCGAGCTTCGACCGATGGAGATATATTGCGACGCTGCGACGCTGCGGGATGTGCTCATATTAAATATCCTCGCCTTATTGGATGATGGTGGCGGGTGGGTGGTGGATGCAGGTACCCTAGATCCATCCACCACCACTTGGCTGGAAAGAGAAACGCCTGCGATTGAGAGACGTTGCTTGAGGCTTGAATGGCTGCGTCATCTTGCCTTGTGTTGGTCGCACTCGGGTCCCGGATAGAGATCAGGTCAGGTCATGTCAGCCTCCTTCTTTCTCCTGTACCGGCCCGAGAGGCCCTTGGCCTTACCCAAGATCCGAGACTGAGATTGAGATCTTCTTGACGTTTTTGCCAAGTTTGGCCCTGACTCGTCCTGCTTCAGCGGGTCGGGAGCAATCAAGATGGAGTGGCGTTTCGAACTTCTCGAACAAAACACGCGGCTCGCAGCTCTATCTGCAGGGCTTCCGTTCCCCGATAAAGCAAGGAACGCGTTATCGCTAATCTTCCATCCTTTCTAGTTTCTGTGAATCATCACGAAAGATGAAATCCTATTTGATCAGCTTGGGGTGTGGGGTTCGCGCCGGTCTCCTGCGCCTATCTCTCTCGTGGTCTGGCATGCCGCACTCTCCGAAGCTGGTGGTGAGCCACAAAGGAGGCGAGACTCATTCAGGGGAAAACGCCACATGCTCAGCACTCAGGAGAAGATTGTGGTTTCCAGCGAATGAGATTGCGGCATTGATGCGAGAAAAGATGTTCGCCATCGCTGCTCCTTCCCGGCGCGATATTTCTGCAATGGAGACCACGCATCCGAGCCCCTGACTCCCCTGACTCTCCTGACTCTCCTGAGTTATCAGATGCGCGGATCATTGGATGATGCGTACGAGCAGGGTCCGATTTCCGTATTGGCGAAGGGCTGGTCCCCAGTTCTGGGGGCGCGTCGCTACCGTGTTGGCCGTCCGGGATTGACGAGCTCTGACTTGTGGATGGCTCCCCAAACGCGCCGGGGCCCAGGGATCACGAGCAGCCACCGGAGCGTAGTGCATTAGACGGCTTCCCAACGTGGGAAGCAGGGAAGAAGGGATGCTCGATTGTTGGAATCGCAGAGCAGGTGCAAAAATAGCAATACGAAGTGGGCAGGTGGTGACATCCTGGAGGAGAGGGGAGGAGAGGGGAGGAGAGGAGAGGAGAGAAGAGGGGACCAACGTCGTGGTGGAATCGCACGTGAGGGATGTTCGCGAGGGAACGCACGGATGGATCCTTGTAGTACTTGGTAAGTAGTATGAACGGCGGCTCCCAGGGCTGCCAAGGAGCGAGAGCAGCGTGCCATTTCATAACCGATCCGATCGTAATTTCGTGTCCCGGCACTGCAGCTCAGAATCGGAGTGCAGCGTCGTCCGCTGCCAAGTGTCTGCTGCACCGCTGCGCATCTTGTCAGTTTGAGAAAGCGCCACTACCGCAATCTTAAGTCCATCACCATCACCACCACCACCACCACCACCACCGCCCAAGAAACGTCCCCCGTCGCGTGCACTATCCCGTCGACGGGGGAGGGTGGTGGACCACCTCCCGCGCAATTAGCGAGCCCTCCAACCCACAACCACCATCGATCGACCTTCCCAAAGGCCCCCCTCCCCCCTCCCCCCTCCCACCTCCCAACCTGATCATGAGGCCCTGTCCACCCACGGCTCTCTGCACCGCATCCTGCGATGTGCGAAGCCGTCGAGATAAGAGAGAGCATCGTGGCCGTCCGTCGTACCGTACTGTAATTATACCTCCCTCCATCGATCAGCGCCACCCAGGATCGCCCTCTGGACCTTCACATCTTGGCCTCCTTCCTCCCTCCCTCTCTCCTTCCTGGCTGGCGCGACTGGCACAGCACAGCACAGCGCAGCACAACCCTAGGGACCACCAGGACTACCAGGACCACCAGGACCCCCAGGGCCCCCTAAAACTCCGGTCTTCCGTGTTTGGCTTGGCCTCCAGATAAGTTGCGGCTGCTCCTCGCGCTGCCCATCACCAATCTACTCCTGAACCCGGCTCGCCCTCTGATTGGCCCCCTCCGGCCTGGGCACCCCACCCCACTGCACCGCTGCTCTCCTCGTCCTCGTCCTCGACCACTCCGCTCCCTGTGGGCGCCGCGAGATACTTCAACTCGGGTGTCCGCCTCAAGCCACGCTCCCTTCTCAAACCACCTACCCCACACTCGCTCGCTCGTTATTAGTGCTGGTGCTGCCCTCCCTCGCTGTCGTCGTCAGACATTGCATTTCCACATCTCTCGTTTTTTTTTTTTCTCCTGCCCGAGACCTGTAGCACTTGTGGCACCCACGTGCGCGTGTCACCCTTCCATTCTGGCACAGGCAAGCTCCTATATCGTGAGCGTCCTCCCAACCCTCACGATCTTGCACGTTGCTGTATTCTCCGGCCGCCGTGGCGGATGCGTTTGATTGCACCGCTCTAAAGAAGGAGAAGCATGAGCAGCCGGCAGGAGAACGTCAAGTGGGTTGATGTGAGTGTGATCTGCTTCTCTTTCCATGCCTCGCGGCGCCGCCTCTACAGCCAAGTTTTCCAAGCAGCCTCCACTAACGTACGTCTTCACATAGGGCCTCCGCGGCTTCGCCTCGCTGCTGGTCGTCTTCACCCATATCGCTCGTGCCTTCGATGAGGATCTGTTCAAACCGACCTCCGCGGAGGGCGCTGCCCCACGATTGCTCCAGTATCCCATCATTCGAATTCTCGTCCAAGGCCGCATTGGAGTAACGATTTTCTCCCTGGTGACTGGTTATGTCTGTGCCTTGAAACCAATTCGACAATGTCGCGCAGGAAACCAAGATGCAGCTTTCAAATCGATCGCCAGGAGCGCCTTTCGTCGCGTACCGAGACTCATTCTTCCAACGACGATTGCCACGACGTTGATCTGGTTCATTTGCCAATTTGGAGTCTTTGAGGTGGGAAACCGGGTGGATAGCTGGTGGGTGAATTACACGTCACCCAACATGACCCCGTACTTTGGAGAGGCGATCAAGAGTTTACTCTACCACATCATAACGACCTGGACGAAGTCGTGGAACATCTATGACAACAACCAATGGACCCTGCTCCCGCTGTTGAAGGGCAGCATGCTTATCTACATGATGCTGGTTGCCACCGCTTATTGCAAGCCGAGATACAGGATGATCATCGAGCTCGCCTTGTTTGTGTATTACTACATTAGCAACGATTGTAAGTCCACCGCCAAGCCATGCTCACACAGCACTAACGAGAACCAGCTGCATTTGGAATGCAATTCTTCTTCGGCGCCTTCCTCTCCGATCTCTCTCAACATCCCCCCCATCTGGCATGGTGTGCAGCTCGCAAATGGCCTTCTCGATTCCTTTCTCCAATCCTCTGTCTCTTTGGTCTTCTTCTCGCCTCTTATCCTGAAGATAAGGCTCAATGGATGCCTTGGTCCCGATTCATGGGCCAAACGTCCGTCTATATCTTCCCGGTTGACAATGAAACGCCACGCTTCTATTCCGGCATCGGGCTCATCTTCTTCGCTCTTGGAATCCACTTTTCGAACCCAATGAAGAATATCCTCTCCAACAAATACCTTCTCTGGTTCGGGAAGAACTCCTTCGCCGTCTACCTTCTCCACGGCACTCTTCTCCGAACGTTGTTAGTATGGATGTATTTCGGCCTGAAGACTCCTGCAGACATCATTCATGAAGACGGACATGTCGAACCTGGTCACCCGTTAAAGATTTGCGGGAAAGCGAGATGGTATTTCTGGTTACCGATCTGGTTTGTGATTCTGTATTACGTGGCAAATCTCTGGACGAAATATGTGGATCCTTGGTGTGCGAGGGTGACGGAGAGGTTGGTGAAGTATGTGTTTGAGGAGCCCCGGGAGAATAATATGGAGAAGAGACTTTTGCCTCAGTGAAGGACGATGAGGGAATGGATTACTTCACACGAGGTGTCACGACCAGCCAATGAGCGACGGTCAAGCGAAGATGGTGGACAGAATCAACCGTATAAAGAGACGGCTACACCAGTTTCTACGATACCAAGAGACAGGCAGGCGGAAACCTCACGTCACTCGATAGAAAACCTATCGACCTCAAACCGGCGTCAGGTCAGGGTCAGGGAGGCCATTTTGCATGTGTGCATGTATCAGGATAATATTTACTGGACAGCATCGAATGACATCGATCAAATCATTGTAGGAGTTTTGGCCGGCCATCTCAACCAATTTCCGAGGGCCGGAAGTACCAGGGCGGTAGCCTCTTTTTTATTTTATATTGTATATTGTATATACCGTGCCGTCATGTCTAATACCCTCATGAGTTTTCTTTTGTCAATCAAACGACGTCCCAAAAAAGAATCCAAGAATTTAAAACTTTCAAACAAAACCATCATTTTTCCTTCATCGCCAAAAATAGAGAGAGAGAGAGAGATCATGAGGTAGTTGGTTCAAACAGGATCGCGTTTTGACTTGCTACGCGCATGCATCAGTTTGTTACTACAGGGGTTCGACTGTACTGTACTGTACTGTACTGTAAGGCTGAGTGAGGGAGGAATCTTGCTTGCTGGCCAATACAGTAACAAATACCCAAACACCCTACCCTACCCTATCAAACGTCTGCGCATGGAAATAGAAATGGCAATAGAAATGGCAATAGAAATCGAAACTCAATCTCTCTCAGTTACACCTCACATCACCTCACCTCACCTCACCTAACCTATTCTATTCTAACCTATTCTATTCTATTCTATTCAACACCTCAGCACCGGCTACTGTACTGTACTGTACTGTACTGTAAGCTAATTAATTAACTTCCTTTCCCTCATTTCCTTTCCTTTCCTTTCCTTTCCTCTCCTTTCCTTTCCTCTCCTTTCCTTTCCTTTCCTTTCCCTTCCCCTCAGTCGTTGCTGGTCGGTAGTTAGTGGTTAGTGGTTAATAGTTAGTAGTTGCTGGTTGGTCGCTGCTAGTTGGTTGGTTGGTTGCTGCTAGTTGGTTGGTTGGTTGGTTGGTTGGTTGGTTGGTTGCTGGTTGGTCGCTGCTAGTTAGTTGGTTTCGCTGCTAGTTGGTCGCTGCTGGTTGGTAGTTAGTAGTTAGTAGTTAGTAGTTAGTAGTTGCTGGTTGGTCGCTGCTGGTTAGTTGGTGCATTTTCCTTGGTGCGTGCAATTTTGTTAGTGCAGCAATTTTCCTTGGTGCGTGCATTTTCCTTGGTTGGTGGTGCAATTTAGTTGGTGCAATCTTTCTTGGTGCAATCTTGGTGCAATTTTTGTTAATTTTGTTAATTTTGTTATCGGGATAGGATGAGATGGGATGAGATCGGGATCGGGCTGCCCCTTTCACTACGAGGGGGAAAGGGAGCGTATTTTGTGCCGACTGCCGTTTGCCGTTCGAGATGGAGATAAGGTTAGTACTAAAAAGTGAGTATTTACTGTACTGTAGGTAAGCGAGGTAGTGGTAGAGAGGTTTCTGCCAGGTGGTCTGGTGAGGGATTGGTTTGGTTTGATTTGATTTGGATTAGATTAGTTTGGTTTGGTTTGATTTTGGGCTGGGCACGTGATTGCGTTACTCCAACTCCAACTCCAACCCCTCCCCGGAAAGGGAAGGTACTTCGCTTAACCTTATCTAGGGATGGGATGGGATGGGATGGGATGGGATGGCTATTGTTAGATCAGATCGTATCGTTGCGAAGCAGATCGTAGCAGATCGTATAGGACCCCGCATTCTCGCATCCTCTCCCTTCGTGGTGTTTTTCCATGCTTTTTGTTTCGTACAGTATAGTAGTACACGCTGCTGCCCCTTTTGTTTCCTCGCTCGCTGGTTTCCTGGTCCACGAGACGAGACGGCATGGGATGGCATGGCATAGCAAGGAATACGAGAATCGCAAGATAGATAGATAGGAAAACCTTCCTCCCATCCTCCCATCCATCCATTCATCCATCCATCCATCTATCTCCTTCCCAGTCTTTCCCAGTCTTTCCTTCTCCCAAGCACATAGCTCGTTTTCCCCCTTCCCCCTTCCCTCCCCCTTCCCTCCCGCTTCCCGCTTCCCGCCTCCCTTTCCCTTTCCCTTTCCCGCCCACTTCCCATCTTCCAAGTTTTCTTTTTTCCCGATCGCAGAAGAACTGCGCCGTGCATTGTGTTATCGCACGCATCCTTCCACCGGTTCCTTGACCTCGAGACCTTCCCTTCTGCAGTACACTACACTACACCTTCACCCAGACAGACAGACAGACAGACTTGGCCTGCGCTCCGGACTTCCCCAAGGCCTGCCTGCAGCCTGCAGCCTACAGCTTGACTAAGCCTTGCAAGTTGGAACGAACTCGCATACCTGCAAAAGCGTGGTGTGGTCCATAATCAATCAATTAATCACCTTACAGTATCGTATCGACTTATCAGCTTACGACGTACAACGTATCAGCTTATCAGCTTATCATTTTTTGACTTATCCCATCAGATTAGATAAGATCTTGCTCATCGCATCGCCTTGCATCATGGATTTCTTTTTCTCAATCCTGCATCTCTGGTCCCTCTGACGTCAAACCCTCCAATAACGTCCATCCCTGCGTGGCGAAAAACCCACCGTGCCGAAAAAAATGATAAGTACTTTGACTTCAAACATCTTAAACTCTAAACACAGATCAATATCTCTAATTCACTTAGTGTGCCGTGAATCTTTAGCACCTTCTCTATTAGAATTCAGTGTACTGTAAGAAAATACTACGGCTATGGTAATGCTGTCGATCGTCCTGTCGATGGCGTCAAACGCCGCTTCGGCTGTTCCCCCCTGCTTTATTATGAATATTGGCCCGTATCAAAATTTCGGGACTTTGATCTGGAGCATCTATTAAGAAAGAATAATGTCTCTAAGCTTTAAAGACACAAAGTAAAAGAAAACCTAGATGCCGAGTTTATTTAGACATAGAGGGAGATACACAAAACGCTAAGCGAATTTATTACGCTTATATAATGTTGTATTAACGGCCACGCTTATTGTAATTTATTTGTACATTATACCAAATTTATATAAGTGTAGCGTTCTTCTAGAAACTTCCATGAGCAGCCACTGCCTGCCTTTCGCTCTACCTCGAGTCGCTGAATCGTACCCATCTATATCTCCATTACTATAATAAGTTATGAGCGCCCACGCCGGCCTTGAACCGGGAGTATGGCGATTATCGAGTATCGGCGCACGGGTTTCCGGGGCATGCACGTGTGCCACCCGCTTGCTGACCATTTTGCTCATTATCTCCGAGTCAGATACTATTGCCATATTCTAGCCTCCTTGACATATCACCCACTTTTTCGATTTGTGCAACCGCGTGCCTACATGCTAATGTATGTTCTCCGGAGAAAGATGATGCATGGCTGGCTCGAAATGGCCAGTCAGCCGCTATAATATTCTAAAGTGGCTGGCCGCGATTGGCTGGTCTGGCGCGCCCGTTGTAGTGATGCACGACGACACCAGCCATGAGGCTGTCGTCCAGCTAAAGCCGTACGATCCCGCTTTACTCCCACCTTAATAAATGCATGCATGCTACAACAATTATTAACTGACATTCTTTCGTTCAGACATCCTCTCAGATCCTGTCTAAATAATGCGCCTACTCCAATACAACGACGATGGCGAGCTTAGCCTGACCCAGTTCTTCGACGACATCCCCCGATATGCTATACTCTCACACACATGGGGACAAGAGGAGGTCACCTTCAAGGACATAATGGAGGGGAATAGAACGGGCAAGACTGGTTTTGACAAGATCCGATTCTGCGGAGAACAGGCTAGACGCGATCGCTTGCAGTACTTCTGGGTTGACACATGCTGTATCGACAAATCGAGCAGTGCTGAGCTCACAGAGGCTATAAACTCTATGTTTCGCTGGTATCAGAATGCGGTCAAATGCTATATCTATCTCTCAGATGTGTCGACAAAGCAGCGGGAAGCAAGTGATTCGCTTACCAAATATACTTGGGAACTAGCATTTCGGTCAAGTAAATGGTTTACACGAGGTTGGACCCTCCAGGAGCTGCTAGCCCCGAATCCAGACTCTGTTGAATTTTTCTCTCAAGAAAGCGACTGTCTAGGGGACAAGAGAAGTTTAGAGCAACAAATCCACGAGATAACAGGAATCCCTCTCTCAGCGCTTCAAGGAACCCCTTTGTCTCAATTCAACGTCGAAGACCGATTATTATGGGTGGAAACCCGTCAGACTACGCGCAAAGAAGACAGGGCGTACTCGATGTTGGGCATCTGTGACGTCTATATGCCGCTCATCTATGGCGAAGGGGAAAAGAACGCATTCAGACGGCTCCGAAAGGAGCTTGGTAAGTATATTATTTAAATTACTACCCGACTATGCTAGCTAGGACTTTAAGGCTAATTAATAATATAAGGACTCGACAACGATCTACTCCATTCTTTACCGTATGCCATCGAAGCGCCTTTCAACTCAGTCAACCGCCAAAATGAACTCAACTGCCTTCCTAATACTCGAGTTGACCTGCTACAAGAGATATGCGACTGGGCCGATGGACAAGACGAGCGGTGCATATTCTGGCTGAATGGCTTAGCCGGCACGGGGAAATCGACAATTGCACGGACCATTGCCCAGAGATACTATAAGGAAGAGCGACTTGGGGCCAGCTTCTTTTTCTCAAGAGGTGGCGGAGATGTGAGCCATGCCGGCAAGTTCTTTACAAGTATTGCCGTACAGCTCGCAAACAACATGCCTTCCCTCCGACACTACATTTGTGATGCTATTTCCAACCGCAAAGATATTGCAAGCCAGTCCTTCCGTGACCAGTGGAGCCAGCTTATCCTCTTCCCGTTGTCAAAACTTGGTAGCGGCTCGTTTCCATCCTCTTACGTATTAGTAATTGATGCCCTGGATGAGTGCGACAGAGATGAGCATATTCGGATGATTTTGCAACTCTTAGCTGAAGCTCGAACACTAAAAACTGCCCGACTTCGGGTCTTGTTAACAAGCAGACCTGAAATCCCGATACGCCACGGCTTCTACCAGATCCCCGACGCCGAACACCAGGACTTTGTACTCCACAACGTACCGCCTACGATTATTAACCATGATATCTCTCTATTCCTGGAATACAATCTAGGGATAATCAGGCATGAGTGGAGTCTTGGAGCAGACTGGCCAGGCGAAGTGGTTCTGCGACACCTAGTTCTATACGCTTGTGGCCTCTTCATTTGGGCGGCAACGACATGTCGTTTTATCCGTGAAGGGAAGCAATTCGCACGCAAGAGACTGGATACAATTCTCAAGGGCAGTAGTGGCACTATTACCGCCCCAGAGAAGCACCTCAACAAGATCTACCTTACCGTCCTCGAGCACTCGATCTCCCCGGAATTTTCGGACGAGGAGAAAGAAGAGGTATACGGTATGTTAAAGCATAGGCTTGGAAGTATAGTGGTGTTACTCTCGCCTCTTTCTACCTCTTCATTGAGCAGGCTATTACACCTTCCAAGGGAAGATATCAACCGGACATTTGAGGACCTTCATGCGATCCTTGATATTCCAGAGGACCCGACTCACCCGTTCCGCCTACATCACCCTTCATTTCGCGATTTCCTGCTTAACAAAGATCGATGTGGGGATTTCTGGGTGGATGAGAAGGAGGCACACCAGATATTAGCTGCTGGCTGCATACAATTAATGTCCCAGACACTCAAGAAGGACATTTGCGAAATGCATGCTCCTGGGAGTCAAACCAGCCAAGTTGAGAGTAGTTGGATTAAAAAATGCCTCCCGCCCGAAGTTCAATATGCATGCCTTTACTGGGTCCAGCATTTGCAAAGGAGTGGTTCTCAGGTTCACGATAGCGAGGAAGTTCACCGGTTTCTGCAGGCTCATTTACTGCACTGGCTTGAGGCACTTAGCTGGATGGGGAAGGCTTTAGAGGGGATGGAAGCAATATTGTCCTTAGAGGCTTATCTTTCGGTGAGCTATCTGTCTATTATTTGTAGGAGTTTAACTAACTTGTCCTTAGGTTAATGAAAGCCCTAATTTGTATGCATTTATCCATGATGCAAAGCGATTTGCGTTATATAATCGATTAGCGATTGAACAGGCACCCCTTCAACTGTATTGCTCTGCTCTTGTCTTTGCGCCAGGAAATAGCATTGTTCGAAAGAAGTTCAAGGGTTGTATCCCAGATTGGGTTCAGTTGAAACCAAAAGTGCAAGCACACTGGAACGCGGTGCTACAGACGCTCGAGGGCCATAGCTACYCCGTCACTTCAGTGGCCTTCTCACCCGACGGCAAGCAGGTCGTGTCTGGATYAGRCGATMAGACGRTACGGCTCTGGGACGCGGCCAYGGGAGCACCGCTACAGACGCTTGAGGGCCATAGCTCCCCCGTCACTTCAGTGGCCTTCTCACCCGACGGCAA